>OY754964.1:33630728-34230728 GCA_963576475.1 Molanna angustata | reverse complement strand
AAATACTTTATCTGTAATGCCTTGGCTAATTTCGTTAGTACATATTCTTTGCATTCTTCACATAGTTTAATTCACCCTGTACAATTGTCCTCAACTAAAAACCGTGGATATCTGGAATATCAATATATTCCTCAAAATATAGGTCGAAGCCGTTTACGAATTCAGCAACATTGGTTTGATAGTTCGCTATGAGCTCTCTTCCACCAACCAGTACTAATAATAATTCTCTAACCGACATTTGTTTCCTGTACTTATCATTCTCTATCCGACAAGTGATATTATAATTTAGCTTTTATGAAGGTGTATTTTTCGATTGGTTCCCATCCAAATAAAGATATAATTTCTTTCCAACTCTTTAACTAACTTTTGGAAATGTTTATTACAGGTTTCCGTGCCGAAGGTGCCCATCTTCCCACCCCACCCCCAATCCCAGACGCCATCTTGAAGTCCCTCCAACTGATCCAACAGCAACCTCAGCAACACAACAACCAATTCGGAGGCAACAGCAACCAGTTCGGTGGCAACAAATTCAACAACAACCGTCGTTTCTAAATTATGTAGTTTCTTTGAGATAATCTTCGCGACACTTGAACAAGTTTCAAATTTGACAAGGCCAGTTTTTCGGATTAATAATGAACAATAAAGTGGATGAAATATACGAAAAGGAATAAAATAATATAAGCAACATTTTTTATAGATTGTATCGTATACAATTTACTAAAAAATTACAAGCGGTTGCATGATTTTATCAAAGCGAAAAAGATACTCGCGATAAGTATTATTAAAATAATACGTTTTTACAAAAGTCTTAATTTATTTATATATTTTGTTTTTATCTATTTATAATTGATACATATTTATGTTGTAATAATATGTCATCAAATTTATACAAGGCAAACGACATCGTCTTGTTTTTTGACTACTTGTAATGTACATAATTTATTTTCATTTGTAAGAAAAACGATTTATGTGCATTTCATGTAATTTTATTATGGCATTGCAATATTTGCATTGTAAATACACCAATATCAAATAAAGTATATATGCAAAATATTTGTTATTTTTATTGAAATGAATTTCCCAAGTGAAAAAATTTTCTCCTAGTTGTGGTCTAATAAGCACATAATTGTGACGTTTCATTCAAAACATTTGGAACCAATAGTTTCGTTCAATGATTAAAAATAAGCAGAAGTAAAAAGTCTTTCTATTGCATCAATTGGCTGCTGCTTTAAGAGTTAGGTATGTGCTGCATATAAATGAAAAATCGAAATTCAAAACGTGTTTTTTGTATTTTTCGTGTGCACTTCAATTTATTTTTATTTTATTTGTTTATTTCTTTATCACACCATTTAAATAATCTTCATTAAAAATAGATAACTGCTACCCAACTAGGTATACCTGTTCTAGGGCTAGAAGTGTACATATTATTATATTTCACAGGAGACATATAGGTTGTAACTATTTGCATTTTTAAAAAGTATCTAAATCATATAAACTTAAGTATTGCACACAGATGAAAAAAAATGCAATTGAAGTCATCATGATATGCATATACTTTAATATTGTGTATGTAGGTATCTTGTAATTTTTATTTGTTATTGCACAAATAATCTGAAATAGTATCTCTTGGGAATACTGAACTGACAGAGCAAAGATGTGATCCGTCAGTCATATTTTTATTCAGTCGAGTCTCAGATCAAATCAAGACAGCACAAAATTTATAAAACAATTAATTATCAGGTCATTTTAATAATGATATAACATAATTACAAAAAATAATAATGATTCTTCGCTCAAACGCAAAATTCTATTGTATTCCTCAATACGCGGCAACAATATTGATTTATTTATTTATTAACATACAAAAAATACATATATCAAAACAATATAATACATATAAAACATAATCTAATACAACATCGCCTCCCTCTTAAAGCTGACAAAACTTGTGTAGAGAGAGGCCGTGTGTAAGAAAAAAGGCCAAAATATTGATATTTATTTATTTATTTAATATTGCTTCCCGGGCAACTAACAGGTACTATGCCAAATATTAATTTAACATGCACCCAATAACAAGTTGCCACATTATGGAGACTTACGATATTTATCATCTCACAGATCCAGACTGAAAACACAATTTAAAAACTGTGTCTCCACCGGGAATCGAACCCGGGACCTTTAGCTCAGGAGTCAGATACCTAACCAACTGAACCATGAAGGCCGACATAATTATTATATACTAGCTTTTATGTCCCGCCGTTGGCCAAGAATGTAAATTAGTAAAGGAATAAGCAATCGTTTATATACCTACATAATATTGTCACATATAATTTTTTTTAACCGTAGTATGAAAAGTAGTTTGAAATTTAATTGAGTTTAAGCGGTGTAAAATCTTAAAGTGATGGCCACGATCCATTTGCTTTTATATATAAGCACATACAATTTCTGCACGCATGGACTATGGGAAATGATTTTAAATATGACTTATTATAAAAAGACAACGTCGTAAAGAGTTTGGATTTGGCCACAACCCCTATTTTTATATATTGTCGTCGAACGCAAATAATGTGTTTTAAATATTTAGTAATTTTGGATGATGGGAAATGGTTTAAAAATTGATTAAACAAAAGTACTGAAAATATTCTAGTGTTGGTCCCATCCCATTCGTTTTTATATTTTTCGTCAAGTGTGCATATAGTTTATTATTGTTTTGCACAATAAAACTGATAGACTTAAAACTGACACATAAGTCTACATTACAGAAGAAGAAGACTTAAGCTATGTTAAATAGTTTTTAATATGAATATAAACATTGTGAAGATCCAGCAATGGCCACAACCCCGATTTTTTATATATTGTCATCAAAATGAAATGTGTAGTTATTGAAAATTTAGCAATATATGATGATATAATAAATGGTGTAAATTTGATTGAACAAAAGTAATGAGAAGATTCTAGTGTTGGTCACATCCCATTCGTTTTTATGTATTTTCATCAAGTATGCATGTTGTTTATAATATTTCGTTACAATAGACTATTAGACATAAAACTAATCCAAAAGACTAAATAAAAAAAGAAGTAGAAGTATAAAACTATAACAAATAGTTTGTAATAAAAACTGACCCAATGGTCTACATAGAAGATGAAATAGAAGAATTACACATTAGGAAATGTATTATATAAAAAACTGACCAAAATGTCTTCATAAAAGAAGAAGAAGATGAATTGAACAATAGGAAATATTTTATATAAAATTCACCCAACATCTACATAAAATAAGAAAACGAAGAATTAGACTAAAGGATAGTATGTTTAAAAATAGTTTGTTTAAAAACTAACCAAAAGGTCTACATAAAGGAAGAAGAAGACGAATTAGACTATAGGAAATAGTTTGTATAAAAACTCACCCAAGGTCTACATAAATTAAGAAAAAGAAAAATTAGACTATAGGAAATAGTTTATTTATGAACTGTCCCAAATGACTTCACAAAAGAAGAGGAAGAAGATTTAAACCCCAAGAAATAGTTTGTGGAAAAAATCACCCAAAGGTCTACATAGAAAAAAGAAGAATTTCACTATAGGAAATAGTTTGTAGGTATATTGAATGTGTATTGTAGTTAACCTAAAATAGTTTAATAATTTTCCTATACAAAATCAGTATATTCTTGGTTTTTAAGTAGTAAGTATTAGGTATGTAGGTACCTACCTACAATGATGTTCTAAATTAATTCGAATTCGATTTATAACAAATTTTATTTGAATATCAGAATGTGTCCGTTACCATAGTAACCATGTTCCAACATGTGAAAAATATCAAATGTTATGGAGACATTTTTTGAATATGTAGGTACCTACATTGGTTTGTTCGATGCCATAAAAATGAAAATTGTCAGAAAAATCAAATATTTTTAACAAATTATGCAATTTTATTACGCCTATATCTTTACTAATAATTAACAGACTTTTACAATATATGTCTTAAAACTTGCTGTAATGTCTTGTGTTTCATTTTATTATTTCATAATCACATTTATTTCAAAGGTATATTATTTTAAAGAACATATTCATTCGGTAGGAAAATTAAATATCGTATGAAAAGATATTAAAATGGCGGGGTTATATGTACATTTGTACAAAACGCTTACTTTAAAAATAAGTTAAGCATTATAATTAGACAAAATATTCACCATGTTTTTCACTTAAAAGCTAAGTTATACTTGAAAATATATTTTTTTCGTGTAAATACGTACTTCTAACTTTTAAACTAACAGATATTTGCGTGCAAAAGGTACACTTTTTTGACAGATATGACTTGGAAAATTTTGTATGAAAAAAATAATTATTGAAATATCTTTAAAATTCAGCATTTTAATCGCATTATTTCTAGCGTGACACTGCATCAGGTATACAGGTACACGTTCGCACATAATTTAGATTTTTAGATGCTCTTGGTTTTTCAAAAGGCGTGAGACAAACACACACACACACACACACATACACACACACACTAACATATTGATTGCTTTATTACTTTAGAAGATAATTATTAGCTACATATGTATTTATATTCTCTTCTTCATGCCGCGTTGACACAGTCAAAGTATGCTCGGATCGAGTGGACTCGTATGAGTAAGCTTCATCCGAGTGTACACGGATAGCGGTTTACACACAAACTTTTTTACTCGGATTCAAAATCATAACTGCGACAACTTTGTTGCTGTAGTTTTCATTTAACACACAAGTTTTTTTACTCGTTTTTAAGGTCATAAATATGGCAAAGACAGATCTGTTTCTGCAAGGTGTTGGAGTTGTTGCAGACACATTAATTAAAGAGATAAAAAACCACTACAAGGAAAAAATATATGCATCGCATAAGGAAAATTTGGACCCGTCAATGGATTTTAAGGCGTAAAAAGCAGGGCGCATCTGAAAATTTCCTTCGTGAAGTACAAATGGCACTTTCGCGTTCCTTGCGTCTTTATTTTTATAATATTTTAATTTAACGTTCCATAGAAATTCTTCCGCTTCTTATAATTCTAAAAAATAAGCGGTATCGCGATCAGACAACTTTTTTTTACCACGAGATGACAATTATGTTTGTTGCTGTCCGCCATCTTGTTTCACTACTCGTATACGAGCTAACTCGGAACAATAGGACGTGGTCCGAGTCTACACGGAATGGAAGCCGTCATCCGAGCGAGCTCGGATTACCGGTTGACATAATACGAGTGGCGTCCGAGTAGGTATCCGAGTGTGCTCGATCCGAGCGCACTCTGACTGTGTCAACGAAGCTTCAGGAGAATGTATAAACTGTGAAATAAGATCCTTTCTTTCACTATCTTCTTATTTTCTTTTCTATTTGTGGGTTTTCTATCTAACCTCATATTTCTTTAAAAATGTTCATCTTTAACCTACCACGAATTTACATTCCTATTAAATTATAAGTAAAAATCAAAAAATATTTAAACGATTGTGCGTCTTTAATGAACACAATAATGAAATAATTCATTGGACAAATCTATAAGTGCAAATAACTAATCAGCATATATATGAATGTGAGTGAGGCAATGAATTTATGTAAATTATATGTCGCCAGGTTCTCTCTGCTTACCCGCGTGGTATGGTAAAGGTAATTGTATGTATGTATCTACATTGGATGAATTTATAACATATCATTATAATTAATTAGGAAGGTAAGCATTGAAATATAGACAATACCATCACATTCTGTCTCTCGCGAGGTCGGCAAAGATACTTATCGCCACATTTATATGTATACCACCAAAAAAATACACAGGCGATTTATAATTGATACTAGATGGTAAAGTATGCGAAAATAAGGATTCGATGCTTGCATATTCATTTAAGAACGTTAGTAAAAAATTGAAAGGATACTTTGAAAGTTTTACTTCTTCTTTGATGTCCCTACAGTTCATAACAAGCTCCTCCTTCTACTCCGTACTCCGCTGAGGTCCTCCGATTCCGTGCTCGTAGCACTTGGCTTGCGTCCTTCCCAACTTCATCCTCCCAACGTAGCCTTGGCCTGCCACATTTCTTCCTCCCGGATGTCCTTCCAGAATCTTTTAGGGTACCCGCGATGTGATGGCATTCTCTGGACATGTCGAGCCCACCACAGTCTTCTAAGCCTAACTTGAACAGATAACCTGGGAGCTTTGTAAATATTATATATGTAGCTCATGTTGTATCGAATCATTCTAGCACACCTACGCAGCACTCTTGGCTTCAAGGCATCTAGCATTTCTACGTATTTCGCAGTCAATATCTATACTTTGGTGACGGGTGAATGGGTGACAACAGGTTTCTCAAAAATATTTTCCAACAAATTAATTTTGACTTTTGTACTCTTAATTATAGAACGTAAAATTATAAATGACTTTTTTCATAATTCTATAATGATTATGGAGTTCTATCATGAAGTGACATTTTCAAACATTTTCAAAAAAAATTAAAAAAATGGCCTAAGATATCGCAGTCCTTCGCAGTCCACAAGTCCTTCTGTGCCTTCCGCAAGTCACAAAAAGACTTGCGGAAGGGGCACACTTACCTATTATATGAAGAAGAAAATATTTTGCGCTGAACATTATGAGATGATGTTCAAAGATGTTCATCTATTGACCAATACTAGACAATACCAAAATTTATAATGATAAAACATATCAGTTCTCATTTTACTAACCTAAAAAAAATATCGATTTACAAGCAAGCTTGATAAAGTGTTATTTTATTTTATGGTTTTCAAGCACTGGTAAAAGGAATAACTGTATTATTTTTTTATATTATAATAAATAATTGGATATCTACTCCAAAGACTTGTTTTTTAATTGGGGCACAGCCACCAATATTTGCGGAATTGTGCTGTACAGTTTAAATCAAATACCCACTGTTTGAAAGAAAAAGGGAAAGAAGAAAAAACGAAATTCCGAGAGGTCTCAGAAAATAGGCTGTCTAAATCATACGATTACCAAATTAAAGTATATGTACAAGCAATTGAAGAAATTCCGATTGAAATACACCACTTTGAGCAAATGATCGAGCGTATCTCTTCCTATACTAAAATCTAAAAACCAGTGGTGGGTATTATTAATATTAATTATATGACATATCCAATCCATATTATTAAAAGAACATAAGCGAACATAATGATCCCTATTATTAAAAGAACATAAGCAAACATAATGATCCATATTATTCAAAGAACATAAGCGAACATAATGATCCATATTATTAAAAGAACATAAGCGAACATAATGATACATATTATTAAAAGGGTTTTTCTACTTTCACTACTTCTCCGTATGTAGATACCTCAATCAGAAACCAACGGGCAGGCTACTCCAAGCATATTATGTTACAAAAGGCCATATATATATTTTTTTATTTTATTATCCCGTTTACAGCCATATTAATATTATTTAACATACGATAATACTAAAAATATGCATATTAAATATATTTTTCATATCCATTTTAATGAGTCGTAGAATTATTTTATGTTCAACTAAGTTTTAAGTTATTTATTTTCCTTGTTTCATTTGTCATACTAATAATATCATTGGTTTTTTTAAGTGAATTTTGTTCTGCGATTTAACTTTTTTGAATCTACTAAAGCAACAAAATTATTTATATAATGACGTTTTTTTTTAATTCTTTTCATGAAACTGATTAAAGAATGTAAGAAATATGTCGTCAACAGATTGAAAGTGAACACATTGAGTTCGTTTGTCATTCTGAAACAAAGAAATATGAGAAGCCTGAATAAAAAACGAACACGTATGAAACGATCGATAAATTAATGTAGATCGATGCGTGCCAAGATAGAAAATATGATGTTTGGTCCTCTCTGCCTACCCCATAAGGGGTACGGAGTGAAGGTATGTATTTAGTGTACAAAAAGTTAAAACAATAAATAAATAAGAAGCATTTTAAAAAAAATATTTTATCTCACCAATTTATATTTTTGTCGTTGGTTCGTCTTTCGCAGTTTTTATTTCTAGCCGACCGCCGTGACAGTTAGCCGTTTGGATTCTTTGCGGGCGTTCTGGATTCGAATAGAAATATTTTAATTAATTTTTCACGCTAATATTGCTTTTCTGGGCTGGAAACACTGGTTAATTGGAAGAAATTGCCACATGGTAATAAACCTGCCACATGCACAGGGTGCAATGAAGTGCTTTTTATTATTTTTTTTATATTTTTTGTTTTTTCCTAACCACCTTAAGTGATTTTTTTTTAATATTTTATTATGCCACACAAATTACTCTTCTTAAGGGGGGAACTGCTGCCAACGTACCTATTTTTCAATTTGATATTCCATCATTATTTCTTATCAAATCGTTTTGAAAAAAATAATTTAGATAGTTTGGATATTAATAAACAAAAATACACCTTAAGTAGGCAATAATTAATGGAAGTTTTTGTATTTACCGGAAAAGATAGTTCTAGGATTATTACATTAATGAAGTAACTATTAATGGAAGTTGTTGTATTTACTGGAAAATATGTTTCTTCTTAAAAAAAACAGTTGGCTGAATACAAACGTAGGTATTATACATTTATAACATCTTTCTGATTAAAAAGTATGGCGTAGCTTAATCAACTCAGTATTAACAATACTTTGAATCCATTCAAAAATATAAAACCGTTATTATTTAGACGAAAAATCTTTTATTCTAAAATATGCGGAAGTAAATGTAAGAAAAGAAAATTATAAAGATAATTTCCCAAGATATTGATCTGCTTCATGTAAATAAAAAAATGAAATTTAAGTATATTGAAGACTAGAAATAATCTTATAGTAATCCTTTCCATTCTCTTTAATTCCAAAAACATACATGTTCAAACAAAATTATATTGAATAATATATAAATTAAGTAAAATATTATATCGAAAATATAAAGAAAAATATAGGGGCTGTGTAGGATAATGTTCTGTATAAATTCTTGTAGAAAAATAATGGCATACCCCGATTTTCAACGTTTATCATATATTTTTAATAAACTATAAGGCGTAGAGTAATATATTTTTTTTTAATTAAAGAAGACAAAAATATCTAGAAAAATATTATGATGTGACGTTGCATTAATGCTTCAGGTTTAGTAAATAAACCTTAAAAACATTTATTTTCCATTCAGGGCCATTGCGTAATAAAAGTTGTTTTGGTTTATTTACTTAACCTGATGCGTTAATGCAACGTCATGTCATATTTTTCCAGGTATTTTGTTCTTCTTTAATTTATAAAAAAAATATTGCTCTATACCATATATTTTTTTAGATATTTAAGATAAATGTCTAAAATCAGGGTATGCTTATTATTTTCCTACAAGAATATATACAGAACATAATTAAAAAGTTAAAGTATATGTTTCTTTATTTATATCCAAACTAACTAGGTTATTTTTTTCAAAATGATTCGTTTAGTAATAATGATGGTATATCAAATTGAAAAAATAGGTACGTTGGCAGCAGTCACCTTCTTAAGTGGGTTGCCTAATTAAATACGTAAAATCATAAGTGTCTCAATGTTTAATTAAACGCCTACTACGTTAGTTCAAAATATTAATACTTTTACTTTTATTGAATAATTACTATCTTAATATCAAATATACCACGAAAAAATATAATTGATTTAACAAAGTATCCTTACCTGCATAACATATAAATACCTATAATAATATTCTGATTATTTTGCTATTATACGATGTTTCTTTAGCATTTTATGTATAGATGGAGTTATTCTGTTGATTGAGATTTAAAGCCATCTTGTGAACATTTGTCAAACAAAAATGGACGTTGGTTAATCACAACCACAAACCACATTTATTTGAATTCGTTCGCGTGATGACGTGGAAGTCATTTTCAAGTCTTACGAAACTACAAAAATTTCACAATAGATGTCCACCAAATCAAATACTATCAAAGACAAGAAAAAGAATAGTAAAAATAAATACTATAAATTTTCATTTCATTCTTAAAATAACACTTTAAAATTATTACAAAGTATTTTTTTTATCTAAAATGAACTCTTTGTTTAATTTATGGCCATTTATGTATATTTTTTTGTTTTTAAATAATAAATACCTACTATATATCAGATGTTTTTTTTTGTATTTCTTCTCGGGCAAATAATTATATTTTTTTTATATAATAACAATAATCTTTAAGTTGAGAGTAAGTTAAAATTATATTTCGCAGTAGTTGTCGAATTAGTTTTTCACTCTAAATTATTTTATATTTGGAATCGAATATAATTTAAACATATGTAATTAATCGATTGTCATGAAATTTTTAAATCATTTTTAACCATCGACAAAAGGTCTAATGACTGAAATAACGTATATTTCTAAAATCTGGAATAAGAAATGTTGACAGATGGAAATCAATTCAGGAAGTTGAAAAAGAGATGCTTGTCTTCTCTCTTCATATCTCATCAGGTAGGTACATGGCTAGATAATTTAATTGTTTGAATTTTTTATTTAAAACCATTTTGTAACTTTATAGGTCACGAGTACTTACACGAACCAACAACATGTCTTCCAATATCTTCCATTATTCTTCTAATTCTTCTGGTGCCCTGTCAGGAACCCTGACGTTGGCGATCACTATTGCGAGTTCCTCTCTATCCTGTGCTGCCCAGAATATTTGCTCCATATTTCTGAAGCTCGTCCATTCCCTAATATTTCAGTAGAACATAGCCGACCGCCATGGCACAGTTGGTAAGCCGTTCGGTTTCTGTGCGGGCGTCCTGAGTTCGATTCCCAGCAGAGGAGAAACTTATTTAAATTTATTTCTCACGCAAATATTGCTTCTCTGGGCTGGAAACACTGGTTATTTGGAATAAATTGCCATACGGCAATAAACTCGCCACTTGCGCAGGGTGCAAGGAAGTGTTCATTATTTTTATCATTATAACATCATCATCAGTACCCAGTCAAAGTGTACCCCGATAGAAACGGACAAAAGCGCCAAGGGGAAAAGGAAAGAAATAACATCATCATCAGTGGCTCCACAGCCCGTTGCTGGCCTTGGCCTTCTCCAGCATTCCTCGCCATCCCACTCTATCCTGGCATAAAACTGTAGAACATAACACAGACAAATACTTATTAAAATTTTCAAATAACTAACGTTAAATTGAAAAATTACTATTAATAATAATATTTTTTTATTTATTTTGTCTCCTTAAGAATACATATAGGAACAGAAGTAATTGTTCAACTTATAATTAAGTTGTTGGGAAGTCTTGAGTTCCTCCAAATAATGTTTGTCTATGTAACTTGGAATAATTCCTGAATATATTTGTACCTAAGTCGAATAAAATATAAAATAATGAACTTTGGAGGTTGCGATATAATCACGAACTACAGGTATAATATGACGAACCCAACATTGTACAAGCCATAAAAGTACATACACTACAGTGGTTGGGACATATCAGCCGGATGACTGATGATCGTATCCCCAAAAAGGTTCTTAATACCAATCCAGAGGGCAGAAGAAGTAGCGTCAGGCCCAAGCTAAGATTACTAGACGATACAAAAGATGACATAAGGGCGATCGGAATAGCAAACTGGAGGAGAGCGGTGGAGGACAGGGACGGCTGGAGAAGGATTCTGGAGGAGGCCAGGGCCCACACAGGGCTGTAGCGCCAATGATGATGATGATGATGATGAAGTCGAATAAAAAATACACAATAATTTATCGAGCATGGTTTGAATCTTTGGAAGAATATTTTTTTTACATATGTAAATAAAAAAGTACATTTCAATAATAAGAAAAGCTATTTAATAATTTTGCCCCAGTGTGGACACTTGCGTAATAGCTATTGTGTATCCATATACACGGAGAGTTTTAACATTTTAACGTTTTTGTCTAAAATGCGTAGGTACATTCGTACAATCACGCCATGTCCCTCACGGGGTAGGCAGAGAGAGATACAAGCGACATATTTATCTATTTTGACACGCATTCATCACTTCATCAACATTCATGCATGGTCTCGTACGTTCTCGTCTGTTGTTCAAGATTCATACACTTCTCTCTTTGCTATCGTTCATATAATATTTGCGCTGTCATTTTCTTGGACTACCACGACCTTTTGTTCAATTCCTATCGACTTTGTACATACATATGTAGTCTTCTTCGGGGGTTCTTCAATCACTCTTACGAAGTCAAATATTCTCAAATATCAATGTATGAACTTTGTGGTAAGAGATTTTATTTACTATATTTTCAACTAGCTGAGAAGCTTCGCTTCGCTCAGCTTCTAAGCTAGGGCTTGCAGCCGGCTTTTACCGCTGCGCGGTAAATGACCGCCTCCGGCGGTCCATGGCACTGAGGGGTCTGAAGGTACTGAACGGTCTGAAGGTACTGAACGATCTGAAGGTACTGAGGGGTCTGAAGTTACTGTCTGAAGGGATGAAAGATTCGGGAGGAAATGAAGAGGGGTATGAGGCATTGACGGAACGGGAGGTACAGAAGGACCTGAAGGGACGGGAGACACTGAAGAGACGGGTGGCATTGAGGGACAGGAGACATTAAAAGGACAGGAGGCACCGAAGGGACGGGAGACACTGAGGGACCATTTTTAATTATACAGGCAATACGAAGATTGCTGAGTTTCAACTAAATCGAACGCATATAATCCGCAAAGTGGTTAAAAAGGTTGCAAACCCTATTGTAGAAGTCAAACGAAACTTCTCTTTTAGTTTCTTAATTTGCGTTTCACAAACCATGACACGGAGCAAGCTTTATTTTTCGCTGCTGTGTTTGTCGCCTCCGCACAAAGACGTTATTCTTATAAAATATTAATTTACAAAATAACAAATTGTTTAATTTTAGAAAGATTGATATTTTAAACTCCTTGTAAATAAACATGTAATAAATATTAATATTTTTTCATGCAACTCTCCAATAATAATATGTACTTTAAATCCTGGCAACACCGTGGTTGACATTTGACTTGACGTTTGACAAATGACCGATAAATTATGTTTGCAAACTCAACATGTAGTCTAAATCTAAACTAAATGATATTACTTAAATGATCACCTATTGTGTGTTATGTGTATTTAGATTGTATAATTTTGTATGCTTAAATAAGGATATTCGCCTTTTCAGTTCATTTAGCAAGCATTCGCAGACTCTTATTTTAACTGCAGACATTAAAGCGGTACTATAGTTTGGTTATGGACATTTTATATTTAATTCACCAGAATTTGATGTATTTCAGATTAGCATTACAGTAGCGAGATGTATTCTAAGTGCAATTTTTTTAATACTATAATTTATTTTGCCAACTGTAACCACTAAAATATAAAATCATGTATGTTCTCTTCAGTGATAATTTTTTTTTCTTGTTTATGTTTACCTCCGTTTCACGATGAAACTTTATCTGTTACAGAAACATATTATATTATTATGTTATATTTTTCAACTTGCAACTGACAGTATAGCCAATCAGCGGAGACTTCTAATTGGCTGTTAAATTATTATATTAGATGTAATATATATACTGTTAATCTTCCAAAAATTTACAAACAAATAAATATAATAATTTTAGTCTAAATTTAATACTTAAACTTTGTCGTATGTCTGTTGAATAACAAATGAGAACGTATGAGGCCGACTTAAAAATTATTTACCAGTTAAGACTAAAATCACTCTAACGCGACGTGTTACGTAGGCGATTCAAGGCGAACGCGAAGCGGCGCGAAAATAACAATCAGTCGGTAACTATTGAAGTGTCCTGCGTTACCGACCGCGAGTAGGGTACGGTGTGACATGGTACGATGCGAAGCGAACGCGATCAATTTGTTTGATATTTTCGCGCGAATTGGAAGCGGTGCCATAGTTTTTTTTGGTAAAGTATAATGTCAGAAGCACGATTCGCGTGCCCGTAGGACAGAGCCGCAGCGTCGCACCGCATCACTTTGAATTCGCATGTATCCGTTCGGATCGCTTCGCATTCGCGTTCGCTTTGAATCGCCTACGTAGGATGTCGCATAACTCAACAACACATGCTACCATTACTTGACTACGCTGACGTTGCCTACGCTGAGATTCAACTGAAGATCAACTTAACAAACTCGAACGGTTACAAAATGTCTGCATTCTATACGTGTTTGGACTCAGGAAGTTCGACCACGTATCCGAGAGCAGGCAACGACTGAACTGGTTAAAGATCCGTCACCGAAGAGATTCCCGTGTTCTTTCCCTTTATATATTTTGTATTTTTAATACTATAAAAGTCTTTAATTATTATTATTATTAGGTGATGTATGTATGTCGAGTATCGAGACGACAATGCGTATATGTCAGAATAGAAAATGTGTTCGATTCAATATGGTTATATAGTTTTTATAGTTCGATTCAAGTTTTTTCAATTAAGTTTTTGACAAAGATATACATTGTTAAAGATATTGAGAAAACTTACCACGTTAATAAGTTTTGTTGAATTTGATAGTAATATATTTTTATCGGATACCTACCTGGATATTAACAAAACACGATGAAAACAGAGTGGATGCCTTTGAAAGAAAAATCTTATGCAGAATATACCTATGTACCTATTAACGACTGTCAAACATGGCGTAAAAGATATATATCACCGAGCTTTATGATCTTTACCAGGACCTCAGCATAGTCATGAGCCATGGGGCAGCAGAACTGGAAGGTGGCAGCCAACGATAGAACAGTATGGAGAAGATTCTTGGACACAGATAGGACCCATCAAGAGTTGTGACGCTAAGAATAATGATGATATTTTTATGTGAATAAATTAATTGATTGTTGGCAATTATTTAATTTTATTTTCTTAAATTTATCTTCATAAATTTGAAAGTAAAATAATTTGTTAATTAAATGAAACATACAGAAATGTTTTGAAAATATAGATTTCTTCTTCCTTGCCTCTTCCCAGTTCATCTGGAGCGGCCCTTCTGGTACGACCTTTCCTTTCTTGCCCTTCGGAGATCTTTCCATCTTGCGTCATTTCTCTGGTTAGTTGCTCCTCCCTCAACTCCTTAATATTTGTCCACCAGGTGGCCTATGTACGGCCTCTATTTCTGGACTGAGTGCGTATATCCTGTGTGAGTTTAACTATATGAACCTCATTTCGTCTGGTAATGTGTCCGTACCATCGGTGTCTGGCCTTTAGTTTCTCCGGAATAGAGGCGACTCCAAAACTACCTCGGACGTATTCATTTCTAATTTGATCCTCCTTTGTAACACATCTAACTCTATCACTCATAATAATAACTCATAATTCTTTAGTTTATTCCTAAAAATTTCATTTGAAAGCAAGCATTACATACATACCATCACGCCATGTCCCTCGCGGGGTAGGCAGAGAGAACCAAACGCTACTTATTTCTATCTTGACACACATTCATCGACATTCATACATTGTCCTATACATATTCATTTGTTGTTCATGCTTCTGACATCTCCGCCTTTCAAAATAGCGTTCCCATGGATATGCCATCCCTTACTTGGGCGGCCCCGACCTCTCATTCAATTCCTGTCCGCAATGTATATTTTCTTCGTCAGGCGTTCCTAATTCATTCTGCCCATGTGTCTAAACCATCTCAATGTGTTCACTTGAATTCTATTAATGACATCTTTCTTTATCTTACATTCTTTCCTTATGTCCTCATTTCTGACCCTCTCATACATCGTCATATTATATCTTCTAACATGACTTTTAAAATACTTAATTCTATAATGGCATGCATTTATAGAATTACCTGTTAATAATGTATAAAGAGGCTCTGGAGGATATCTATTGCAGGTATGTGTACTATTCCATTGTTACAACACATTCCTGGGTTTTCTCCCTTCCATTTCGAATCACCACAATATGTACAAATTATAGACATTCTACCAAAAGTTGATACTGGCTCAGAAATAAATTGCAACTCTAGGTTAATATCTATATTGCAACTATAGGAAAAAGCAGAATTTTCCTTTTGTCTCCATGATTCATGTTTCAATGCCACATCTGTTATTTTACATACAAAAAAAATAGTGTTTGGCGATATTGTTAAGCGTTTTCAATTTGACTCCTCAGGGGCCTTATGACTTGAAGACTTAGAGGCTGTTTTATACTTTTAATGCTGCTAAGATGGCGCATTCAAGTGCAGTAATTTCTATTACTTCAACGTCTTGCATATTCATCTGATCTATTATCATTAAATTATCACGACTCCCTACCTCTATCCAATTACTTGAAGACTGAAAATCTGTATTTCTTCTTTCTTGCTGCAGAAATTGTAATACCCTATACGCCGTCATTCGTAATCTACTGGCTTCACATCTCCTTTCTTGCTGTTCTTTAGATTCGTTTGCCCTAAGTGCAACCATTCGCAACATGTTATTTTCATGTGCCATTCCTTCTGCACTTATTAACCTACTCCTAGAAGAATGACATAACCTGTACACCGAAATACAATAATCACCAACTCATTTATGAAAATATCTTTAAACAAATACCTACGTTCTTTCCATATGTGAATGTTGATTTAAAATTTACCTAAATTCATCGAGAATTGAAATTTCAACTTACATTTTTTTGTAACTATATAGGCTAAAATTTGATTCTGAAAGAAAATAAAATATAAAGTTATTAAATATTGGAAAATAAACTAAATCAATACATATTAATTACGATAAAAATATAAAGTAGGTAACTTTCGAATATTTGACAGCTGAAAGAATAGTGGAACAACGCGAGGAAAGCAAATCTGACCCACAATGCAAAAGGGACCATTTGTTCAACGTGAATTGCTCACTCTCCCTGTGTCGGATTTTATTACTTCGTGCCATTTGAGGTCTAATTACGATAGGGACGCATATATCAGAATGTTGGTATTTTTGTCATCTTCAGGGTAAATTCACATATATCAATTTTGGCGACTCGGCGAGTAAAGCATAAAAGCATTCTTTAATTCTTATTATATAACATTTAAACTAACTTTCTTTTGAAAATAATAAAAAAAACATATCAGCTTGTGAGGCTTTGTGTTTTTATACTGTTTCAAATGTAATATTATAAAAATGTAATATTGTAAGTTTTTTACTCTACTGTAAAATTGCCGATTTCCACATAGAAAGATTTCAAACGAATGTAAGAACAGGCAGCCTTGGGCAGACTGACATGAATGTAGTCGTGCACAAACATTCGCAAATCCAGAACGACAATCTTACCAGGTCTACTTTATTTATATGCAGATGCAGATAACTCTGTACCTATTAACTACAGTATTTGTTGAAGCCATGCGACCGGATTAGTATAAATTTTAAATAACTGAAAAACTTGATTGCAGAAATGCTAATTTTATGTTGTTGTTTATATAAAACTATTAAAATAACAGAATTAACATACCTTATTTTAAGACTGTTGCATGCTGATACATTATTTGTATGGTATGTTATTTATCCATCATGTAATAATATTATGACATAGATTATCTGTGCAGACCATCGAATCGCTTTGAACCCACTCCATACCGGAGGCAAAGACCTAGAACTTTGACATTATCACCTCTTTAAGACAGCTGTATGAGTTTCATAACGAGGAAAGTGAAGATGGTTCCATGGTGTAATATTTAAATACATTCATAAAGATTGATGTTATGTAAGACTTAAAATAGGACACACATTGTTTGAAAAATTTATATACCGAGTTCATTCACATTCGTATCAGATCTTATTGATCGATACATAGTAAAAATATTTATATACAAATACTTAATCATCGTTTATTATATATACTCTCCACACAATGAAATAGTGAAGAGTCATGATTTCACAATTTTTAAGTGTATTTGTTTACATCAAATTCTTAACGGGTATCATGTAGAGAGTGCACACTATGAGTTTCGTCGTGATGTGTTTGTAAGTATGGCGTACGGCATACGCCTTATCCTTTTTGTGTCCTCTCTACAGCCCCAAAATATAAATCCGATCGACTTCAAATTTACATCACATGTGTAAAGTACATAGACCTAGGGCTGATTAGTTTTCCAAAGACAACTTCTAATTTTTTCTCTATAATTTCATCATTTACGTTGTTTTTTTTTGTGCCCAAACTATTAGTCCGATTGACTTCGTATTGATATAATACATGGAAAGTCCATAAACTTAGAGCTGATTAGTTTTTCATAGATATCCGTTAATTTTTCTTTGTGATTTCATCTGTTAAAATCTTCAAAATCCTCTCACGTTCTGGAAAATCGAGGTATTTTTATACTGTTTAAAATTTTGATACAATAAAAATACACTCATCAAAAGTGCATTTAAGGATTGTCAAAATTAAAAGAGAAAAATCTATGGTCTTCCATATTATCAATGTTAAATAAATTTCATATTTGTATGAAATATGCATATAACAGAAAAAAATAGCTTCTGTAGGTATGAGAAAATTGAGTGATTAACTTCATATTGATATTGTATGTCTCTATAGACAAGTGTATTTTTTACTCTCCACTTCTATCTTCCTCAAGGGGTGGGCAGTGAGAACCGAACACCGCATTCTTCTATCTTGACACATATTCATCGCCTCATTAGCATTGATACACTGTCTCATACGTGCTCAACTTGCTAGTAATGCAATTTTACTTAAAATTTCTCAACAGGTATCATGTAAAAAAATAAATACTATGAGTTTCGTGACAATGTTTTTGTGTGTATGGTGTATTGTGAAAACTTTTGTCCTCTGGGAATCTTATATTTGTTTAAGAATCTAATTGAAATGTTCTCCTTAAAAATGCATTTAGAGATTGTCAACCTTTCAAGAAGAAAAAATGAACACTTACTATGTTGTGCATTATATAAAAAGGGAGAAGCATTGAATTGTACCAATTATAGAGGCATCACGCTTTTAAGCACGACATATAAGGTCTTCGCAGGAGTTTTGTATATGCGACTCCTACCGTTCGTGTAAGATGTCATCGAGCAATATCAAAGCGGATTTCGGTGGGGCAGATCAACTATTGACCGAATATTCACCCTTCGACAGATACTTGAAAAAACTCATGAATTGGTATACCTCCAAAGCTCATACGCCTGGTTCGAGCAACAATGTCCAGCACCTACTACCGCATAAAAATACAGTCAAGCACATCAGAACAATTTCGGACATACAATGGATTACGCCAGGGCGACGCACTGGCGTGCTTACTGTTCAATATAGTGCTGGAAAAAGCCATAAGGGACTCAAATATAGAGAGAACCGGTACCATCTTTAGAAAGTCAAGTCTAGTACAGGCATATGCAGACGACATTGACGTAACGACTAGAATTCTGTCTCGTATGAAGGACATTTTCAATAGACTTGAGCGTGCGGCAAATGATATTGGCCTCAAGATCAATGCTTCTAAGACTTAATATATGTTATCGAAGAAAGCTCTTTAAAATAATACTCCTACGAGAGGAAATGAGAAGATATTGGTGGGTGAACATTGGGTAGAATTGGTTGTATTCTTCACCTACCTGGTATCATTGGTCACCTCGGACAATAACATCAGCATGGAAATTAAAGCGAGGCTTGCAGTGGCTAATAGATGTTACTACGGGCTACTCAAACATTTCAGGTCAAGACTAATTTCGCGAAATACTAAGGTCCTTATATACAAAACTCTTCTCCGACCAGTCCTGACATACGGAGCAGAATGTTAGGCACTAACTAAAAAGGAAGGACGAAAAAATGTTATTAGTGTTTGAATGGAAGATATAAAGGAAAATCTTTGGCCCAACTAACGATGAAGGGGCCTGAAGAACACGGTATAATCATGAGCTAGAGGCAAGTGTACAACGAAACGAATGTAGTCCAATTTATTAAAATTCAGCGCCTACGTTGGCTTGGACATGTTTGCCGGATGGATGATGACCGTATTCCTAAAAAGGTATTAGACACCTGTCCCGAAGGCAGAAGAAGTAGAGGCAAACCTAGGTTGAGATGGCTGAACTACGTGCTGTGCGATATAAGAGAAATAGACCTGATAAATCGGAGAAGACTGACGGTCGATAGGGGGGGATGGAGACATATTCTGGAGGCCAGGGCCCGTAGCGGACTGTACTGCGAGTGATGATGATTAAAAAAAGCAGATTGGCTCATGAAAGTATCTTATAGTAAGCATGGCAATTCTAATATAGTAGTCGTTCAAACTACTTCAGTTTTTGATACAAAGTCTGGTTTTCAATTCCCGTTGGAATGCTTTTTCGTTCATAGTTATTAATTGCAAATTCACAGAATCACAGAATCCTTCACACATTATTATTTCGTGTCCAATTTATTTTTTAAATAAACTTTTAAAATAAAAAATAATTAAAATAAATGTTTTCACACAATTGAATTCAAAACAATAAATTCATTTTATACACTTTTACTATCAATTTTGAAATATGTAATTAGTAGGTTATCGCATCAATTCTCTATCCTTCGTAATCTCATCGTTATGAAATTATAAGGATCACATTTACACATCTTAGTAATTATTGAATACCGTTACCTATATAAATTTGTGTAGACATAAATATCAATAGATTCCTTCATAGATTCATCTGTTGATACAAAATATTGTGTTTTCTTTTGAATTTCAACGATTGTTTTAAAGTAAATAGCTTTGACTTGTCCTATTTATATAGATTATTCGGTTTTAAACTACTTACTTACTTTTCGAATGGCTAGGCAGAAAAGGCTGCGTCTATGGAGCTCGTTAGACCCTTAAATTCAAACCCCGCAGCCAGTCTACCGCCTCTTGCTTTGCCTCGTGGATGTCCCCCAGCTCTCCCGGATACCTGCGCAGTGGGCACTCTTTAGCAATGTGGAGGATCGTTTGGGGCTCTGCGCCATAGTCACGCCCCGGCGATTCTCTCTTTCCCCATTTCCATAAAATATAGTTTCAACACCCCATGTTCTTATTAAGGTTGTTATGCTTTAGGTTGTCGGTCACAATCTTGTGGTCTTCAATATATTCCCAGGAAATTGCTCTCTGTCCAAATTGTTCTCTGTCCAAATGCTCCCTGTCATTCGCAGGAAATTGCTCTCTGTCCAAAGATTGCTCTCGCCCCTAACAAAAGCCTATCGAACATGTGCGACGGATTCTCTCCCTATTCTTACAGGACTGGCTCCGTTGGACTTAAATAAAAAAATCATTCGGTTTTAAAGAGTTATTTTGACTAAATGATGACCATCATTATTTTTTTTTACATTGTAAAAAATAATTAGAATATTCACAAGATTACAAGAAGTTCCCTAAGCCATATTCTGGCTTCGGTAGTCAGGTTATTTATATCCTCCATCACTCCATCGAATCTGTGGAATGGACACATATGTAGTTACAATGTGTCCATTCATGACTAAAACCCAATCCTACAAAAACAGAAATTTCAACATTCCATCTGAATAATAAGCAGTACAATATTCTAGAATCACTGTACACTTTGAGGACATCCAACTGCATCAGACTGAGCACCCAAAGTACCTTGGTGTTACACTTGATCGTACACTTAACTTCAATAAACAAGTTGACTCACTATGCGCAAAACTCAAATCAAGAAACAATGTCATTCAAAAACTGGCGGGATCTGGATGGGGAGCATGTCAAGACTATCGAACTACGAACAGCGGGACTATCGCTTGTCAAGAGTGTGGACACTCAACTTAATACCTACCTAAATGCTTGCGCTTAAGTGAAGGCAATTGGTCCACTGAATTATTACTAATCCAACGCACTAGAAGCTCTACAACTCCATCACTATTTTGAATATAAATATATTTGTTAAATCTTTCAATAGATGTTAATTTATATACATAGGTATCGTTTGCTTTAAAATTTAAAATCCATGTTCATTTTTTATTTATTTTTTTCAATTAAAAATAAAGAATGGACATTTAATTTTAAATTCATAATTTAATTGATTTTTTTTAATTTTTCTATTCTAAATTCAATACTTAAAGTCCGAAAATTATATTCCTCTCATATCAATTTCCAATGTCAATTACCAGTGTCAATGTTAATGGGACGAAATATGTATATTATATTTTTTTAATTTTCAGCCTCATTTTTCTCAACGTCATACTTTATAGACATAAGGTCGTATTACAAGAGTTATTTGAGAAGAATATAAGAAATGTGTGTAAATACTGCTTACGGACCTCAACTTTTTCTTAAATTAATCTTATATAACTGCTGTAATACGACCCATAGAATAATCTAATCCTCAGCAAGCGATATGTAGGTACAGACAATTTTTAATGTTTGTTTTAACATCAAAAACATTTAACACCCCATGCTCTTGGCTGGTTTATCGTCGAATGGTGATTTATTCCAGCTCACCAGTGTTCAGACAAATGGGAATTGCGTGGAAATAAACAAACAACGGAAGAGTTGTCGTTTTCTGTTACTGCTGGCGGTGTGTGTTATCATTTTTGTGGTGTGTTTCGATGAGTTTGCGTTAGTTCCAAATATATGTGTTTGCAGATGTCATCGTGTATAATTTATTATATATGCAGATTCTGTCGGAGCAAGAGTTGGGCAGCCATCTGTAACGTGTTATTGTTTTTTTGTGATTTGTATTTTTTACGTGTGTCATTTGTTATTGTATTGTCTTTTATGATATATTTTGCGTAGTATTTTGTATTTATGATTTTGTCTTCATTATAAATCCTTCTGTTTCTGCGTAGAGGCCTATGTGTTTGAGCCAATTATTGCTTAAGATTCTGTCAGTATGATGTTGTTGTAGATTAAAAAACCCATAAGTTCCAAAATATGTATTTTCATCAAATCACTTTTTAAATTCGGCGTCAAATACACATAAACCTTAGTGCCTTTTCACACGTCCCGGTAAAGGCCGGGCCTGGCTCTTACCCGGCGCCGGATAGGTATTGGTCGTAATGAGTCCCGTATAAATGCAGTCAACTTTTTGACATTTCTCATATACTAAAATTCAGACGGATAAATTTAGACGAATCAGAATAGGGCATATTGTCGTTCTTCAATAGAGCTTTAGCTTTCGCGAGTGTAAATTTTAACAAGAACAAATCTCTGACACTCCTTATATGACAAAATAAACACTAAGGTAAGGCGCGCATGGAAGCTAAAATTAATCGGCCGATTATTATCAGCCGATCAATTTATCGGCCGATAATAATTGGCCGATCGGTTCTAACGCGCATGGAAGCTTATAGAATCGTACGATTGGAAATAACACGGCGGTCAACATTCACATATTTAAAATACAATATGTATATTCACAAGTTTTAATATACATATGATTAGAAATATGGATTTTTTTATTCATTAAGTGGAATATTTATTAAATTACCTATGTAACTATTAATCAATTAAGTAATAACTTACCCAATTCAGTTCTTTTATTATGATTTAGCTGTTCCCAACCAGTTATTAATATTTCGCTTATTTTTTATCATACAATGAAGGACGGGCTTCAACATATATAATTAATTGTTCGTATTCAATATTTATTTCATCCATGTTTTCTGACATTTCGTTTGACAACACTGAGAACATACTTCTCGATCTACTGCGCTCGGACAATTAAATTATCGGTGAGCATGCGCCATGCGCGCCCTCTCATACAACAGGATTGGTTACAAAAAATCGGCCGATCTAGATCGGCCGATTTTTTTGTGTCTCGTCACAGATTTTTAAATCGGCCGATTCTGTTAGCTTTCATGCGCGCTCTTACATGTAATTCGTATGTTGTAGCTCACCGATAATTAATCGGCCGATGAAATTAGCTTCCATGCGCGCCTACCTTAATACTCTTCTTAACAAATGAAATTATCTGCCCAAGACCGCCCTACATTGAAGCAAATCATTTAACGGGTGATTGAGTGTTGTCACCACTATCAGTCATGAAGTCAAGGAAGAAGATACTGCCAAAAAACTGTGCGGTTTGGCGGGAAAATATGATTGTAATTTTTTTTATATTATTGGGGTTCCAATGGGCTACGATGGAGCATACTGTGATGGAAAGTATCATCATCATCATCATCATCATCACTGGCTCTACAGTCCGTTGTGGACCTTGGCCTCCTCCAGCATTCGTCGCCATCTTCCTCTATCCTGACAGGCACTCCTCCAATCCCTTATTCCAACTGCTTCTACGTCCCGCTGCACACCATCCAGCCATCGGAGTTTGGGTCTACCGACACTACGTCTACCTTGGGGCTTTAAATAAATGATCCTTTTTGGCACTCTTTCATCACTCATTCTTTGGACGTACCCTGCCCATCTCAGCCTCCCTGTTTTGATGATTTTTACGATGTTTGGTTCTTTGTAAACATTGTAGACCTCTGTGTTGTGTCGTATTCTCCAAACTCCGTTTTCCCGGATTGGGCCGAATACTTTTCTGAGTATTTTTCTCTCAAACACCAGTAGAGATGTCTCATCTTTTTTACTCAGTACCCAGCATTCAGAGCCGTATGTCAGTACAGGACGTAGTAATGTTTTGTAAATGGTGACCTTTGTTTTCCTCGACAACACCCGAGATGCAAGATGTCTTCTTAAACCATAGAAGCATCTATTAGCCATGAATATTCGGCGCTTGATTTCAGTGGATATGTCGTTCACATCAGTCACCATTGATCCCAGATAGGTGAAACTTCTAACGGATTCTATTGTGTGAGAGCCTATATTGATTGTAGTGGGGGTCTGGTTATTGTGAACAGTTTTGGTGACTGGCATATATTTAGTCTTACTAGCGTTGATGTGAAGGCCCATTCCATTAGCAGCCCTCTCTAGCTCAACAAATGTCTCCGTCATTGCCCGCTGTGATCTACCAATTACGTCAATATCATCTGCGTACCCCAGTACTTGGGTTGCTTTATAGAATATCGTCCCAGTTGTTTCTATTCCAGACTCTCTCACGCATTTCTCCAAAGCAATGTTAAAGAGCAGACAAGCATGGAAAGTATGCCCCTATAATGTTTCGTAATGTGCCATGTTGCAATACCATCAGCAACACTACTATCAAGTCCAACTTTAAATCTCATGAGTCCCATCATTAGAATTCGATAAAACGTATATGTGCTATCACCTCTAAAGTACTTCCTTCTTATTCAAAAATAAATTATTAAAATCGCACACAGTGGTAAAGAATTGAAGAGTTCGATCATGGATCCCATAATCATATCTGACCAAATTGAAATAATACCAATCGGAAGATACCTCCGTTCTTATTAAAAAAATAATTAACGAAATCGGACAACATGGTAAAAAGTAATCGCTGTATAAAAAATGTTATCATAAAAAAATCACGTCGAATTGATAAGCTGCTCCGTTTTTGGAAGTCTGTATAAAAACCTAGTAAAACGGAATTCTTCGGCACAAATACCGTCAAAATTTATAATATAATATAACTAGTTGCATGTAACACATGAGATCCAACTGTCGATAGCGATACTATGTATATTTAGATGGGTCGATGGCAGAGCGGTTAGCGCGCTGGACTAGTAATCCAGTGGTCGCGAGTTCGAATCCTGCCTCGACCGATTTCGTTCAACTAAGCACAAGCATTTATTTGCTTATTTTAGGGAACGTAGGAAGATGTATATGTACTTGTTTAACAAGGACATATTCATTTGTTTAAAAAAAAAAAGTTGTAGAATAAGTACCAAACTATTAACCCATAAATCCAAATTATTGAATGGAAAGTATGGAGGTCAGTCCTTTTTTCTACCCGGAAAATGAAAACAGCATGATGGCATGTATGTATATTTAGAGATTAAGTATCAAACTATTAAGTCTTCTTAGATATTGTGTATAGGCGACTGCCATACAAATTGTATGAAGCGATGTCGTTACTAAATTCAATTTTTATAAAAAATTGTTAAAAAATTTGAGATGTACTACTACAATGTGAGTATTTTTTATAGAAAATTAAATTATCTAGTTGGGATGTTTCGGCTTTTTTCGATATTTTTTAAAACTTTGGAAATATAGGCAGTTAAACACATAAATTTATCATAAAAAAATATTATTCTTAATAAAAAATGTTTGAGAAACTCTGGAATTTTTTTGAAAATTAAATTTGAGATTTTGTATTTGTCTATATTCATACCAATTTTCAGCATTCTAGCTTTTATGGTTTCTGAGATATATGGGAAAATAAAGTAAAAATTCAAAAGTTGATAATCCCTGACTAAAACAAAAATTCCAAATTCTGAGTATAAAAGTTTTGTGGACCTATTACTGTTTATATATTTTGAAAATTTGGGTTCTGTAAATTGAGTTGATCAAAAGTTAATAGGGACGGACACACACACACACACACACACACACATACACACCCTCACACACACACACACACACACACACACACACACACACACACACACACACACACACACACACACACACACACACACACACACACACACACAGACACACTAAATGTTCTACTCCGACTGAATATATCCTTATATGGAACATATATGCTGCGAAGCCTCTAAGTTGGTGTTTTGTGACTTCAAAGTTGGAAAAACCGTGAAAAATATAGACCCTGCATACAATCGTGTTCCTTCATACACGCGTCTTGGATTTAAACTGCCTCTTCCTTCAAAAGAATTTCATTCTCTTGAACGAATCGACAGTTGGTAAACACTAACTTGTACATTTTTCAGGTGAACATTTGATAACGTTAAGCCAATCTTTTTAAATTAACCAATGTCTCAAATCCTTGTAGAGTTAAACGGAAGTCAATTAAATTATCAGGAATGATACGGATGTCGGCGACATAATATAATATGTAGTATTCCCAGCTATCGCCAAATAATAAGAATTCATCCGTGAGTAAAGGAGTCATAACTCATTACAGACCGAAATGAGGAAACACGAGGGAAAGGAAAATAAAGTAATTAATTTGATTGGTAAAAACCTTTAGATCAATTATCGTCATAATTTTTTTTGCTCCATATAACGCAGGTATTTATCTATGTATGTCTACGAACACATCAGAATTTCTGGTTACCCTTCTGTAGTATTTTAGTTTTGTGATTTTATTTATAACAGTGTCTCTCAAATATTTAAAGAACGTGATTTTTATTTTGTTTATTTTACTAAAAAGACTAGGTGTATCCTATTTGATACATTTATTTACACACACAGAATGCATTTGTGAAATGTGCTTGTACGATAAACAATGCATATTATATAATTTAAAATCACAACATCTGTGAGCTCTTTTAGTGCATTAGGGTCAGGTGTTTCCTTTATTTTCGTTATTTTTATTGATATAGGTAAATAATATTATGAAGTTTGCACTGATTTACTTACAAAATATTGCAAAATAATTGTTTATAAAATGTTGATAATATTATAAATCCCAATTGTTCAATAAAATATAATATTAATTAATAGTATTTATTTATGGACAAATAATAATTTTTAAAATGTTAATTAACATAAACACCAAGGAAGGGAGGGGGGGTTTAAAACCAAATGTTTAATTTTTCCAACAAACTAGTATTTTCAGCCCAGAGACGCAAAATTACGCAAGAAATAATTTTATGTAAATTTCTCACTTGCTGGGAATACAATCGAGAACATTTGCACATAAGTCAAACGACTAAGCACTATGCCATAGCTATCGACAATTTAAACTTATATTTTTTAAATGAATAAAAAATTAGATATTTTTCACAATATTTTTATAACGACCGAACGTTCAAGAACGTCCAAATGAAACTAAACAAAATTAACAAAATTCATACTTCACTCAGCATTTACAACGTTGCCACATATGTGAGCGGAGTTACAATGATTTCACAATGTTGCCGAATATGTAAAAATAATGCGGAGTATTGGTAATGCTGAGTGAAGTATAAATTTTGTTATTTATGTTTATTTTCATTTGAACCTTGACAATGCCAAGTCACCTTGGAAAAAACGTTCGGTCGTTATAAAAATACTGTGGAAAAATATGTATTTATTAATTTTAAAATGGATATCCATTCTGTTAACACAAAAACTCTAGAATCATTATTTTTTTATAATGTGCACACCTTTTTTAGTGAAGAATTTGGTTTCGACATCAAACCGCTTACATATTTTAAGAATTTTGAATAATGTTTTGGCATCAAACCTGCACTTACATATTTAAAGAGCATATTTTTTAATAAAATACTCAATAGTTGAAGAAATTTATGTAATAAGTACTTATAATTTACGTTTGAACACAAAAAAAGGATTTAATTAACACAATCCAACGTGTCATTGATATAATATATTTGATTTTAATAATATCAAGTTGAGTCACGTTGATCGATTAATTTATTCAACACGTTAAAATTACTGTCTCATTTTTTGTGATGGGAAATAATTTAATTTCTTTGTATCTATAAATAATTCATAGTGGTTCGCGGGGATAGTTTTACTTAAAGCGAAACATCGTTGGGAATTGCTGTGGATACGCAACCTTGCCGAGAAGTAGTTTGAATCACATTTATTGGAAAATAAATTATAGAGAAAAATTATGCGTAGACCGCTGTATGGAGCGTTGAAGAGCGTATTGTGGATGTAGTATCAGATCAAGACACTATAAGAATTGCCCGCTCATTGTGGGCAACACCATTTCAGTGATTGTGTTTAAACCATCTGCAATATCAAATTAACTTTAGTTTTTGCGAAATATATTTACTCTGTGCCAAAGAACCTCTCTCGGTTTTGAGAATCAATATCGCAACAAAATGAAACTAGTGAGTGTAGTGCTTATATTTATATATATTATATTATCATTTTGACTGGATAACAGTTGCATAGGTCAATAATATTTTGAAACATTACAAGTGGTATGAGTGCTAATGAATCGTTTGTAATTGTGTAATTTCCCAAGTGTAGACGGCATTTAATTTTTTTTCATTCTTCGAATGACGGATCATTCTGGACAATGCATTATTGTTCGAAAGAAAACATAATAATGTGTATTATTTCAAATTATCGGATGAACTTAAATCACTCTCAAATGTCTTTTATTAAACGAATTTAACAGATTCTATTCTAAAGTGGGTCATATTCACATTAAACAAGGTTGATATAAATTATTCATAAATATATAATCCAAAGTTGTTGCAGAATTCATAAGTTTTTAAATACAATATGGTTTTTTTATCTTCATACGTAGCTATGACTTTAACTTTTTATACAATTAATTTGTTTTCACCACTTTGAGTACTTAATGTCGAACTAGTTTGGTTTATTTTTAATAATTTACAATTCACAATGTTCATATTATTTAACGATTCATAATTCACAATGTTCATTTAAACGATTTTTTTTAAGGAAAATAGATACATTATTTATAAACATTTACAAAATTATATTTTTGAGTTCAAGGTACATACTGAGTAATAAACATGAGAAACTATGATACACATTTTTTATGGAGAAAAGCAATCTCAAACAACTTGTATTCGTTTGTACTATTTTGTATGAGTATTAAATTGAACGCCCGGATTAAAATGTATTATTCAAGCGTTTTGAATAAAATAACTCGATACTGGTCTTGAGCTCGACTTTTTGTTAACCCAACCCACTATCTTATTAAACACAAACCCATCAAAATCAAACCATATATTACCAGCAATTAAATCATTCATACATAATGTTATCATAATGATGTTATACATTAAATCCAGTAGTTGAGTCGACTATACTACATATAGAGGTACTTAAGTTGATGATCTCGTTCAGACCAACCCTAACCTGCTCAACACTTTCAATTTCAAGGAATGTATGACGATGTATGTAGACCTGTTTTTTTTACTCATTGATAAAAACTTGTTTTTATTTTTGTTTTTTCGTAGATAATAGCTCTTTGTTGTGTTTCTGTTGTTCTTGCTGCACCAGCTGGTAATGAAGAAGTCAAATTACTGTCATACGAAAATAATAATGATGGCCTGGGAAAATATAATTTCAAGTTAGTATTTTCATTATTTTGATTCATTTTACCAAACTTAATAAAAAAAACTATGGTACTATAAATTCATCTTTTAAGAAAAAGATAATCCATTCATTATATGCAGTTATTAATGCTATGCCAATTACGTGTAATTTCTGATATCCACTCATCCAGTAACATTAACTGTATGTTTGCAAAATATAAATACAACGCCTACTCTAAAATTATTTTATTTTTAAAGTCCACGCACGTATTGTGTGTAAAAAACATGTTCAATCATAAATAAAAAAGGGAAATTGATGGATTTATTTTCTATTCTCGACAAAAAAGTTACTCGATAAGAACCAAAGGCATTGACTTCGAAAACGTTAACAGTTTATTTTTCTATGTTAAGTTATATTTTCTTTTTGTATTGACGTTCACATTAAAAACCAAGAATCCCTTAGTAAAATATTAAAAAAAACGTTAGTTCGTTTTTCATTTTTTGGATACAGCATGAAGGTATCTGCCGTAGTTTGCCAAAAAATTAAACAAAAATCAATCTAAATTGTTCTCATGTATTGGCTAAACAGATTGAAAATACCTACTATTTTAAGAAACAAATAGATTGACAAGACTAAATAAGAATAAATAATATGAAGCACAGGTTCTACAAAACTTGGCTCCGTCATTACATGTGTCATCCAGAGAAGCATTTTACATTGAGATCATCAAGATCATAAAGTAGAATTAGAGTAAATATATCGGTCCACTACTTAAATAAATAAATTTTAAATCTTAATTTCAACAATTTTGTACCAAATCGTAAATTAACGATATGCATAAATCAAAATGGTTAACTCATAAGAAATTTACTATTTTCAAGATGACCATTAAGAGTATTTTATCCTTTTCCTAATTTTATTTTACTATTCATGTATATCAATATGATGTATTCTTCTAAAAAGATGTATCATTTTTTTGTGTTTCATGCTTACATTTATTTTATACTGGTGAAACCCGGCAAACTTGTATTGCCTGAGTATAATAAAAAATCTCCCGTCCCTTCAGTACCTCCCATCCCTTGTGTACCTCCCCTCACTTCAGCACCTCCCGGATCTGTCATCCCTTCAGGCAAAAAGTCATAGTCATGTTCGTATTCCTATGTCGATCATTTTCAAGAAATTCCAAAAAATATTATGACAACCGAACTGGCAACCTGGGTTTTAGCCACACCTTTGCTATCGGTAATAAAGGTTTATCTATTTATGACTGTACTGCTTGGCTGTGTGCACAAAACCAAATGTTTTGTAGTCACTATTGTTCGGCTAATTTTAACATGAAATTTTGTTATAATAAAAAAATCTGTGTATATATAACCATACATGAATACTTACAAACAGAGATAAGCAAATTATTATTTTATAATGCATGCTATAAAATTTATACATGACAATTCAAATTTATCTTTTAATCGATTGTGAAATGATGAGACGAGACACAACAATATGTTAATAATAAAGTATAAAAACTTCTTTAGTCAATAAAGTTCAAAATTTACGCAATTCATTCTCATTTATAAAAAAAATACATTTATTGCACCAGAATGTTGTCATTTCGTCCTAAATACGTATTTTATTTCAAAGTCAACTTCTTTATTAGAAGAGGTCTCATAAAATGTAGGTAATATACAATTCTTGTACTTCTTTCATAATATTGCCAGGCATTTTATTTGTTATCAACTTAAAGCGTATTTTAGCCAGTTATTTTTCAAATAACCAAATTATTTACATATTTTTTTGTTTTGTAATACATGACTTATTGCACAAGTTTTATTTTATTTTTTATAATTGTATTTTCCAACTAGGGTAGGTATTAAATAGACTAACACCCGTATTTAAAGAAAAATATGATAATGGAGAAAGATTTGAGCGTCAATTTTTCTCTTTATTTGAAATAATATAAATTATTATTATTTCCTGAGACCTCCTCAATACTCATATCAGTGTCTGAATACAGGTGTACCTAAGGGTAAATTGAAAGGTAACAATTTATGAATACAAATATGTCAAAATAAAACTGACTACTCTAGGACATCAAAAAAAGGCAACCAACGCCTTAGCTCAAAATAAAAAAAAATGAAACTAATTCTAGTGCTTATATTTTTTGCTCTCCATTCCAACAAAATAGTGCAAGGAAAATCAATATTTTAAAATACATACATACCATCACGCCATGTCCCTTGCGGGGTAGGCAGAGAGAACCGAACGCCACATTTTTCTATCCTGGCACGCATCCCTCGCCTCGTCCACATTCATGCATCGTCTCATACATGTTCGTCTATTGCTCACACTTCTAACATTTCCGTCTTTCAAAATTTCGTTCACATGGTCGTGCCATCCCTTTCTTGGGCGTCCCCGACCTCTCATTCCATTCCTTTCCGCTCTGTATATTTTCTTCGTCAGGCACTCCTCATTCATTCTCCCCATGTGACCAAACCATCTCAATGTGTTCACTTTCATTCTAGTAATGACATCTTTCTTAATCTTACATTCTTTCCTTATATCCTCGTTTCTTACCCGGTCATACATCGTTCTATTACAAATCCTTCTTAACGATCTCATTTCAACTGCATTTATTCTACTTTCATGCGTCTTCTGCCATGTCCAGGTTTCACTTACATACGTCAGGGTTGGCACTACGATGGCGTTATGAATGGCAACTTTGGCATCCTTTGATATGTTGCGATCATTCATAATTGGTCTCAGTGCTCCATTCACTCTGTTTCCTGCCATAACTCTTCTTTCGATCTCTTTATCGAGTCGTCCGTTCCGTTGAAATATGCTTCCCAAGTATACATATTCGTCGACTTGCTCAAGCCATTCGTTCTCTACTCTTACTTTACACGCTGTTCTGCTTTCACTCTTTTCAAAGACCATTGTCTTTGATTTGCTGGCATTCATCCTAAGTCCATTCTCTATACATCCTTCATATACCATACTTACAAGATACTGTAAGTACAGTATCTTGTATTTTAAAATACGACTTGTTATTTTAAGAGAGGTATGTATTACTCTCCACACTATGGAACAGTGGAGAGTAATAAAACATGATTCATGTTTTCACAATTTTTAAGCGTATTTATTTTATTTTATTTTGTATTTGATTTTTATTTTTAATTTATTTCTACTTTACTTCATTTCCTTCACCTCCTGACTGAGGATGGATGCTTAAATCAATCATTCTCTGTTTGGCCCGCCACCTTGTTTATCTGTTCTGGGCACTACATCAGTCCCTTAAGACTATTTCTTCATACAATAACCAATAAATATTCAATATATTCTTCTAATTATTTATTTGTTAAATTTTCAATTTAACAACATATATTCAACAAAAAAATTCCAGATTTGAAACATCAGATGGTACAAAGAGACAAGAGCAGTCAGAGATAATAAACGCTGGAGATCCAGATAAAGAGAGCATAATAGTACGAGGATCGTTTAGTTTCATTGCCCCTGATGGTATTACCTATACCGTAACATATATTGCAGATGAGAACGGCTTCCATCCTCAAGGAGCACATCTTGTTTCAACACCAGAAGAACAGGAGGTAATTATCTCTACATGTTTACTAAACAGGATTATTTTTAAATGCATTGCAATGCTGATACCTTCAAAAGCTTACAGAGTTAATTTATAGTCAGAATAAAAGTTCAATGAACTTACAAATTACTATACATTTTTTAATTATTTAAATCCGCATAATTTTTTTTGTTAATATTTATATTAATCAGTCATAGCTCAGTTTCAGTAAAATATAAAAATGCTATAGTTATACCACGTTTACTAACAAAATTGAACTCATTTGATTATGCAAATTATTACAAGATCATGCAAATTTTTTTCTAAACTAAAATTTTTAGTCAATAATTTACATTAAAACAAACTCCATTTAAGAATACAATGTAGTAAAATTAACTTATCATGTAGTATGTAATGAAAACATATTTTTACCATAGATTCATAAAAAAATAAATAACTTGTAAACCACAAGGGCTTTGTATTTTAAATATCAAATCGATGAATCCGTACCTCAAACAGTAACCTATTTACATTTTTTGGAAACAAATGAATATTTTAATACACACATTTTTGCGGTTAAATTTTATAATATATATCTAAATATAAACGTTATTTAAACATGTAAATATTCTGTTAATTATCCTTATCAAACGTCAAGTACCATCATACATATTACTTACATCGACATGATAACATAGTTTTAACCACAATAATGTAGTCATTTTTAATGGAATATAATATATTTAGTTTTATTGAGGTGGACCTTTTGAACCACCAGGTGAAAATAATTATTTGCTTATCTGGGGGCAAGTCTGGTCTAACTGGCGAAAACAAAACCCTCGTGATTATGGATATAATTATCATATGGAGTTATATCCAGAATTATATCCATGCCCCCGATACAATTTTTTAAACCATATTTTAATCTACAAAACAACATATAGTATGTACTATTGTCGTGATGGTAGTGTTATCCAGATAGATTTCGATATAAAGAAAACTTGAGTCAAGATTCAAACCGAGTTTCACCATATTTCAAATTTAACCCACTAACCAAGTGTGTAGTGTGCATTTATGGTTCGCAATGTTTTTCACTCGTATAATAATGTTTTTAGTGTTATTTATGGTTCCAATCATCCAAATCCCCTGACTTCATGTATGTATTTGTAATGTTTTCTACATTACATAATGACAACAAGACAATAAATATTTCGAAACAACAAACAGTATCGAATTCGAGTATCTTCCTACTCGTAACTCAATGTTCCATAACGAAAATATATGAATAAACACACCACGCATCTCTTGTCTAGACTCTCTAGAGTGTACAGCATGTAGTTTGGCCTTTACAGTACAATGACACACCATTAAAAAGCCTTTAATCTGCCTCAGACATGAAAAGTATCTACACACGTAAATAAGTACACCTTCATATATTGTACATACTTTTTACAATTGACAATGAATTCATAGTCCTTAATTATTGTAAAATGATAAAACTCACATATATAAAGTATTTTATATTGACTTTTTTAAAAGTACGTATAGCTTATATTATTTTCCAGACAACAATATTACAATTATTCAACATTACCATTATAATATATACTTATATATAAATCGTAGTTTTACCAGTTTACTTAAATATATTGTCTCACTAGGCATATACCTGTTCTGAGCCAATGACTAGATACGGTACTTCAAAGTTAGACAAGTTCAAAATTTAAACCTCTAACAAATATTAATTAAAAAACTAAGGTTTTACCAATAGAATATTAAAAATAAACTAATATATATCATTTATTATTTGATCGTTTATAAATGTCAAAAACATTCATTTTTCTCTCATGGACTCCAACTTTGGACTAGAGAAGAAAGAACCTCACGTTACTGAATATCTTCCTTTACTATTCATCCTGCCCTGTTATGGAACATTAGAACTGCCCCATCACCTTCAAATATCGCCTTAAACGCTCACTCTTCCTCTCTATTCCCTAACCATACCACAATCCATCCCTTTTGATAGCTCTTGGATACCTGTGTAGGTCTGGTTAAAATCCATTCCTTCAATACATGAAGCACTACGTTTTCTAAGTTTTCTTCTTATTTTTTTAAAGTACATTTAAAGAAGTTGTGCAACTACACATTATTTTACATTAAAAATAATGCTAAATTTATTTTACATTAAGAAATATATTTAAATACACGAAGCTAAAAAAAAATAATTCAATGACAACTTGGACACGAAAGAAATTTCCAAGGTAAACAACACAGTAAGTTATTTTCTTAAATTATAGACATCGCACATCTACAGAAATAAATTTTTAAATCATTCCGAAATATTATAGTTACATCTTGAAGCTGACAATTTATGGTTTTTTAAATATTATTCAAGGTTGGCCTATAAAATGAACATATTTAGGATATCAAAATATATAGTATTCAAAATATCTTCATAAATTCAATATTTTATTCAACAATTTATGCGCACATTTATATAATCATCTATCTTTTTGTACGTAATATAAACAAGTATATTGAACATTTGCTGGCGGGCATATTTGACAATTTGATATTTTTAAAATACTTTATTAACAATTTAAACAAGTTTTAAATATACTATTATGTTATTTTTTGACAAACTTTTTTACATCTCAATAGAGACAAAGTTGGAATATTTTAGAACAAGGAACTCAAGGCACCTACAGGGATTACGACCTGTCATCGGCTGGTTTACGTGATCATGTTCACCAATTATGCCTTTTTATTTAGTTCCCTTATCAATGCAATTTTTGAAAGTTCTGTATATTTGAATAATGAGTAACAGATCACCTGAAAATAAGACATTATTACTATTGCCATCTATGAAGTAACGAAGTAACATTTTTGTTACGCCATCCATTGAGAAGTTGGATTAATGAAATCAAATGACACATAAATATTATTTTATGTGTCATTTGATTTCATTTTAACAATCGTTAAATTCTAAAATTAAAGATTCTGCTATAAGAATTAAAAAAAATTAAGTTATTTTATTAATATTTTTATAAATATTAATTTTATTCGTTGTTAAGTTATGCAAGATTATTGGAGTGTTTTCGAATTTTTAATGCGAGCACGTTCTAGAATTTAAAATGAGATTGTTGATTTTATAAATGATTGAAACTGTCACTTGATAGAACTCCATAATCAACTAAAATTATGAAAAAAATTATATATAATTTTACGTTCTACTTTAATTTTTCGCAAACGCGACTCCCATTCACCGGTATCGCTCAATGCTGAGCATCGTCAGTATGGTGAACAATAATGATGAAGACCATCTATATATATAGATTCACAAAGAGGATAACAATAATTTCATATTTTTAGTTGAGATTGTTGAAATAAAAAGCAGAATTCACAAATAAGCTACTAATACACTTAAAAATAATATAAAATGATTTAAATGTTGAAAATTAAAAGTTGAAGTTTGTCGTAATTGTAATTAAAAGGACATGTCATCATTGAAGCTTTATGACCCGAATTAATTTTGAAAACATTCAAGATTTCTATTATTTAAGCAAGAATAAAAAGCGTTAATAAAATTTCAGATTGTTACACCAATGGTCGTGTTTTCATTGCCACCAGGTGTCGTAGCCTCTCTTCTTGGATAAAATATAACATAAGCCAAACATAACCAAATTAATTCAATAACGTTTTCCTGAATTAATGTAACCGTTTATAAAAAAGTTTCAGGTAAATAGACCAACAACAATAGCTTTCCTACCACACTCTGCAATTCAATCTCTTCTTGGATAAACTGTTGCTTCCCGTATTTCACTTTTTCACCATTCACACAATAATAAATGTTATTTTTTTGTTACAAGGTACATGAATATATGTTTATAAGGAAATGGTTATTTAAAAAAAAAATCTTGCCAAAACATTATTATTTACCCGCATTGGTTCAAGAACGAAAATGCCTATAAACATAGACACAGTATATCGTCATAAGCTTACAATAATAAACGAATGATTTTGCTTTGAGGTAAATCGCTCAAGACAGGATTCGAACCTGAATCCACTGGACAGCCAGTCCAGCGCACTAACTATATAATAATAATCAACTTCAATAGGGACGGATGGTGTCTTGACAGCAAAAACTATTGTTACCTGAACGTCAATCCTCTCATAAACACAAATCATTTATGACGATGTTATGAGTTGATTGGTCCAATAGAAAACAACAGAAAACGATATTCAATCCCGAAAACGTAATTTTATACGACATAATTATGATTCGTGAGTGAATATATTTGTATATAATATGTAGGTATTATTGAAAACGCATGTATTCAAAACTCTCAAAAACTTTTCCTTCCAAAGTAAACTACTAAAAAACAAATTATAAAATATTCTTGCACTTATCATTTTAATCATAGATATATTTTTTTTTGCATAAAATATTGTGAGTACATCTGTATGTACATTGAGTCGTTCCTAAAATACGTGTGTACATCACCCAGCGATTTATGATTATATGCAAATCGACAAAAGTTGAAGGTAGCAAATGACGGTAGTTAAAGATTTCGTAATACATAGGTGCTTAAATATGTACATGAAAATATTATAATATATAAGTACCAAATGTAGATATGCTATGTACCAGATGTACCTATTGTACTTCTATGAAAAATTGAGATCTCAAATCTACTTAGTGAAGAGTAAATAGTGACATACCTATTTATACATATATAAGATTTTTGTTTTTTTTTTTCATATGTAGAACTGTAAATTAAATTTATCTTTCTTCGTATTATAATATTTACCAAAAAATATTTTAAGTCATCATCAAGTTACCCAGTCATAAAAATATACTATATTGATTTTATGTATGTATTCAATAAATCAACAGTGTTAATTGCAGTTTTTTTTAACATTCAATAACACATTTTATTATAAGCAACTAACAGCATGCGTTGAAGGTTCATTGCATTTTTAAGGCTTCATAAACTTTTCTTTCAGATTCATTAAATATATACTTTTTTCATTAATATTGTTGGTTTGTTTTTGTTTTCCAGCGAGGCTTTAAAGTAGACGTTCGCTTCAATGATCGGAGACTACCTTAATTACAAGACGCAATTAATGAAGATTTTCGTAATTTACTGCCTACTTAGTTAATTAATTTATGACATTTTAAATACCTCAACACAGGATTTAATTATATTTAAAATGAATGTGTGCCATGTATCTACATATTGATATTTTGTTTCCTAAGATTATATTTATTCTAAATAAAAAAAGCGAACTCTATATTTTTAAGTATATTTATTTGTTGCACCTGCTCCACAATATATAGTTACCTACCTCTATTTCCCAAGAATAATTTAAAAATATGAGTATTGAGGTTTTTCGGTGTAATTTTTCCTCCCCCTTTATTATTTATAATAAAAACAAACGAAAACAGAATGACTTTTTTCGTATTGATAATTGAATTTTCAAAGAGAGGCAAGTCCGGTCAAACGCGTGAATTCAAAACCCTCATGATTACCCATATCATGGATATAATTATCCGATGGAGTTCTATAATATCTTACAGTATTATAGAACTCCATATGATAATTATATCCATGATATGGGTAATCCTAGAGGTTTAGATTTCACCGTTTAACTGGTCTTGACCCCCAAATCTCATTATGTTTCAGTTGTTTATTTTGTACTATGTAATCAATTGAAATCTACGTGATTTTATCCGATTATACAAATAATAAATTTAAATGATTGAAAAAAAATACACGAATACAATAAAAAAAATGTATTTTCATTTTCATATAAAATTATAAGTACTCTAATAGATTATTAAGTACTCTAATATAATCCTAGATTCTCATGCTAATAAATTGGGTTCATCACATAAAGGTTCACACACATACACACACACACACACACCCTCACACACCCCCACACACACACCCACACATATTCACACACACAAACACACACTCCCCACTCACATGTGACATATTATCTGACTTTTACTGTTTTCTTTTTTCTCCTACACTACATAAATATATGAAATGGTAATAATGTATACATGTAAGTGATGCTGGGCATGATTATTTTTTATTTAATTTTGTATCATCTGTATATTTTGTCCAGTTATTGTTTGTATACTTTGAATAAAATAAAATAAAATAAAATTATTCTTTAATATTTTTTTGATATAAAACAAGATGTAACATAAAACCCATAATTCAGCCCTGGTTGACATAAATTTCCTGTAGATAATATCAAAATATTTCTGTTACTATAAATATATCTCTTGATACAATGTACTGTACATACACTATAGACTTAGAATTTATTTCTTCCTTTTTATAATACTTAAAAAGAGCAAAAGGTAATTCTATTTATCGTGGGTTAGTTTCCTATGCTCCAAATGCACAGTTTTGTGATTTATAGATAAAATAAATTAATCTAATTATAATTTATTTAAACCAATATAAAACCGTGTTTATGGTGAAAAAAATATTCTTTGATGAAACACATTAACAATTACTACCTACATGTAACTCATGAGATCGCATAACGCATGGCGTTGGTATTCGTGTTGAAAAATACTTCCCGTTACTATAAACCTTTAAATCCTAATTATTGAATATTTTATTGCCGACCGCCGTAGCACAGTTGGTAAGCCGTTCGGTTTCTGTGCGGACGTCCTGGGTTTGGTTCCCAGCATAGGATAAATTTATTTAAATTAATTTCTTACGCAAATATTGCTTCTCTGGGCTGGAAACACTGGTTAGTTGGAATAAATTGCTATACGGCAATAAACTCGCAACTTGCGCAGGGTGCAAGGAATTGTTCATTATAATTATTATTATTTTAAGATATTCGGTTTTCTATACAAAACATGTATGCCAGGAAAGGATAATGTGGAATTCAGTCCTTTTACCTTCCCCGTATGAAGAGTAAGAATCAAATATAATTGAAAGTCTTCATAGCTATTGTTCCACGTTCATGCAAATTATAGGAAAATAATATATGTCGTCACTAAATTTTTTTTACAAAAATTGTTATAAGTTTGAAATGTACTACCTACTACGATGTATTTTTTTAATAGAAAATGAAATTAAAATGTTGGGGTGTTTTGGCGTTTTACGATATTAAAAAAAATTGGAAATATATGTAGTAAGTCACACAAAATTGTCATTAAAAAAAGTTTTTTTTTAGAAAGTTTGAGCAACTTTGCTGTTATAGATATTGTTTTTTTCTAAATTCACACAAATTTTCAGCGTTCTAGCTTTTATGGTTTTTGAGATATATGGAAATACAAAATAAAAATTCAAATGTTGACAACTCCTAACTATTATCAAAACTACAAAATCTGAGTAAAAACTTTTTGTAGGCCTAATTTTTTTCACACATGAGCTCTGTGCATCAAGCAGATTAAAAGTTATAAGAGACACACACACACTCAATTATACCTATAACATATATGCAAATCGACAGTGAAATATAATTTATGCTGCGAAGCCTCTAAGTTTGTGTTTTTTTACTTCAAATTTAAAAAAACATGGATAATGTAGTCCTGTACATACAAAATCTTACGAATCTTGGCTTGACACTACGTGATAATGTTAAGAGAAAAATATTATCTTGAACAAATCGATAGTTGGATTTGCACGGGACTAAGGTCAATACTGTCGATTAATAAGAAAAATAAATTCTCCTGAAAAAATCGACAGTTTGTAGTAATTTTTTATTTCACAATATTTACTGAATGATTTTTATTTTTAAAATTTAATGTTTGTTCGAATTAAAACTATAATGTTGTTTTTGTCTTAATTTCAAAAAATAAATAAATTAATATGTTATCATAAATATAAATAAATATGTTTGGTATCCTAGGATTAAGAAGTTTCAATAAAATATATTTTTAATGAATTAAAACTCTATTTTTTTTTACACCAGTTTTGAATATTCCAACTGTCGATTCGTTCATGAGAATTAAATTTTCTGAATGAATCGACATTATTAAGCCAAGATGCGTGTACGAAGGAAAATTTTGTATGGTGTAGTAGACTTTTTGCATGCTAATAACACCAACTAGAGGCCTCGCAGCATATATGTTCCCATACATGGATTTACTCAGAATTCGGAGTAGAACATTTTATGTGAGTTTTGTGTGTGTGTGTGTGTGTGTGTGTGTGTGTGTGTGTGTGTGTCTGTGTGTGTTTGTGTGTCTGTGTGTCTGTGTGCCCCCCCCCCCCCTTATAACTTTTGATCCGCTCAATTTACAGAGCCCAAATTTTCAGAATATATAAACAGTTATAGGCCTACAAAACTTTTTACTCAGAATTGTGAATTTTTGCTTCAGTCAGGGGTTATCAACTTTTGAAATTTCGGTTTATTTTTCCATATATCTCAGAAACCATAAAAGTTAGAACGTTGAAAATTTGTATAAACATAGAAAAATACAAAATCTCAAATAAGTTTTTCAAAAAAATTCCAGATTTTCTCAAACATTTTTTATTAAGAATAATATTTTTTTTATGATAAATTTATGTGTTTAACTGCCTATATTTCCAAAGTTTTAAAAAATATCGAAAACAGCCGAAACATCCCAACTAGATAATTTAATTTTCTATAAAAAATATTGTCATTGTAGTAGTACATCATAAATTTTTTAATAATTTTTATAAAAATTGAATTTAGTGACGACATCGCTTCATACAATTTGTATGGCAGTCGCCTATACACATTATGTAAGAAGACTTAATAGTTTGATACTTAATCTCCCAACATACATACAGAACCATCTTGCTGTTTTCATATTCCGGGTAGGAAAAGAGGACTGACCTCCATACTGTCCTATCTTGACATACATATCAACATGTGTAAAAATTTTCAATAATTTGGATTCATGGGTTTATAGTTTGATTCTTATTCTTCAACTATACATACTAACGCTATCGACAGTTGGATCTCATGTGTTACATGCATGTTAGTTAATATTAACCAGTTTCAGAGCTGACCTGGTCCCTCATACGAACATACGTATTAATCTGTTAATATTTAATACTCAAAAGTGGTGTAGAATAAAAATAATTTATTAGTTTAAATGAGCCACAAAGTTATAACTGCAAAGTATCAAGATGAAATTTGTTTATATATCTAAAAAATAATGACCATAAACATCATTAAAAAAACTTGTGAAAGAAGCATAATTAAAGCTTAACGTGTACTTTTTTGTATATTTCAATTGATGAAAGGTTATTTTAATACAAACAAAGACAGACAGAAGCTCGAACATACAATATTTTTTAGCATGTTGGAGGACTTCAAAACATTCACAAAAATATAATCTAAACATAAGAGTATTTTCAACAAACATGCTTACTGACATCTATCGTACAGATACGACAATTTAATCAGGCGTCAGCACAGATCTTACAAATGAATGAAAACTTATAAACCGACTTCATCTTATGACAAAATTGACTCAATTTAGAATCGACTTACATATATGTAACTTGTGTGTAAGGAATGTTTTGAAACTTTTGCACTAAAAATATTGTGGTTGATTTATTTTTAATTTGGTATGTAGGTAAGCGAAAACATTTCATGCTCATTGATTCCAATATTAGGATTGATAATTTCATTTGATGTTTATGTTTTTTTTTTTAATATTTAGATAGGTATGTAGACGAAAACATTACGTGGGCTGCGCAAGACACAAATTTGGATTTTCACTCGATGTTATTTGCGCAAATAAATTTCTTTTAAGCCGAAACATTTAAAGTTACGGTGCCACTATTTTTACGACCGGAATTGGCGGGAAAAGCGTTTTCCCGCCAAAAAGTGTCTATTTACACGACAAATTTTCTGACGTCGTCTACGTTTTTAGGTCATTTATAACCATAGAAAGCGCAGATAAGTCAAAATACAAAAATATTTACCTTTGTCATTTTTTTCAATGGTCATAAATGCATCATGGAAACCAACTTGAAGAAAAAATGAATAATAATATCATCTTATTACATTTACTTAATTTCATTGATCATTTTTTCATCGAGATCTACAATTATAACAAAGTATAAACAAAGGTAAATATTTTTACAACTTGATTTATCTGCGTTTTCTATGGTTATTTTTGGTTTTCGTCTATGGTTGAGTCGTGTAAATAGTCGTAGCCTTAAAGTTATTTACCAACGCCTATACCTGCATTCTATTTGCTTAGCGTCCACATAGGTGCAGCATTCGAATTGGATTTTTGTAACCGATGCGCCCTCATGAATACAAAATACAACAATACAAAAACGTCTGATGCCCTGCGTCCGCGGCTCTTTTGTGGACGCTTACCCTTAAATAACATTCCGCAGGGCTACTCATGAAGTTGATAAAGATTAGATTCAGACTTTAGAAATCTTTAAGAATAAAATTAATTAAGTAATTGTGTAAATTTATACAAAAATTTATGACAAATTCATACTAATCAGAGTTCTGATTTCTTATGCATTTTAAGATTAAGATAATTTAGGAACGCATTTATATCGTATCCTGAGTCTTCTGTTCTGAATTTGAATGGTGATTATAAAAAATTCTAATATGTCACTACAAAAAAGGAGTCTATGGTTTTATTGAAAGTGTCAATACTTTGAGCTTCAAGTGTGTAATGAGATAATTTTTTCAACTTAATTTGATCATCTGATTTGAGAATACGGTATATAGGTACTCTTGAGCTAGAGGCAATGTACAATGAATCAAATGTAGTCCAATTTATTAAAATTCAGCGCCCTCGTTGGCTTGGATATGTTGCCAGATGGATTATGACCGCACTCCAAAAAATGTATCAGACACCTGTCCCGAAGGGACAAGAAGCAGAGGCAGACCTAGTTTGAGATGGCTGGATGACGTGCCGTGCGACATCAGGAAAAATGACTTGATAAGGAATATGGGGACAATTTATGGAGGAAGCCAAGGTCCGCAGCGGACTGTAGCGCCAGTGATGATGATAATGGTAAATGTAGCGGTTAGCGCGCTGGGCTTGTAGCCCAGTGATCGCGAGATCGAATCATGCCTCGACCGATTTCGTTCACCTATAGCTCAAGCATTTATTTGCTTATTTTAGGAAACGTAGGAAGATGTATATGTACTTGTTTAACAAGGACATATTCATTTTTTATAAAAAAAAAAAAAAATTACACTGAGATATTTTTTTTTCCAATCATGTTTTGTTTCAAGTTCTATGGCTGAAAGCACATTCATTCAAAACTTCCATAATACACCATCTGCAATCTTAATTGTGTACTAGTTCTAGACACATCTAGGATTCTTTAGTACTTAGAGAAGAGCAGGACGGACGCCTCTAGTCTCGCTCGGCAGTTACTCGTCAAACTGTGGCGAATGTTGTTGTTTGGTCCGGGCACACCGCCGGCGCAGACGTCGGGTCAGACATCCTGTGTTGACATCTGTGACGTCATATCTGACAGTTGATGATTGCGTCGGATGCCCCCGGTGTTAGCCCGCCAAGCTTTCGGACGCCAACACGAGGACCGAGGGGTGCGGGGGCAAGCCCTTCCGTTCGATCGGTTGTGCTAGGGGCTTGCCCCGGCTGCCGATCTTGAGCGGTTGCCCCGCCGTTTGAGGTTGGATTCTCGGGGGCAGTGGTTGAACCCGATGGATAGTGGATGGTTGTGTTGTCCGACGTTGCGGCCGCGTCCGGGGGTGAAAAGGGCCATAGAGTCCTAGAGCATCACCGGCGTGGAAGTGGTATCGCGTACTCATCATCATCAGCCCTCGTCCTTAGTGCGAGCCTAGCGCGGGTGCTTTGATGGGCGCGAAATATCAAACATGAAACCGCCGTTTGTGGCCATAGTAACGCCATAAGAGCAGGACTACGACGCGAAGTGTTTAAGCGACTTACCGTACATAATTTTCAAACGTTACCTACTATTCGCTGTATTTGGCTACACTACCAGGCATGGGCACTATGGGCAGTGGGCACTGAGCGAATTAGGTGCTTAGTCGAGTATATCAAACCAGTTCGGTCTTTGCGCTCGATGTTTGCGCGTTTGCGGAATACGAGGTGGATTATTTGTACAATGGTGACAATATTTGTGTCAGACTCGTTGTTTTTGATGATATTTAACTCAAAATATATTCAAACAAATATTGATTCGAGTATACTGGAAGAATTGTGCAGAGAACAGTTTCAATTACACATATATTACAAGTGCACATATTATATTCACTATTAATTTCTCTGCTGTTCTTCCCCCACCACCACCCGTTCTGCTTATGGGGACTAATAACGGCCCCTTGCAAAACTCTGAAAGAACACATAAAGAACATACGAAGAGTCCGGAGAACTCTAAAACCTTGCAGACACTGCACTTAATGTGCCAAAGAGAGCTAATCATGTTGAAAAAACTGGCTCACTGCTCAGTGATAGTGAAGATAATAGTGCGCCGAATTTAAGACAGAAAGTCTTGAAAGCCCTAAAGTTGCTCTTCGTGGCTACAAGGTCCGCATGTCCAATGGGTCCAAAGAAATTACCTCGGACATCGTCGTAGAGTTCTCGTCGGAAAGTTGACACGGAGAAGTTAGTGCATTCCCATAGGATATGCTCAGAAGTCTGTTCAGGGTTATCACAAAGCTGACATGAGGACGAATCGGATAAGTGAAAACGAAAGAAATAACTTTTGAAACTGCCGTGTCCAGTAAGAAATTGCGTGGTCCAATAATCGGGAACAATCCACGAGGAAAAAATTCGAGTCCTCACATCAGGAAGAAATAAAAATGTCAGTCTGCCCACGGAAGAAGAAGACCAGCGACGTTGCCAAGCATCTAAAAGAGAACTCCGGGCCAAGTTCTCAATCTCTCCACGAATTGTGGGTAAATTTACAGGTGGGAGAGAAACACCACCCAAAATTGATCTTCGACCTCTATACAGGTTGTGAATTGAAGCTCGTCGCTGTGTTTCCAGATCAAGGGGAGCCATACCTGTGAGAATAGATAGTGTGTCGGTAGCGCAGGTTCTGTAAGCCTTTGCTAAAGCTATAAGAGCGAAGCGCTGTCCAGAAAGCAGCAGACGTCTAATGTATTGGGTTTCACAACGATGAGCCCAACAAGGAGCGGCATAACACATAATACTCAGAAAGGTAGCGTTGTAAAACAGTCTTGCTACTGGAAATTTAAGGCCCCAACTAGCTCGAGCAAGACGTGAAATCTTTTGGAAGGCTATTTTTGCACTATCGGATACAGCACGAACATGGTATTGGAAAGTTAGGCCTCTATCTAGTGTAACACCCAAAACTTTGACCCTATCCTTAAATATTACACGCGTATTGATAAATTTGATGGAGGGAGGACTTTTCATTATGCCTTTTAACACTAACCCATACGTCTTCTTAGGTGCGAAATTGAGTCTATGACTTATACCCCAATCTGCAACAGAAGAAAGTAACTGAGTAGCTGCGCGCTCAATAAGTGCTCGGGTGTTACCTTGAATAAGGATTGTAGCATCATCGGCATATGCCAAAATACTGCAGCCCGTAGGCGTTGAAAGTGATAGAAGGTCGTCGAACAAGATGTTCCATAACAGTGGACCCAGAACAGAACCCTGAGGGCACCCGATGTTAATTGGTCGCCAGTGCAAATCTTGTCCCCCGGGCATGGCCACATGTCTATTAGTAAAATAGCTCTTCACTAATTTATATATGTTGCTAGGAACCATACGGTCTCGAAGTTTTTTTAAAATTAGAGGCCACCAGGCATTGTCAAATGCTCCCGCAATATCAAGAGATATAGAGATAACATATTTACTATCAGAGCTTCTAACAATATCAGATATAGCCAAGATAGCATCAACCGTTGATTTCCCAGCGCGAAAACCGAACTGACGATCGGACAGTGGGTGGGTACTGGAAAGATGATCTTCTAAGCGTCGACATATAAGCTTTTCTAAGACCTTACCCAAAATAGGTAGTAAAGTAATCGGTCTATATGATTTTGGGTCAGAAGGATCCAGGTCACTACGCTTGGGAATAACAGTCATTAAACCTGTTTTCCAACAATCCGGAAAGTAGCCTTCTCGCAAGCAATTGTTGTACAATAAGATAATCTCGTGGCGAGCTATGTGCCAGCACCTTTGTACGAGAGCTGCGTCAATGCGGTCAATGCCAGGAGATTTGTTTTGGTGAAGATTCTTGATGATAAAATCCAGCTCATCGAAATTGGCGAAGGTCGATATGGGAGTTTGCGGGATATCGGATTGGTTATTGCGTATTTGTGAATGAAGAGGAGTATCAGATGAAATGTCATCAGAAGAAATAAGTATGTCAAGTAGCGTGCTTGTCGTCGAGTCAGAGTCTATTGTGATAATTCCAGTTCGTGGGTCACGGATACACGAGACTGACGCATTTGGATATTTTTTCATTGATGCATATCTAAACACAGCACCCCAAGGATCTGTGGTTGAAACCTCAGATACCAAACGGCGCCATGCATCAGACTTGGCACGAGAAATCTCGCGTTTGTAGGTATTATTTGAGCGTCTATACTCACATTGAAGTACAGTTACAAAGTCATTTGAACTTCCTCGACGACGGGCCGCTCTCAATGCGCGGTGAGCTCGAGTCGAAGTTCGTTTAAGGATGTCTAAGCCAGGATGCCACCATTCATTAGGAGACATATGACTAGAAGAAGATCTGCCGATCGCCTTCTCGGCACAATAAATTATACTCTGCGTAAAAGATGAGGCCATTTCCGCAGTAGTACAAGATCTACAAGATAAACGATCCAGCGAGCATTCAAAGTAGCGGTCAAAGTCTAACCAACGCCATCTGTCACACCTTGTCCGGAATCTTCTAAGCAAAGGTTTCGCTAAAGGAATTGGGGGTACATTGGAAATAATCTGAAACGTGATAAGATTATGGTCACTACACGAGGCATCCTCGTCAACAGACCAATTCCATAGTCTGTGGTTAATCTGAGGTGTAGCTAAAGTGACATCTATATGACTTGTACCCATGTGGTTGGAGAAGGTAGGTGGACTGAAAGGATTGTTCAACACACTCAAATTGTGGCGAGAGATAAAATCTTCGCAGCTTGCACCTCTGGTGAATTTTCTGGACCCGAAAGTGGTAGTGTTACACCATAGAATAGATTCGGCATTAAAATCACCTCCAATAATTAATGATGCGTTGCCGAGTTGGCCTAATATAACGTCCAGTTGATCCAGAAAACGAAATTCGGATTCACTAAACTGAAAATATATCGAAATAATATAAAACGAATCACTTGGAGAAGAAATCTGGACTACAACCAAGTGACTAGAAGATAAGTGATCCAGGCATATGAAGTTAATGTTGGGATTGTAAATAGCTATACAGCTCATCGGAGGGTTCGTTGAGGTACAGCTCGAAGCCATAGCAACTCGAACACCCGGACCAAATGATGGCACAATTCCATCTCGAGAGTACGGCTCTTGGATAAGACAAACATCAATGTTCATGCGATGAGCAGACTGACTGAGTTCGGCTGAAGCCGATTGTCCACGGCCAAGATTAAGTTGACCAAATTTAACAGAAGCATTACACGCCATAGTCAATATTGAGTAAAGCTCTGCTGACTGTTGCTTGATAAGCTGGACAGTCATTAGTGCCTGATCGGTGTATTGCTGGTTTGTTAAACAACTTACAAACAGCGCATGTGGGTTGATTGGCTCTATTCGGACATGACACGTAAACGTGTTCCGTTGAAGCACAATGTGAGCATCTGACGGGTTCTTTACAAGTTTTTGAACCATGGCCGTACATTCGACAACGGCCACAAATACTGACTGGAAAAAAATCTGTAACACGACAGACATTTCTCTGCTATCATTCATTTTGTGTACTCCATGTGGTGTGTTCGATACTTGTTCAATACTTATATTATTGAGGAATATTTGAATTATAATAACAAATCCTTATCTATCAATAAAATTGCTCGAGCCTCCTGTAGCCTCCTGTAGCCTCCTATCGCCTAGTCAATCGCGCCCTCAGCAACCTTAGTCAACGCCAAAGACACCGCGCTTTCACTGTGGACGCAGCCATGTGTCATATTTAATATGTCTCAGGGGTCAATGCAGGTTTTATCTTAACATCTTTTTTATCTTGTGTAGGTACCTACCTACCTAAATTTGCTAACGGAATATTTATAAAAAAAACTTGTACAAAATTTATCGATTAAAACTTACAATAAGAAAAAAATTAATCCAAAAATATAATCCTTCGTGGCTCAGTTATTTGGATATCTGACTGCTGAGCCAAGGGCTCCGGGTTCGATTCCCGGTGGAGAGGCACAGTTTTTATTTATGTTTACAGTCTGGATCAGTGAAACGATCAATATCGTAAGTCTCCAGTATGTGGCAACTTGTTATTGGGTACATTTTGAATAATATTTGACATTGTACCTGCTAGTTATCGGAGAAGTAAAAAAATAAAAAAAATATACGAATATATTAAAATTATTTAAAAATCATAATTTCATATTACAATGAAATTATTTATTATTATTTTCATTGTCATATTCTTAAATTATGATTTAGAATGGCTTTAAAAATTACATTATCCGTATTTATGTTATGTTAAATCATTTATTGGTACATGCCAACATTATTTCAGAAATTATTTATATTGTTTTTTTTAATACAAAACTTAGAACAATATCATGCTATTTTGTAATTTACTAGAATGAACTGAACATTTATCAAAATATATGATTGGTTCTTCATTTAACATAATATTCTCTTAGTATTTTTGTTGGTAATAAACATGTACCTACCAAAATTCTTTACATCTTAATTCTTTAATTCTTTACATTAATAGGTTATCAACCTGTCGCTGACGCCTCGTGTATGAATTAGGATGTTTTATGAAATTATTTAAATCATTATAGGTTTGCTAGAATTAAGGCAACTACCATTTTTACAACATAGATGATAAAAATAAATATTTTGTTATTTTATTTTTATTCGAAATACTGAGTATGAATATGTCCTTGAAACAAGAATATGCACGTAAGTACATCTTCATGTACATCGCCATAGCAAAGGGAGCACTAGGAAAGCTCACAAGAGTATGGAAGGACAGGACCATCACGAAAAACACGAAGGCTAGACTCATCAGGGCTCTGATATTCCCGATGTTCCTGAATGGTGTGGAAACATGGACACTTAGGGAGTCAGAGCGAAAGAGGATCGATGCTTTCGAAATGTGGTGCTGGAGGCGTATGTTGCTCATCCCATGGACAGCCAGAAGAACCAATGTGTCAATTCTAGACCATCTAAGGATCGAGGATCGTCTATCGATGATATGTTACAGACGTATCCTTCAATTCTTTGGACACAATGCCAAAAGGGAACCAGACTGCCTCGAGAAGCTTGTTGTGATGGGCAGCGTGGAGGGACGGAGATCTCGTGGTCGCTCACCGACCAGATGGAGCGATTTGGTTAAGTCCACAATGCGGTCTTCGGTGACTGGTGCTCTGCGTTCAGCCCAAAACAGATTGGCATGGAGGCGGGCCATACGTGTGGCTACAGACTAAAGCCGCTATCCTCAGTCATGCGGAAAAGGACGAATGAATGAATGACATCTTAATAAATTCCCTTAACTAAGTAAAATGCTTGTATAGTAATCGGTAAATTATTTAAAAATCATGTGGGCTGTGCAGAACGAAAGTTTTTTTTCTTGATAACTGTGCAAACCGTCCCCCTCTCCTCCTAAATGTCCCATGTTATTTGCCGATATTCATAATATAATCGAATACTAATATATTATACAGCATAATCTGTCGAGGCGAAAATCGACCCTGCGTCCTCTGGATTTCTAATCCAGCATGCTAACCGCTCTACAACCGACCCATATTATATAATAATAATAAGACGGGCAATTTCGATGAGTGGTGGAAGAGCGGTTACCGCGCTAGGTTAGTTATTCAGTGGCTGTGAGTTCGAATCCTGTCACGACCGATTTCGTTCGCACACACACGCATATATTTAATTTATGGAATGTATAATGGCGTATAATATAAATATATAGGACAAATTCACTTTATAAAAATTATAATTATACTCTATTTTGTAAAGCTTACATGTTCAAATTCAAAAATTTATCTTTTCTTATCGTTCAAATATTTTTTTTTATTTTTAAAAACATGTAAGAAAAACAAAACTCTAATTCTTGTATGTATAAACGTAACGACAAGCGCTAGAATTCTTTTGAACTCCGTTCATTTTATTTTAATACATTAATTCCATCTGGGCATATCATGTGAGATTACCAGTAACAGGTGTGCTGTATGCTCTCTCTCCTCCATTATTTTTGTGTCACATGGTGGTTGGGTCAGCTCTCCTTACTGCGCTCCTCCACTTCGTTATATCCTGAGCATCGTCCTCAGAGACATCGCCTGCATATCCTCCGCCACCAAGCCATTCCATCGTCGATAATCCAGCGCAGTGTTACCTATGATGATTTCTGACGGTTTTCTTCTGACACGTCCTAACGCCCAGGCTACCTCTCACATATTCATTACAAATTTAATATCTTCTTATGACGCTGCAGCATCTTCATCTCGGCTATTTGGAAAGACCAAACTTGTCTTCGTGCGTGATGGCCCAGGTCTCACTACCATAATATATCAGCACCGGTCTGATGATTATTTTGTAGATATGTCATTTCATCTTCACTAACATTCGCCTGTCACAGATAATATCAGTCACTTTTCTCCATTTAAGCCAGGCTGCTGCAATATGTAGGTACGGTACTGAATTTCGATTTCCAGTACTCCTGACTCGTGTATTATGTTCCCGAGATACTTGTATTTATACTTGATACTTGTGACTTGCTGCCCATCTATCATTATCGTAAAAGGAATCACGAATCATGCGTGTAACCCCACACACCAGCCTTGTCACACCTTAACAGAATAGGTGGTGAGCCTCATTGCTGAAATATCTTATGTCATTTTTCCTGTTGTATTTTCGATTACCCGGCTGTTGCCCTACAATCGAAAACAAAACATCGTATTTTTTTAATACAAACACCCGCACCTGTCGCAGTTTTCTCTATATCGTGGAATAGTGGGAGTATGTAGACGAGTATCTTTTTTTTCAGAAATTAATTTATTTTTATTATTGAAGAATAGAGACATGTGTGACTGGCTTCAATATTTTATCATTGAAATATAAAAAAATACGAGTTATGGCATTATCACATAAATATCTCTAACACATTAATTCTAATACTAAAATATCATAATCGATTCTTTTACGCTATAAATAAAATTCAACAAATTCATTTTTAACTTTTTTCTAATGCTATTAAAAGCATGTTGTGCTACTATCGGATATCTTTAAAGAGATAATTTGCCATGTTGACATATTATATTATGCTAATATCTGCCAATTTCGATTAGGTCATCTTTCCTTAAATATCACATAAATATGATTTCTTTGTATCATCATATTTGACTGGTTTTGATTTCGACAAATGAAGAGTTGATGATATCTTTAAGGTAATTTTACCTCCCAGATTTTCAATTATGTGAACGTATACAGTATCATTTGAACCTCAAAATATAACGATAAGCGACATATAAACGATGCATTTTATTCTTATTAAACTCTTATTAAACTTTGCGTATCTTTCTTTGGATCTGAAACTATATACTTTCTTACCTTATTTGTATATTTAGTAAATTTTCAGGTACGGATGTACGATTTTAAAATCCTGGTTTACGTACACAATTTCCATTCGCACCGATTCATGTATAAATTAAAAGCAATTTAGTTGGTACTACGAACATTATTTAGGATTTTTATAGTTTAATATGGAGTTTTCTTTCAATTTTTCACTATCTATAAACCATATTTACTTCAGTTATGTCAAAACTATATTATATAATGTCATAAAAAGAGAACAAAAATATGACAAACAAACGTATTTAAAGGTTATACAGCAGCGTTTGTGGACGTTGTGATTTTGTGATTTGATAGATGACTTGATAAAAAATGAACTTTAAAAAAAAACGGGCAAAGTTGGCATGTTTTACAGAATATTTTAATACTAGTTGCATGTAACACATGAGATCCAGCTGTCGATGGCGATAGTATGCATAATCAAAGAATACGTACCAAACTATAAACAACACAAATTAATAAATATTTGAAGATATTTTATTTTCTATATAAAACATGTAGGTATGTTTGTCAGGATAGGATAGTATGGAGGTCAGTCTGTTTTTCCTACACAGAATATGAAAACAGTATGATGGTATGTATGTATGTTTGGAGATTTAAGTATCAAACTATTAAGTCTTCTTACATATTGTGTATAGGCGACTACCATACAAATTGTATGAAGTGATGTCGTCACTAAATTCAATTTTTATAAAAATTGTTAAAAAAATTTGAGATGTGATAATACAATGTTCATATTTTTTATAGAAAATTAAATTATCTAGTTGCGGTGTTTCCGCTTTTTTCGATATATTTAAAAAAAATGGAAATATAGCCAGTTAAACTCATAAATTTATCATAAAAAAAAATTTCTTAATAAAAAATGTTTGATAAACCCTGGAATTTTTTTGAAAAACTAATTTGAGATTTTGTGTTTGTCTACATTTGTACCAATTTTCAGCGTTCTAGCTTTTATGGTTTCTGAGATATATGGAAAAATAAAGTAAAAATTCAAAAGTTGATAACCCCTGACTGAAACAAAACTTCAAAATTCTGAGTATAAAAGTTTTGTAGGCCTATAACTGTTTATATATTCTGAAATTTTGGGCTCTGTAAATTGAGCGGATCAAAAGTTATAAGGGACACACACACAAACTCACAGACACACGAAATGTTCTACACCGAATTCTGAGTAAATCCGTGTATGGAACATTTTTTTTATTTTTAAAATTAAACTAATTTTTGGATTTTTAATTTATTTGCTCCCGATATATGCGCTCGTGAATCCCGCTATAGAAGCGCATGTTGAGTCCAGTTCTGCATTTTTACAAAGCTTTTAGTGGTATCACTTTATCAGATATTTTAACGTAAGTGCATTGTATTTATCTTTTCTCACATCTTTCTTGATACCTACCTGCATAAGTTTTATAAAATGGACTTGGTAAACTTATTTTTTCAACGTATTTGTTTGAACATTTTTTACTTGTTTTGACTTAAGATGATTTCTTTGTCAGTTGAATTCGTCAAGGACCACGTAATAAATACAAATATAATATTTCCAGGATAAAATAATAAAAACCCTATATGAATGAATTAGATTTCAGCAGAATGCCGTAAATTTTACATGGACAGATCAAAATTTTAGTCAAATATGTGTGTAATATTTATCCTTTTCCAACAAATTCACTTCATAACTTTACCAAATTTTCGATAGAAGTTAGCTCTAAAATAGTTCCACAAAACTCATCTGGCAAATCACAACGTCCACAGACGCTGCTGTATAACCTTTAAAAACGTTTGTTTGTCATATTTTTGATGCCTATGTTTTATGACATTATACAATATAGTTTTGACATACCTGAACTAAATATGGTTTATAGATAGTGAAAAAATGAAAGAAAACACCATATTAAACTATAACAATCCTTAATAATGTTCGTATTAGTCAAAATATTTCAAATTTAGTATACAGGTACGTAAAATTGACTTATTTATTTCAATTTTGTCAAAGTTTATACAAATAAAATTAAAATGCTCGATAGAGACTATCATTTTTACTACGAAATACTTGCAGATACGTCTCTAGTAAAATATTTTCAGTCGGTATTAATGCTTCTTAATATTTACTTGTTCAAACTTCACTTTGCGTACAAGTATGATGTATGTACACGGTAAATATTAAACACAAATAAACAACGCCTTACAGCAGGTTATAAACCTTAACCGTTCACGATTATCCTCCATAAAGAATTGAATTTTATTACATAATAATTTTATTTATTAAAAATAAAATGCATCGTTTATCAATTATTTTATGACCTCAAATCAAAATAAGCGGATGTTATTAAAAAACCTGATTCAAATTGTCTAAACTTGATTTATCTACCCCCAAAATGCTTTAATAGAAATATAAAATTGAAATTAATTATTCGCTGGAGTCAAAATAGTCTCTTAGTGGGAAAAAAGAAAACCATTTTTTTATGTAAACAAGTAATATCAAAAATATACATACTTCTCTTTAACTACCATAAGTATAAGATGTGCAAGACAATTACAAACATTTTAATGAAAAACCCGCAATTTTGTGGTAAAAATAAATACTCTATCCTATTTAAAAAGAGGTTTCTTAACATTTTTAAATAAAAAATCTGTAGAAAAATGTAGGTGTTAAAGCATATCTTTTTTATACAAAGTCATCCCAAATATTTTTATACGATATTAGTCATCTTGTTGAAATTCATTATGATTTTCTGCACATAAAGAACACAAAAATATATTCATGTGTTTATACATTAAAGAATGATCGATGGTTTTATGTAAAAATACTTTGGTATCCTCGTACGGTGTAGAGACTTTTGTATGCTAATATAATAAAATATTTAGCAAATTAGACTTGCGCACATTGAAGATAAAATGTATATTTTTATCGTGTCTATTAATCCGACAAGAATTCTTTCTTAGGAAAAAAATGTCATACACATAAATCAAGGGAATAAGACAACTCTTATAACATTACGTTAACCCTCTCTAACTTTTATATTTCAGTTTTTTTAAAATAAAATGAGTTTAAAATAAATATTTTCATTGTTTTCTTTGGAATACTTACTGGCCATCATCAAGTTAAAGTAAGTAAGTAGCAAAATAATCGTTCAATCTAGTATAAGATTTATTAATATTGTTTTAGAGAATAATTTAATAGCAATGCAAAAGTGGAGATTGGCAGGACACTGCTGGTAAAGACTGCTGGACTTGAGACCGAGAGGCGACAAGAAACAAAAATGGCGGCAACCTAGACATCATAAGATTCGTTAGACCCGAGAGGATGGGAATCGCACAGGAACAGGAAGAATGAAGAAGGAGAAGGGTAGCCTTTGTCCTGCATGGGGCAAACACGGGTTGATGGTAATGATGATTAATCTGAATAATAAAACATGTTTTCTACGTAGAAATAAATACTTCTTATAAATGTATGTATGGACGATTTAAGGACAAAACATTTGCAGAACATCAATTTCTTAATCATAAAAGTTTCATTCGATGGTGTTATTTAAAGTTTTTTACTCAAAATGCACAAGAAACATTGCAGACATATCTCTTCTCAATAAAATGCTGACTGAAACAGTGTCAAATGAAAGTTACCCTCAGCTCGGGATGTATAGCCTTTAGAAAAGTATGTCGTTATCAAATCGCTTGCTCATCCAAGTATTCATATGTGAAATGGTCAAATCAACTTACTAATATGTTATCGATCAATAACACTCTTCAAGATTTAATTAAGTAAAACATTTTTTTGGAAAAAAATCTTTTCATTAATACTTCTTCTTCTTTTTCCTCTTTTGATAAATCTATGGTATTTCTACATGTCCTGGAACGAGGATCTCCAGCTCTCCCTCCATCAATTTGATGGTCTTCTTGGTGGTCGACGTCCCTCTAGTATCTCGCGCATTGCAATCTTAGCAGCCTTTCATTAATACCTACAGAAAAATCTAAATATATGCATATATCGTCATCTCTAAATATTATTTTCATGCACTCGAAATACTTAATTTCACCGTTAGGTTATGGGTTAAAAATTCTTAGTTTGGGACTCTTTTTTTTAGGCAAAACACGCTGACATAATTTTATTTATTCTATCATCATTTACTCGTATATTTGATTAAATGCTTTTGTATTTTGACCATTGGTTTGTTGCAAAAATGAAAAATCTTTTTTTTATTGGAGGTGGATATACATAAATATCATCAACAATATTTATGTGTTTTCCAAGAAATTGTCCAATGCCCTCAGTAGATTAAGTTTAATAACAATGGCATTTACAAAAGAGTGTTAAAAATGTATTTATCTTATGGAGAGACTTTTTTGTCCTTGCATAGCAGGTGGTAAAACGGTTGACATCAAACGGGTTAAACGTTATACAAATTTGTATAAAATTAGGAACCAGAATAAAAATCCTCCATTTTTGAAGAACAAACCTGCGAAAACAGTACCCGATACTTTACAATATTGTTATTTAAAAAAATTTAAAATGATAAAGGTAGTGTTTTGTGAATTTTCATTTCAATTATTTTTTTCTAATTTTTCCTCATAATTACAGTGTTAAAAAGTTTTATTGTGGATTTTTTTTTGCGTAATTGTGATATTTTTATTTCACCATTTTGTTAATGTGATAATGTGCGATTACAATGTTGTATAATCAACAATAATTACAAAAATTGTCATGTCTTATAGTTATTTTATTCAGGCACTTACTAAAAATAAAAATAATATAACCTACGTATATGAAAATGTATCTTTTGCAATAAATGTTGAGCAAAAAGATCAAAGAATCATTCGACTTATAAGTTATCCAATTATATTATGATTATGTTAAAATAATTATTCCCCTTGATTTCATTAATATAGATATTAATTTCAGTTTTCTCTATAAGATGACTTTTGTTAATAAACTTCTAGGGGGGGGCAGGTCTGGTCAACCGGCAGAATTAAAACCATCCATGTTTACCCATATCATGGATATAATTATCGTATGAAGTTCTATAATATCCTAAGATGTTATAGAACTCCATAAGATAATTATATCCATGCTATGGGTAAACATGGATGGTTTTGATTCCACCTGTTGACCAGACTTGCCCCCTCTGATGACAACGAACAATTTTTTTTTTAACTTTGATCCATCAGATTTGAATTCAATCAGTACAAATATTCTAAGGTATAAGTGTTTACATTGTGGAATATCTTTAAATAACAATGAATAATCTTATTATTATTAGTTTGGATTGGTACCCTACGCCCCCGCACTGCGACCATGTTTGTGCATGAATAATCTTAGTTAAATTCCATTTTTCTGTTCTATTTATCACTGATAGGTTCGACAACTACAATTTTCTTCATCAGGTTAGTTAAAATTATACAAACATGGATAGTTTATAATATAAAAAAATAATCAGAAGCTACATGTGAAAAATTTGACATTGACTGAATACGGTGTACCTAATTTTCCAACCTATCACGTTGTTTTGTGACTTTTTATTAGACATTACTGTTCCTAATCTATTTTTATCAACTTTTCAGTTCTTTTTCTTGTTTTCCATGGTCGCTTTCGTGGCAGCTGCTCCTCCACACTATAGAGCAAACGAAGAAGCACCAACACTTATTAATTTTATGAATCACAATAATGGATTAGGACCATACAATTTTTCGTAAGTATTGTATTTTTCATTACCTCTATAACAATTTGTTAGAAGACAGTTTAAACTAACTTGGTTGAAAAAACCTTTATTGCATTAAAATTATATGTATTCAATTTTCGTATATCTTCCACAAAAAGTCTATTTTGACAGGATAATCGTTTAGGTTAATAAGGCCCTGATCAATTGACAAACATGAAAATATAGGTTTCTCATATAATATATAACCTCCTCGGGCCCCGCGTCCCCTGTGGGGGACATAAAATATACTTTCAAAAAAGAAGTTTCCTTCTTTATCACCTGCTTAATTTAGTTTACAAAAGTGTGCAACTAATCACCAAAAGATGGCAGTATTGAATTTTACCAACAATAAATTTAAATAAAAATCAGTTGATATTTTTTTAATGTGTCAAAATGTCGTCTTCAAGAAAAACTCAATTTTTTGGTGATCAACTAAGTAAGTTCATTTTTTTTCTATTTTCTTTTTTTTATTTTTAGTATTTTTTTCTGTGATTACATTCAAAAATATTCATTTTACGTAGATGCTGTTCAGATTTTTAGAAAATTTAAAATTTACAATAACAGTGAGCCGCCAAATTTGGATGTCCCCTACAGGGGACATTGGGCCTAGGCAAAGCAAAATGCAAGATTGAATCAAGAATAGAGAATGTTTTAGATTACTCGATTGTTTTATTTTATTGTAAGAAATTTCTGTTTTCTTATTGATTTTGCAGCAATATCAGGTTACTTATGCATGCATTGACATGTTACAAAAATACAAAATGTTACAAAAATATTTACAAAAATAAATAAATATTTTAATTTAGTTTCAGATTCCGCTTCATTTGCAAATTTTGTAAATTTAGAGGTCGATGGAGAAGTTTCGGTTATTGACCTCCATTATGGACACCTGGCCTTTCTGGCCAGGTAGTGCTGGAGTCCCACCAGCTAAAACCCCTCATCTTCTGTAGCACACAGGTTCCTGCCTTTCGGCCTACCCTGTTGTGCAACCTTTGTCCTATGTTCGTTCTGCCTGCTCGCTACGTTCATCTTCTTCTTTTCTCCTCATTATATTCTCAACATATGTGTTCATCGTGCTCCAGCTCTCCATCGTCTGCAGCATCCACTCTACGAGTGCGTCTGGCTCCAGAGGCCCCCCCAATTCTCTCTCCAGTGCCTCTCTCTCCGATACCCACCGGCTGCATCTAAAGAACGTATGTTCCACATCGTCCTCCTCTTCGCAGTACATACACGTTGGATTTGATCTTTTTCCAATTTTGTGCGTGTACTGAATGAAGACTCCATGGCCCGTGAATGCCTGCGTGAGGCGGAAGGATATCTCCCCATGCCTTCTTGTAGTCCATGTTTTAATGTCTTTTATGATGCGGTGGGTCCATCGTCCCGTGCTGGACTCATCCCATGACTTCTGCCAGTCCAGGATTGTTGCCTCTCTTTCTGTACGTTTTATTTCGGGTGTTAGAGGTCCTTCTCGGTCGAATAGCTTGATTTTCAATAAACTGAAAATGAGATACTGATATTTATTCTTTCCTTTTACAAAATCAGTCTCGAGGCCCAATGTCCCCTAGAGGGGACATACGATTTTCCGGAAAAGCGGAAATTTAAAAAAAAAATTTCTTCTTAGAAATTTTTCAAATATTATTTTCACACAGAATTCAAATTTTCGCCACTTTTAAAAAAAAAAAAAGTCTCTGGGCCTGAGGAGGATAAGACTTATTTTTAAAATTTCATCGTTTATGTTCATAAGTTACATTTTACTGAAAACCATCTCGTCCGTGTTATACTATGCAAATTTCATGAATATATAAATTTATTTGTTATATTTTTAATGCTTTATCGTTGTTGATTCTATTAGCTGAATAATAATCAAATAAAAAAGGTCCTTTTGTTTATTTTGTGCTTACAAAAGTAGTTTTTAAAACAATTAAATAAACTTTGAACCATCGCAAATAATGCATTTATTTTTTTAATTTATACCCCAAAACTCGTTTTTCACTAACACTATTTGCATATGTAGTCAAAGAAGGATTTCGTGAAATTAAAAATCATTTTTATGATATTTTGCATACGTGACTTAAATAACGAAGAGTTCTAAGAAAAAATATCATTTTTGTTTTTAGATTTAACGAATGGGTATTGTATGAATGATAAAAACTTAAATATTTTCTGCAACAATAGACAAATAGCATTATGATGTCATGGTTTTCAGAATATGATAAAATCGTGAATTTGTCAGATATTCATTTAAATAAATTTTAACTGTTAAACCAAACGCGTTATTATACAAATAGCGTATATTTTGAGGCTATATTCGGCAAAAAAATCTTATCCCGAACCCGGAATACAATAAAATAATTTTATGCCTACATATAAAAATTAGTCACTAAAAATTTTTACTTCATTATAATAATGATTAACATAACAAGTTTCGGTCAGAAAGTAATAAACTTTATGTAGTTACTTAACTATTTTATTGTTCATAAAATCCTATATAATAGCTAGATTTATACTCAATTTATTATAAAACGTGTTGATGTTTTGTTTTCATTGCGCTCTTAAATGTAAAATCAGTCCATTATATTGTCATAAATATAAAAAAGTAGGTATGTTAATAAACATGTGAAATGTTACTTAATCATTTCATTGCATGATTAGTAAAATGTTTAAATAACTTGACCAAATTCAAATATGGAGAAAAAAAATCATCACACAACGATAAAAATAGTGTATTTGATTTATTGATAGACGAAAGTAGTGATAGTAAAAATATTTGACAAAATATGTCAGAAAAAGCATGACCCTTCATCAAACTGTCGATTTATTCAAAATAATTAAGTTCTATTAACATATCGACAAAGTATCAAGCCATGATACACGAGATTTGTATGACCAGGTCTATATTTATCATGGTTTTTTTTCAAATTTGAAGTAAAAAAAACATCAACTTAGAGGCTTCGCAGCATACTTATATGTTCGATACATAGTAGAACACTTAGTATGTATGCGTGTCTATCTGTGTGTGTGTCCATCCCTCCCTTATAACTTTTGATCCACTCAATGCACAGAGCCTTAAATTTCAAAATATATAAATGGTATAGCCTCCAAAACTTTTATACTCCGAATTTTGAATTTTTGTTTCAGTCAGGGATTATCAACTTGTGAATTTTCACTTAATTTTTCCATATATCTCAAAAACCACATAAGCTACGCTGTTGTATTTCATGTTTTACGTGCAACTAGTAATATTTGACTCTGGCGACAGATTTAACAACTTTATAAGATAATTTTATATTTGTAAGATATTTTCAGAATTTATTTAAAGCCAAGACGTGGGTAGTAGGAAAGAAAAATTTTTTTTGCATGCATAAAATACTCAGAGGCTTCGATGTTTTATGTACGTGGATTTAGATCTCGGAGTAGAACATTTTTTGTGTTTTTTTTCTGTCTGTTTCTGAGTGTCCGTGTGTATGTATGCACCCTCTCCCTTATAAATGTGATACGCTTGATGCACAAAACACTAAATTTCAGGCCATAAAATTATGTGGTGTTTTAAGCTTATAACTCTAAAACAATGGGTTCTAAAGATAAAAATATTCGTATCTATTTGAAAGCTGATAATATTTTCAATATTTTTTTTATATATGCAGTAATCTCGAGAACGGCTAAAGATAGACTTTTTGAACTTGTACAATTTTTTTCATTTTTCAAATAAATAGGTTCTTTACTCTCTAGAACCTAGAGAAAAAAATATAGTTAGAGGCGAAAAAAAATATAGTTAGAGGCGTAGATTTTTACAGTTCACTTCTGACACCTTCCAACGACAAAAAGTGTTTATTTGATATCATGATTCTACAGACAACCAAAACTTAAAATTAATTACCCAGTATTTTTTTACGAAATAATGAATATTATAAAACTAACGTTTCTGTTAAGGGAATCGCATTTTTGTTTTGTATGGAATTCTAATTTTGATCAATGTTACGGCATTAAATCTTATACAAAAAACAACATAAAGTTGTACTGACGTTTATATGAAGAGAAACGGTAGTACAAATTTTCAAATTTGAATATGTCCTTGAATTAAGTGCATATTCATCCTCATACATTTCCTATACTAAACATAAATGCTTGTACTATAGGTGAACGAATCGGTCGTGGCAGGATTTGAACTCACGACCACTGGATTACTAACCCAGCGCGTTAACCGTTCTAAGGAAAAATACCTTTAAAAACTCATTAATTGTGGATCCCTGGCTTTTAAATATAATTATTCCATAAATTTTATTTTTTTCAGATATGAAACATCCGATGGAGTCAATAGACAAGAAACGGCAGAAGTTATTAATCCAAATGATCCAGAAAATTCATTCCTAGTGGTCAAAGGAACTTACAGCTTCATAGCACCAGATGGCACAAAATATGCTTATGAATACATTGCAGACGCAGATGGTTATAGAGTCAATCGCGTTGCTTAAAATTAATGTTTGATGATAAAAATATTTCAATTTAATGACTAAACTCGAAAGTATTAATAATACTCATTTTGATATCATTTTCTATCGCAATGCTTACGTGGCTCAAACGCATCGTTTTTTTCTATTATTTTTTTTTCTTAGATCTCATATATGTGTCAATATATGTATATTCGTTCTGATTTTCAGAAATAAATAAAAATTATTTTTTTTATATTGTTTTCATAATTGTAAGAGAATCGATGTTCTACTCGTCATTTGGTTTATTCATTAATACCTATAAACTCACATAAAACTTTAAAATATCATGAAGTAATCGGTAATCTTATAGGTATCATAAATATAAGTATATCGTATTGAAATGTAAAAATGTGCTTTTTTAACTGAAGACAGAAGAGTTACTGTTGACCTTGAAAAATCATTAGAAATTTGAGAATGTAATTTTTTTTAACACCTACATACCCAATAATACATCGATTATTTAAATTATGTCAGTTTATTTGGCAAAATACAACAGAATATAATCAGTTATATCATAATATTATTCAAAATAATAAAGTATGATTTTAAAGTATTCATTTATTTCATTTAAATAAAATGTATAATATTTTAAGTAAAAACATATGATTGATCTTGAATAATTAAGATTATCAATTTTAATGTCTTCTTACCTATATTATTGAAAAAGTGGATACTTTTAAGATTATAAAAAAATATAATTATTTTAATAGTAAAATTAAGAAATGAATGTACAATAAACAAGAATAAAAAAATATTCTAAATATAACATTGATAACGGTACTGACAAAATTGTATTATAATTTTCTTCTAGAGTTGATAATATTTTTATAACTAACGGGGTAGGTAGTTAAAATCTTTTTGGTTCATTTGTTATTTAACGAATCTGTTCTTCACTTTGGTAATTCTGGATGAAGATGTGCTCCCGATGGATGGAAACCAGCAGGATCTCCTTGATAATTTATTGTGTACAATACCCCATCAGGTCCAGTGTATTTGAAGACTCCACTCACAATGAACGTTTCATTTTCTGTGTCTGGATAGAAGAGTCTACCCTGTTCTTGGCGTTCTATTCCGTCTTCAGATTGAAATCTGAAAAAAAAAACGCATGTAAATATTACCGGAACCAAAATGATGACATAATTATTTTCGCTCTGTAGCGCTCTTTAGGTGAGATTATCACGAGAACGGCGCTATATAAATTATCCATTTTTATAATCATCATCATCATAATTGGCCCTACAGCCCGTTGTGGGTCTTGACCTCCTTCAGAATCCGTCGCCATTCCTCCCTGCACTCTGTAAGGCCCAGCGCTCGTATCTATTATCAGCCTCCACATCGTCCAGCCATCTCATTTTTGGTCTGCCTCTGCTTCTTCTTCCGTCTGGTGTGGTATTCAAAACCTTGTTGGGAGTACGATCATCACTCATCCTGTGGACATGGCCCAACCACTGCAGTCTTCTTATTTTAATGAACTTAACAATGTTAGGTTCGCCATACAGTGCCTCTAATTCGTGGTTGAATCGTCTCCTCCACACTCCATTATCCATTTTTATAATATAATAGATAAATTCACAACTTGGATATTGCATTGAAACTAGTCATCATTTAATATGTCCTCAATAAACCACCAAAAATCTTCAAAAAATATTTCAGTAGAAAATGTAACAATATGTTTGTATCGAGTAAATGAATTAAAAAAATATGTAAATTGAGGATCATACAAAAATATGCTACAACTACTTTCAACAATTCATCATTTTAAATGAATTTGACACAATAAAACTGACAAATGCAATATGAGGAAACATATGGAAATGATAAACTATTAAATATTGACTCTTTCCTGAACACGATAAACTATACACATTTAACTAAGCTTAAAATTTGTTTAATTATGACTTTTCACTGAGAAATCATAACCCTAGTAACAAAATTGTATAAATCGATCATTAATGAATTGATTGATTGTACAAATTATTCCAGTCCAATGCATCAATAGAATAATCTTACATACCATTTACTTAATATTGTACATATATTATTATGAAAGAATTGAATTGTCAATTAATAGATAATTCACAAAGTCTATACAATATTAAAATTAGGAAAATTGAATAATAAAGAAATAAAGTGTTAAGTAATTTATTGCACGCATAGAAAATTAAGGCTTTGACATGCACCGCCATTAAGATTCATGAATAAAGGTCAAATTTGTTGATTACAGAAATTATGAATGGTTAAAGATGACCTTACTACTATGACATTTCATACTCTGATATTTTCCTATTGCACAATTTCACGGAAACATTGAAATCCAGCGCAGAAATAGTCGTATCTAAAAAATATTTTAACACATCATAATTATGCATGAAATTTTTCGCACAAGATACTATTCATTTGATACTTTTTTTCTTTAACATACCTCAGATATCAGTTATCACAGTATATAAATATTCTTATATATAATAAATTATGATAAAAATAACTTTTTTTTTAAATTATCTACATATTCATACGGAGCATTAGTAATCACAAGCAACATTGTTACTGCTTGCGGTATATTCGTTGCACCAAGACTACATCAATCTATCTTATGGAGTAACCAAGAAAAAAGGAGTAACAAAGGTAAAAATAATTGTAAATGAGACAGGCAGTGTAGAAATTATGGGACAAAACTACAAACTATTCAGCAACTTGTCTACTTGTTTACTTGCCTCACATTTCTTGATGCCAAAAAACGCCAAAAATTGTCTTCTTTTAACCATAACTCATTGCTTTCTCATTCTGAAAACCTTAGGGTCACAGATTCGTACCACTCTCGCCGTTTTTAGTCTAGACATATATGCATTTCAAGATTCTAACCTGACTGTTCAGTGCATGTTTATATACAGCAATTGATAATGGACATTCTCTGAAATTGTCCCTTTTAATAATATCAATATTCATGGAATATTGATATTATTTTTATGTGACAATCATGTTTTGCTTATTTGTCTAACAATCGATTTTTAGTAGTGAGAAACAATTTGCCTTTACAATCTTATCTATATTGTGCCATAAGGGATTTGATATAATTTTATCATTAGAAAAATAGTTACTCTGTTGAAGCAAAACTATTTCCATTTCATAAACCATTCAAATAATAAACCTAATAGAATGTTTAAAACTTACGCATAAGTATAATTTCCTGATCCGTCGTTTTCATCTGCAAAACTCACAATTTTTGGATAGTCATTTGCTGGAGCTCCCCACACAGCTATTCCTATACACGCTACTAGAATTACCTGGAAAATAAAATTAATTTAGGCCGTAGGAATGGAGCAAGATGTTGCGAACGTCCAAGAAAAAGGTGACACGTCCATGTGAACGACATCCTGAAAGAGGGAAATGTAAGAAGCTTGAACAACAGACGAATATGTATGAAGGGAAATGTAAGAAGCTTGAACAACAGACGAATATGTATGAAGGGAAATGGAAGAAGCTTAAACAACAGACGAATATGTATGAAGGGAAATGTAAGAAGCTTGAACAACAGACGAATATGTATGAAGGGAAATATAAGAAGCTTAAACAACAGACGAATATGTATGAAGGGAAATGGAAGAAGCTTAAACAACAGACGAATATGTATGAAGGGAAATGTAAGAAGCTTGAACAACAGACGATTCATGCGTGTCTAGATTGATTGAAAAATTTTGCGTTCGGTTTTCTGTGCCTACCCATTAAGGGACATGGCATGATAAGCTATATAATTTGAACTGTTTTTCGCCACAACAATCTGTCTTAATTACGAATTTGATTTTTATTTCAATATTGTTGTTAGTGATAACTCGTAAGGTAGCGATTTTTTTGACGATAACAAACAGCCACGTTACGTATAATCATTACAAAGAATAACAAACATAGTTCTAGAATGCAAATCATTACACAAATCAAAAAAATAATGTGACAAAACTTAAGTGTCTTGCATTTTTTACTTGTCTCAAATTGTACCTACTTCTATGAAAAAAACAATAGAGTCGTAAGTAAAAATTATGATATTAACTATGTATATCTTTATAAATTTTCAAATGACCAACGACTTTGCTGGCCGCCGTGGCATAGTAGTAAGTCATTTGATTTACGTGTTTTGAGTTTCATTCTGGTTTTGATTTACATCAGAGGAGAATTTTTTAAAAAAATATTTTTCACACTTTAATTGATACTCTGGGCTAACCATTGGTAAATTCGAAAATAATACAATAAGATACTATATCCGAAATTAAAATGTTCATATTGTTCATATGTATATTGTTTTGAATAAAAATATCAGTATAGTAGTCCGAAATGATGACTGCAAGTAATTTCAAAAATACAATTATATTAATTTTTAAGGTTATTCTGAACATTCATATTGTAGGCACAAAACTATAAAAAATATAACAATTAAGTATTAATATACCTATAAAACTACACCCGTTTAATATTTTTTACGAATCATTTTATTTTTACAAACTCACCAATTTCATATTTAATTAAAGTATTTAAATATACTCTTCACTTATTCACTGTATTAAAACGAATGAGTATAATTGTCGTGTAACGTCTTATATTTATATAATCAGGTAGCTGTCAGATATTTCCAAATTCTATTCGGTAGGTGTCAATTCACAAAATTTTAGCTGTTTACCTTATTCTGCATATAAAATGTGTAATATTGTATACACAAAATATTATTTTATGATCGACCATGAAGTAGATGTGATAAAAAATTTTGAACATTGCCGACCAGAGCTATTCAATATAATTATTGTTAAATTGCTTAACATAAAAAAAGTGTACTCACACATAAAACTTTAAAATTTGTCCCAAGACAACAAATTTAATCATGTTACATAATCACTATAATCATCGTGGCGTTTAAATAAAACTGCATCGGAATTATTCTATTTACACAATTCCGTTGTATGACAATATCCATACATTGTGTAAATAAAATTTTTTCTACCTGCAAGTTTATTTTAATTAATGTTGATTATAAAAATCTCCTGAATTGTACCATACTATGTACTATAATTAAAAATCCGAATTTTTTAACAGATTTTTAATTATCTCAATAGAGACAAAGTTGGAATATTTACTGTAGGAGAACCGGGAAATCAAGGCACCTACGGAGCCTACGACCTGTAATCGGCTGGTTTACGTGATCACTTTATGCGTTTGCGCATCGTTCACCAATTATGAATTTTTAATGAGTTCCCTATCAATTCAATTTATGAAAGTTCTATATATTGTAATACTGAAATTCTTTTCGCTTGAAAATAAGGATTTTTACTACAACCATCTATGTGTGAAATTATGAACAACATTCTTATTATTTTTATTTATTATTGTTGTAACGCCATCTATTGAGAGAATTGGTTTTTTGTAAATAATGAAAGCTACAATTCTTATATCTGAGGTGACAATGCATTTTTCGCATAGAAGTCACCCCTGAATTGCTGTTAAAAAATATCTTTGACTCCCGACAGGGAAAAAAATCCAATGTTTGCGCATATGCAATAATAAAAATATTCGAATCCGAATTTTGTTTGTAGAACATCTTTAGTATTTGATGTGAAAACAAAAATAACCTTTCTCAATAATTATTTTACTAACGATTGTTTGATGAACATTTAGACATACCACACACAACCAAAAAATCATTACTTTGAAATATAAATTTATTTATATTCATTTTATGCTTGTTTAATATTTTTGAAAATGTAATAATAGATTCAATTACTTAATTATGGGTGATAACTTATAATAATTTAATAATAGATTTAACTAGACAATCCTGTTCCTATGTGCATAACCTATTATAAATTTGATTGATTATCATCCTTCTCTCTTCTTCACATAAGCACCCCATTACTTGTCTCTTTCCTAGTAAATCACTATGTGTCCAGAATCTCCCAGTATGAACAACATAATATATGCACATTTGTACATTTATCTATTTGCCTATTACTTATATCCATTTTGTATATTTCTGTATAAAATCAAGATAAATTATGTATTCAACATCAGTAGATTATGGCTTGATAAGCCATAACAGTCGTCGGTAGACAAAATAAATACTTTGTGGAATATTATGTGCTCATATTTTTTTCAAATTATTATGGGATTCTACAAACTAGTTGCCGTCTCAATCGACAGATTAAAAACCGGTGAAAAAATATATTTTTGAATTATTTTTGTATTTTTTGTTACTAGACCCCTCACTAGGCACAATCTGTGCTAAGGTGAGCTACTTTAATGCTATTGTCTATAATGTTGTATGTATTAGAATTTCATTTAACATTTTATTTGGTAGAATTATTTCTTTCAGAAATTTTCATCTATTTCATAAACCCATATGTTTTTTAGTTTTTAAAATGATTTTGCATTTCTAATGTTTTGGATATTTGATGCTAAACTTTTTTGATGCTACGCTGTCCACAAGCTATTTTAATATAATATGGTATATTAAAGGTATTTGTTGTACTTAATCTAGTGTGTTCATATTGTTGTGAGTTAGTCTATTGGTCTTCTCTTTTTAGCTTTTATTATTAATAACAATAAATTGAGTTTTTTGTATAATCCACATGTTAGATCTTATCGAAATTGTTTTTTATAATCATATTTATGTTTTTTCGAAAGAAGAGGTAAGGCAGGATATGCTAAGCGATGGAGTTACCCCAGAAGATGCGCAGAACCGAGGGCAGATGAAGAGTAAGACGCAGAAAGCGTCGTCATGTGGAACAATTGCTGAAGAAACGAAGAAGAAAATTTTGTGTTTTTCATCATGCTTTTCATTATCATTCATTTCTTACGTTTCGTATGGTTTATATCAGATTTCGAAACCCGATTCCAGCGCTGAGATCCATTTCACCGCCTCTGGTTTCGCCTCGTGGATGTCTTGGAGGATTCCACTAATATTCTTAATCTGGCAGTCTTACACCACGTGTTTCATCGACTTCTCAGCTCCACAACCACATTTCTAGCAAATCAATAATTCATGACAAAAAAAATAACAAAATTTTCCAAGAAATTTTTAAAAATGCACATTTAATCAATTATTTAATATAATAAGCGAATTCAAGAATATCTGATTCTGGTTCCTATCTTAATGAATGTATAAAAAATGTAACTAATAAAGAGTTGAGTAAATCAAATTGAAATTGATTAGAATGCTGGAATGTACAATAGCTTTCCGAGTCCATATTGTACCTTACTTTATATTGAAGTTATTGTTTTCATGCAATCAAACTTTTTTTTACATTTATGTTTTCTTGGTTTTTCCCCCTGAGAAACTCATCACTGATTAGCAAGATTTACTATTCAATCTAGTGGTTTAGATACAATAAATGTATAATATCAATATTCAACAAAATCAACAAATTATGCAGATTAATTAATTAATTTAGTATAAATTACGCCATTATTCAGGAAAGGAAATGATTTTATTTAAATCTGATATAAACATAAAAGTAAATAAATATTGTCGTTTATATATGCGTTAATATTTTTCATTTAATGGACAAAAGTTAAGTAAATAGCCTGGTAAACAAAATCAAAAGGTATTTTAAAAAATCCTTTCAGTTATCAGGATAAGTCTATATTAATTTAAAAAATATATTATATATTACTTATGTTGTGCCCTGTCTTTCATGTTTCATTTTTTGGAACTCCCAGTATGTGACCAATTAAAAAAGATTAGAGAAAATTCAAAATATTTTTTTTCAACACCTCGATTACAAATGTCGTCATGGCTTTGATGATACAATCCTTTCCGCTCGTCGTCATAACAACATTAGAAAAAAGACATACAATTCCAGACATGACATTATGTATATAAAATTATTGATGGTGCCGTTGACTCGGGAGTCTTCCAATTGATTGACCCTATCGTAATACTAGAACTAATCTATCTTTCAGATGCAGAACTAATTATGTCCAAAATTCATTCATCAGGGCTTGTAAAATGTATAGTGTTTTTAGTAATGTTGATATTTTTAGATATACTAAAACAAAATACAAAAAAATCCATTTCAGAGACCCTTGGAGGTTTACGTAAGCTGATTCCTGCTTTGTTCAGTTTGACTACGAATGCCTTCCTTTCCCTCTTAATATCCCTTTACTTCTTCTGAATTTTGAGTACCTACCTACTAATTTTAAATTATAATTGTTTTATACTGCACAGCTTAAAAAAATAATTCAATATCCGCAAACAAAATTTGTGTATGATATATTGTTTACATTTAATTTGTTGTAATATTTGTTTGTATGACCGTATGTTTGTAAAGTTTAAATTAAAAATAAAAAAATTAAAGATATATTATAATACCTCTGATTTATGTGCCTAAACGATTAATAAAATATTTACCAATAATTTGATCATCCATAAATCAATAAACTTCAACAAATCTTTAAATATTTTGAATATCCGAATCTAATTATCTCTAGTGTGCAATACTGTATAATACGTACAAGTCAATCGATGATTTGTGTAAAGTTTATAGGTAATGATTATGTTTGGTACATACGAATAATTGAAAAAAAAGAAACTTGTTAAAAACATATTAAAAAAAACTCTCTTATCTTGTTTGAATGTATCTAAAATAGATTTTTTCTATTTTTGCGGTATATCTTTTTTTCGTATGCATTTTTATCCACTATTGAAAGATACTTTTTATAGAATTTTGATTCTTATTAGTTATACATTAAAGCTATAGATAGTTTTCATCCTCATTAGATACATATTTAATGGTTTACTAAATTGGTCACCCATCGATTAATGCATAAAAAACAAAACTTATACATATGTCCTCACCATACATAGCTAGAAAACAAGTAATTATAAGATCACATAATTATGAATATCTACATACACAAAAATATATAACTGGTTCTTGTCCATGTGAAAATAGAATCTTAAATTTATCTAGGTATGAAAATTGACAAAAACTTTAATTGGCAACCACATATTCTTTTTTTTCAAGGCATTGCATCCTATTGGATGGTTTGTGCCAAAATTCGACAAATTAACAATTTATCATAAACAAATAAACTCAGACATTGTACTGGAATAAAAATATAAAAAAATTAAAAAATACATAAGATTTAAATAAACAAATAAACTCAGACATGGAACTAAAATAAAGATATAAAATTTACAAATACATAAGAATGAAATATACAAATTGACACAAACAAATAAACTTAGACATGGAACTAAAATATAATATATAAAATTACAAATACATAAGAATTAAATAAAAAACAAAAAAAAGTAATACAGACAAACAAACTCAGACATGGCACTCAAATAAAAATATAAAATTAACAAATACATAAGAATTATAAAATAACAAAGTCGTTAAGTGATATTAAGAGGATCGCTTTAGTAGATTCCGAAGCTGAGCTTAATAACGACTCTATACTTATTGGTAGTTGAGAAGCAATTTGTTGATATGTGTCGTAAGCGTCCTTAATAGGACACCCTAGGAACACATGGTTAAGTGTTTCCTCGTCCAGACCGCACTCGCAGTATTGGTTCTGGATGATTCCAATTTTATAGAGATGCGCATTGAGTCTGCAGTGACCAAATCGCACCCTGCAGATCATAGATATCTCCGATCTGTTGAATTTTGATCTATGAAACCATGGTTATGCTCCTGAATTAATTTGTACCTTTTACTTTTTAACGAGTGACTCATTCATCCAAAGATCGTTCCATCTCTTACGAGCGTTACGTTCCATGTATCGCTTTACATCATCATCTGGAAGAACAAAATTTTCGATGATAGTTCCATGGGTGCAGGCTGCTTTAGCCAGGTTATCCACAGTCTCATTGTGATGGATACCACAATGAGCCGGAATCCAAGCGACAATGGTTTCTATATTATTTAACATTTGGTGATAAAGAAGGTTTCTAATACGCATAATATTCGGATTGTCACTTAGAGTTGAAGAAGGGGACATGAGAATTTGGACAAGTGAAAGAGAATCTGTGAAAATGACACATTTATGGATATTGTGTGTATTTATTAAACATAAAGCTTCACTTAATGCCACGCATTCTGCTGTGAAAATCGCAGATTCTGATGGAAGTTTTAACTGAGAAAAAAATTTTAGTGATGGAATGAAAACCGCAACTCCCAGTCCATCGTTTTCAGAAAGTTTAGAGCCATCAGTGAACTTCGTAACATGGTTCGGCCACTTATCAGCTACTATGGTGAGAAAGTATCGATTGATGCACTGTTTAGATAAATTAGTATATTTGTCCAAACCGATGTTTTCAATAACGTTTGGCATAAATTGCAAAATTTCAATTGGTGAGTCGTAAAAAGGTGAAGGAAAGGGAAACTGTTTTATGTTAAATGAAGTATTGAATTTATTTGTACTGTTACATAATAAAGATAAGGGCTTGTTAGACCAGTATCGGCTAGTCTCACAGAAACAATTCAGCTTATCAAGACGTTTGAGGAGTGGGTGATTTAAATAATTTATTTTTTTTAGAATAAAAGTATCTGATAAATATTGTCGCCTAAGTGAAAGTGGCATATCCACACACTCCACCTGGAGAGAATTAATAGGAGTCGATTGCATAGCACCAACTATTAATCTAAGGTATTTCGATTGAATTATCTCCAATTTTAATTCCTAATATATTTTGGAAGAGGGCATAAAAGGAAACTGGCATATTCCAAGTGACATCGAATCAATGCGTTGTAAATATTTTTCATAGAAGTGGGGTGAGAACCCCAAGAGACACCAGCGATTGCTCTCAGTATATTCACAGAATTCTCGCATTTTGTTGTGACTTGTTTAATTTGGGAGCTCCAACATAGCTTCCTTTCCAAGTGTAAGCCTAAGAATTTTAGTTCATTCACTTGAGGTATTTGTATTCCGTCCACCTCCAATGAAATTGAAGGGATATTATGTTTTCTTGAGAACAGTATGGATTTAGATTTAAAAGCAGAAATAGTGAAAGAATTTTTGTTCATCCACTCGTTAACACTTTCTAGGGCAGTTTTTATAAGGTTAATGGCCATATCAATACTCTTATTTGATGTGTAGAGGGCTATATCATCTGCGTATTGAACTGCTTTAACGCCATTGGGGAGGACCAGATCCAAATCAGAGCAATAAATGTTGAAAAGTACAGGACTTAAAACAGAACCTTGAGGAAGACCCTTCCAGATCCTTCTCCGTAAACCTCCGAAACCATCATCAATAACTATCGCTCTATCAGAGAACATACTATATATTTAATTACAAAAAGGAGAGGTGAAATTGATACCAATTAGTTTCTGGTAACGTGTAAAAATGCAAACATTGTCAAAAGCTGAATTTATGTCCAAGAAGACAGCAGCCATGTGCTCTTTATTAGTGAAAGCAATGAGGATGTCTGTAACAAGTATACTAATATTGTCCATACAAGAAAGAGATCTCCTGAAACCAAACTGATTCACAGACAGTATAGAGTTGTGCTCAATATACCAAACTAATCTATTTTTAATCAAATGTACAGGAGGATAGAGCTATGGGGCAGTAAGAAGAGCCTGATTTTGGATCCTTACCATATTTTAATACTAGTAAAATAAGTTGTAACTTCCACGGTGTTGGCAACGTACCTGAAGAAAATATTTCATTGAAGAAATGATGAAAAATATCAAGAAAAGTTTGTTTTGTCGATGCCAGGGGAGCTATTTTTTTCACTACATGAAGGCAGGTTTGTAATTCGTTATATGAAAATGGAGAAATCAAGGAATCAATATTATTGGTTGATGTTGGTGTAATAAGGCGTTGTTCATTAGGAACGTCAAGAGGAGCTAAGTTATCAATAAAGTCTGGAAGCCATGCTGATCTCTCTCCACAAATCTTTTGAGGGAGCAGAGTTCCTTTAAATCGTCAGATCATCTCCCATACTCGAAGGAGTGTGCGGTGATAAATTAGCACAGAATGTCTGCCACCCTTTGCGCTTTTTTTGTCTTAAGATTTTTTTACTTTAACTTGTACAGCTTTAGCATGTAGAAAATTTTTAAACTAAAATGTTTTCGAATTTGATGCATAGCTTGTCTTCTTTCATTTATCAGGTTCGAACACTCATCGTCCAACCAGGGAGCGTTTTTCGCTCTTTTGTGGTTGGTTTTTAAAGGCATACTTATATCTGCTGCTTTATAGATTTCATCTGTTATATAAGCACATTTAGTATCAAGAGAATCTGACTGGAGTAAACGAGTTTCAAGGGTTGAGGCACAAATATCTAATTTCTTCTTATAAACATCCCAGTTAGCCTTGCGAGTATTGTAAAGATTTCTTGAGATTGGGATATTTCTGACCGATTTAGTGAGGAGTATCATGAATATTGGAAAATGATCACTTGAACAAGGATCATCTGATACACACCAGTTAATGGAGGAGGATAGATCATTTGTGCAAATACTTAGGTCAATAGCACTAAGATTATGGGTTGGAGGAATTAGTCTAGTAGGAGCGCCGTCATTCATGACGCACAAATTATGGTTATCTAAAAACGACAGAACACAATTTCCAGATCGATCTGTTATTGAACATCCCCAGGACGATGAATTTGCATTAAAATCGCCGAGAAGTAGATAACTAATGGGCAGAAGTGGAACGATAGAGTTAAAGTAGGAAATATCGAAACCAGAATTTGGGCGAATATATACTGACACGTAGCCTATGTCGTTAATTGAGATAGCGACGATTTCTAGGTAAGGATTATGGGGGAGAGGTATAATAGAAAACGGTATAAAGTCGTTAATGAGCAAAGCAGCACCACCTCCGCGACCTACAGAACGGTCTGCCCTAACACAGTTATATCCCGGAATATTGTAATTAAAATGTGGCTGTAGCCACGTCTCGCAAATCGCAGCCACATCTATGTCGTTGTCCTTTAAAAGTTTTATTATTTCATGTCGATTAGAAACAGCACTTCGTGTGTTCCATTGCAGAAGATTAACGCCTGATATATTATTCATTGTGATTATTTTCAGATACTGAGTTCAATATATTTATTATAGAAGGAAATATTAGATTATTCAATGCATTATCAGATTTGGATAACAGTATAGTTAAAATTTGAACGAGCAAGTTTATAAGAATGTGGGGTTCAGAGCTAGTTGGATTATTTTTAATAGGTAAATGTTTGCCGAAATGTTTCCAGTCAAAGCACAACCATTGTGTGGATTAGATGGTTGACCGTTTTTATATAAGAGAAGACTGTCAATCATTTTTTTATCTAAATTTTGTTTAAAAACAGGAGGTGGGGATGTTGATGTTTTAGAGGTAGGTGGGGATGATGGAGTTTTAGTGGGAACAGAGGTTTTAATAGTATTGGAACTTGCCACTCTGCTATATAATTTGTGTTGTTTTGGGGTTAATTTTGCAGCATAGGAGAAAGATACATTCTCGTCAGCCATAATTTTTTTAATTTCTTTATGTCGGAGAAATTCGGGGCACGAACTACTTGTAGCTAAATGTTCACCTTTACAGTTTATGCAGCTTGGAGTTTATTGTTTCAAAGGGCAGTCGTCCGCTGAATAGCTGGTGCCACATATTGTACATCTGGTGGAAGATGTACATTTTGCTTTTGTGTGACCATATCTTAAGCAATTATGGCACATATAACTAGGATATTTGTCCCACACTTTTAAAGAATTATAAAACAGATACACACGTTCTGGTAATTTTTGTCCTTCGAATGTTATCAAAATTGTGGTTGAGGGCTTCCATTCAGATGAATCAGGGGTGGTGACTTTTCGGTTCAGTCTGCGTAATTTTGTAACCTTGCCAAATAGGGCAGGCACAATAATATTTTTTTAAACGTCCTCATTTTTTAATACACAGGTACTCCACGAACTATTCCTGATTTAAAAAGTTTATAGTTTGGTATAAATGCCTTCAGGTGGTTTTCAGAAATAGTCTTGTATAATAAGAAATTGTTGGCATTTTGAGGAGTGCTCAACGTTATGGCAATTTTATTTCTGCTGTCGGCTCGAACTCCTCCAGGGACTATGCCAGTGATGTTCCCCTTAGCACATATTTCTTCAAGGAGCATTGGATGAATTGGCTTACCATTCGTTTCACTCTCGACTACTACCAGGAATGGAGGAGGTGAAAGGAGAGAGTATTGATTGGTCATTAGGTCGTTGATTTTTTTCTCCAAGGGTTCAACCAGATTATTATCCGAAAGTTCAGTCATATTATTTTCGGAATCATTAGAAATCTGACCTGAATCATATCGTCCGCGTTTGCGGTTGCGGTTTTGTATGGGAAACTCACTGATTGCCTGTAGACTAGTGAGATCCCAATTATTATGATACTAGCTGAGAAGCTTCGCTTCGCTCAGCTTCTAAGCTAGGGCTTGCAGCCGGCTTTTACCGCTGCGCGGTAAATGACCGCCTCCGGCGGTCCATGGCACTGAGGGGTCTGAAGGTACTGAACGGTCTGAAGGTACTGAACGATCTGAAGGTACTGAGGGGTCTGAAGTTACTGTCTGAAGGGATGAAAGATTCGGGAGGAAATGAAGAGGGGTATGAGGCATTGACGGAACGGGAGGTACAGAAGGACCTGAAGGGACGGGAGACACTGAAGAGACGGGTGGCATTGAGGGACAGGAGACATTAAAAGGACAGGAGGCACCGAAGGGACGGGAGACACTGAGGGACCATTTTTAATTATACAGGCAATACGAAGATTGCTGAGTTTCAACTAAATCGAACGCATATAATCCGCAAAGTGGTTAAAAAGGTTGCAAACCCTATTGTAGAAGTCAAACGAAACTTCTCTTTTAGTTTCTTAATTTGCGTTTCACAAACCATGACACGGAGCAAGCTTTATTTTTCGCTGCTGTGTTTGTCGCCTCCGCACAAAGACGTTATTCTTATAAAATATTAATTTACAAAATAACAAATTGTTTAATTTTAGAAAGATTGATATTTTAAACTCCTTGTAAATAAACATGTAATAAATATTAATATTTTTTCATGCAACTCTCCAATAATAATATGTACTTTAAATCCTGGCAACACCGTGGTTGACATTTGACTTGACGTTTGACAAATGACCGATAAATTATGTTTGCAAACTCAACATGTAGTCTAAATCTAAACTAAATGATATTACTTAAATGATCACCTATTGTGTGTTATGTGTATTTAGATTGTATAATTTTGTATGCTTAAATAAGGATATTCGCCTTTTCAGTTAATTTAGCAAGCATTCGCAGACTCTTATTTTAACTGCAGACATTAAAGCGGTACTATAGTTTGGTTATGGACATTTTATATTTAATTCACCAGAATTTGATGTATTTCAGATTAGCATTACAGTAGCGAGATGTATTCTAAGTGCAATTTTTTTAATACTATAATTTATTTTGCCAACTGTAACCACTAAAATATAAAATCATGTATGTTCTCTTCAGTGATAATTTTTTTTTCTTGTTTATGTTTACCTCCGTTTCACGATGAAACTTTATCTGTTACAGAAACATATTATATTATTATGTTATATTTTTCAACTTGCAACTGACAGTATAGCCAATCAGCGGAGACTTCTAATTGGCTGTTAAATTATTATATTAGATGTAATATATATACTGTTAATCTTCCAAAAATTTACAAACAAATAAATATAATAATTTTAGTCTAAATTTAATACTTAAACTTTGTCGTATGTCTGTTGAATAACAAATGAGAACGTATGAGGCCGACTTAAAAATTATTTACCAGTTAAGACTAAAATCACTCTAACGCGACGTGTTACGTAGGCGATTCAAGGCGAACGCGAAGCGGCGCGAAAATAACAATCAGTCGGTAACTATTGAAGTGTCCTGCGTTACCGACCGCGAGTAGGGTACGGTGTGACATGGTACGATGCGAAGCGAACGCGATCAATTTGTTTGATATTTTCGCGCGAATTGGAAGCGGTGCCATAGTTTTTTTTGGTAAAGTATAATGTCAGAAGCACGATTCGCGTGCCCGTAGGACAGAGCCGCAGCGTCGCACCGCATCACTTTGAATTCGCATGTATCCGTTCGGATCGCTTCGCATTCGCGTTCGCTTTGAATCGCCTACGTAGGATGTCGCATAACTCAACAACACATGCTACCATTACTTGACTACGCTGACGTTGCCTACGCTGAGATTCAACTGAAGATCAACTTAACAAACTCGAACGGTTACAAAATGTCTGCATTCTATACGTGTTTGGACTCAGGAAGTTCGACCACGTATCCGAGAGCAGGCAACGACTGAACTGGTTAAAGATCCGTCACCGAAGAGATTCCCGTGTTCTTTCCCTTTATATATTTTGTATTTTTAATACTATAAAAGTCTTTAATTATTATTATTATTAGGTGATGTATGTATGTCGAGTATCGAGACGACAATGCGTATATGTCAGAATAGAAAATGTGTTCGATTCAATATGGTTATATAGTTTTTATAGTTCGATTCAAGTTTTTTCAATTAAGTTTTTGACAAAGATATACATTGTTAAAGATATTGAGAAAACTTACCACGTTAATAAGTTTTGTTGAATTTGATAGTAATATATTTTTATCGGATACCTACCTGGATATTAACAAAACACGATGAAAACAGAGTGGATGCCTTTGAAAGAAAAATCTTATGCAGAATATACCTATGTACCTATTAACGACTGTCAAACATGGCGTAAAAGATATATATCACCGAGCTTTATGATCTTTACCAGGACCTCAGCATAGTCATGAGCCATGGGGCAGCAGAACTGGAAGGTGGCAGCCAACGATAGAACAGTATGGAGAAGATTCTTGGACACAGATAGGACCCATCAAGAGTTGTGACGCTAAGAATAATGATGATATTTTTATGTGAATAAATTAATTGATTGTTGGCAATTATTTAATTTTATTTTCTTAAATTTATCTTCATAAATTTGAAAGTAAAATAATTTGTTAATTAAATGAAACATACAGAAATGTTTTGAAAATATAGATTTCTTCTTCCTTGCCTCTTCCCAGTTCATCTGGAGCGGCCCTTCTGGTACGACCTTTCCTTTCTTGCCCTTCGGAGATCTTTCCATCTTGCGTCATTTCTCTGGTTAGTTGCTCCTCCCTCAACTCCTTAATATTTGTCCACCAGGTGGCCTATGTACGGCCTCTATTTCTGGACTGAGTGCGTATATCCTGTGTGAGTTTAACTATATGAACCTCATTTCGTCTGGTAATGTGTCCGTACCATCGGTGTCTGGCCTTTAGTTTCTCCGGAATAGAGGCGACTCCAAAACTACCTCGGACGTATTCATTTCTAATTTGATCCTCCTTTGTAACACATCTAACTCTATCACTCATAATAATAACTCATAATTCTTTAGTTTATTCCTAAAAATTTCATTTGAAAGCAAGCATTACATACATACCATCACGCCATGTCCCTCGCGGGGTAGGCAGAGAGAACCAAACGCTACTTATTTCTATCTTGACACACATTCATCGACATTCATACATTGTCCTATACATATTCATTTGTTGTTCATGCTTCTGACATCTCCGCCTTTCAAAATAGCGTTCCCATGGATATGCCATCCCTTACTTGGGCGGCCCCGACCTCTCATTCAATTCCTGTCCGCAATGTATATTTTCTTCGTCAGGCGTTCCTAATTCATTCTGCCCATGTGTCTAAACCATCTCAATGTGTTCACTTGAATTCTATTAATGACATCTTTCTTTATCTTACATTCTTTCCTTATGTCCTCATTTCTGACCCTCTCATACATCGTCATATTATATCTTCTAACATGACTTTTAAAATACTTAATTCTATAATGGCATGCATTTATAGAATTACCTGTTAATAATGTATAAAGAGGCTCTGGAGGATATCTATTGCAGGTATGTGTACTATTCCATTGTTACAACACATTCCTGGGTTTTCTCCCTTCCATTTCGAATCACCACAATATGTACAAATTATAGACATTCTACCAAAAGTTGATACTGGCTCAGAAATAAATTGCAACTCTAGGTTAATATCTATATTGCAACTATAGGAAAAAGCAGAATTTTCCTTTTGTCTCCATGATTCATGTTTCAATGCCACATCTGTTATTTTACATACAAAAAAAATAGTGTTTGGCGATATTGTTAAGCGTTTTCAATTTGACTCCTCAGGGGCCTTATGACTTGAAGACTTAGAGGCTGTTTTATACTTTTAATGCTGCTAAGATGGCGCATTCAAGTGCAGTAATTTCTATTACTTCAACGTCTTGCATATTCATCTGATCTATTATCATTAAATTATCACGACTCCCTACCTCTATCCAATTACTTGAAGACTGAAAATCTGTATTTCTTCTTTCTTGCTGCAGAAATTGTAATACCCTATACGCCGTCATTCGTAATCTACTGGCTTCACATCTCCTTTCTTGCTGTTCTTTAGATTCGTTTGCCCTAAGTGCAACCATTCGCAACATGTTATTTTCATGTGCCATTCCTTCTGCACTTATTAACCTACTCCTAGAAGAATGACATAACCTGTACACCGAAATACAATAATCACCAACTCATTTATGAAAATATCTTTAAACAAATACCTACGTTCTTTCCATATGTGAATGTTGATTTAAAATTTACCTAAATTCATCGAGAATTGAAATTTCAACTTACATTTTTTTGTAACTATATAGGCTAAAATTTGATTCTGAAAGAAAATAAAATATAAAGTTATTAAATATTGGAAAATAAACTAAATCAATACATATTAATTACGATAAAAATATAAAGTAGGTAACTTTCGAATATTTGACAGCTGAAAGAATAGTGGAACAACGCGAGGAAAGCAAATCTGACCCACAATGCAAAAGGGACCATTTGTTCAACGTGAATTGCTCACTCTCCCTGTGTCGGATTTTATTACTTCGTGCCATTTGAGGTCTAATTACGATAGGGACGCATATATCAGAATGTTGGTATTTTTGTCATCTTCAGGGTAAATTCACATATATCAATTTTGGCGACTCGGCGAGTAAAGCATAAAAGCATTCTTTAATTCTTATTATATAACATTTAAACTAACTTTCTTTTGAAAATAATAAAAAAAACATATCAGCTTGTGAGGCTTTGTGTTTTTATACTGTTTCAAATGTAATATTATAAAAATGTAATATTGTAAGTTTTTTACTCTACTGTAAAATTGCCGATTTCCACATAGAAAGATTTCAAACGAATGTAAGAACAGGCAGCCTTGGGCAGACTGACATGAATGTAGTCGTGCACAAACATTCGCAAATCCAGAACGACAATCTTACCAGGTCTACTTTATTTATATGCAGATAAAACCATTATGAAAATAATACGGTGAAAGAACACTGAAAGTAAGCATACCGAAAATATTTAACACCCTTCCATGTGCTATGGGTATACTTGATAAAATATCCTCAGTTAAAACTTTACTAGTTGCATGTAACACATGAGATCCAACTGTCGATAGCGATAGTATGTATAGTTGAAGAATAAGTACCAAACTATAAACCCATAATAGGTATGTATGTCAAGATAGGATAGTATGGAGGTCAGTCCTTTGATCCTACCCAGAATGTGAAAACAGCATGATGGTATGTATGTATGTTTGGAGAATAGTATCAAATTATTAAGTCTTCTTAGATATTGTGAGTAGGCTACTTACATACAAATTGTATGAAACAATGTCGTCACTAAATTCAATTTTTATAAAAATTGCTGAAAAAAATTTGCAATGGGCTAATACAATTTAATATTTTTAATAGAAAATTAAATTTTCTAGTTGGGATGTTTCGGCTTTTTTCGATATTTAAAAAAAAATGGAAATATAGGCAGTTAAACTCATAAATTTATCATAAATAAAATATTTTTTTTAATAAAAAATGTTCGAGAAATCCTGGAATTTTTTAAAAAAAAATAATTTGAGATTTTGTATTTGTCTATCTTTATACCAATTTTCAGCGTTCTAGCTTTTATGGTTTCTGAGATATATGGAAAAATAAAGTAAAAATTCAAAAGTTGAAAACCCCTGACTGAAACAAAAATTCACCATTCTGAGTATAAAAGTTTTGTAGGCCTATAACTATTTATATATTCTGAAAATTTGGGCTCTGTGAATTGAGCGGATCAAAAGTTATAAGGGGGGGGGACACACAGACACACAGACACACAAACACACACACACACACACACACACACACACACACACACAGAGACACACACACACACACACACACACACACACACACACACACACACACACACAAAACTCACATAAAATGTTCTACTCCGAATTCTGAGTAAATCCATGTATGGGAACATATATGCTGCGAGGCCTCTAGTTGGTGTTATTAGCATGCAAAAAGTCCACTACACCATACAAAATTTTCCTTCGTACACGCATCTTGGCTTAATAATGTCGATTCATTAAGAGAATTGAATTCTCATGAACGAATCGACAGTTGGATTAAAAAAATTATTGTAGAAAGTAATTAAAAACATTTGACTCATTTTTTATAAGTAGTAATTAAATAAAAAACATGTAGCCCATATTATAATTTTAATACTGTAACTTAAGGAATGTAATATGTAGGTACTTGACCTTTTGTATGGGAAACTCACTGATTGCCTGTGACTAGTGAGATCCCAATTATTATGATATAAAACCATTATGAAAATAAAAATAAATTAATAAAAAAATATTTACTAAGGGAAGCCAAAAGCTCTAATATATTTTTACTATGCAATTTATGTATAGTATAATATTGAGAACCAATGTTATGTTTTATATTGAGTGATTGAGGTCTTGAATATTGGGTAGTTTTACTGCATAATTAATTGTTATAGATAAAGTTTGCTTCGTGCTGAAAGTCTGTTTGAATGTAATTTACACTGAAACTCACACAGGATAGCAAAAAAATACATATGTACTTTCATAATCGAAATTATTTCCATCTTTATCAAACTAATGTTTATGACAGCTCCATAATCTGATACAGTGATTCAGAAAATGCAGTGCGTCACTGTTTAGGGCCGCTGTGAATAAAGTAGAGACATCTACATTATGATGATCGCCAACTTTCTTACAGAAAACGGCACGTGGAGAAAAAGAAGACGTAAATATATAGATGTAAGAAATGCAATAAATTCCATTACGAACTTTGAGATTGTGCTTTTTCACAATAATTGTATTAGATACCTGAACAATACAAAATTATTCCAACTTTCTGATCAGCAAGTTGATTGACTCGATGTCAGAAATTAATAACTGAATACGATTGTTCAATTGAGCCTCATTATATACACTAAACGTCTAATGAATGAAACAAGCCTCGGGCCATATTACGAGTGCTAAGTATTACACAGCGGAACAACACACAATTTGATAAAGAAGATTTAGGTCAAAAGGCAAAAACCTATGAAGGTAGGCAGTTCAAATTAAATGAAATGTTATTAACATAATTTGTTTATAAATATAAGTGGCAGTGGCTAATATTAAAGTACGACTAAGAAGAAAAAAATGAGTGTCCCTCGTAATTTCACTGCATAGATTCGTAAATATTAAAAATAAAATTGCCTTGATTCATATTACGTGTATTCTTAACATTTTACGTTTTTCAGATAAGTTTTAAATACCTTATATTGACTTTAAATGTTTATATGAAATTTCGATCATTAAATAATTATATTTAGGAAATAATTATGGTTTTTCATAATTGATTTTGAATATTATCTAGAAACACCCAATATTTCATGTTATCCTATAGCCAAAATATATCGTATCTACTTCGCGTTGATATGGTTAAGAGCGTACTTAAAGTATCCTTGCAATACGTATTTTCGTTAAAGCAAATATCAACTAACTATCGACAAAATTCATTTATTTGGAGTGTTTCTAACAATTTGAATAACTCAATACTAAGTTCACCTGAATTTGGTGTATTTCAGTGTAGCATTACAGCAGTGAGATGTATTCTTAATGCATTTTTTTTCACACTATGTATGTAATTTATTTGCTATCATTAACCAAAAAAAATATATATTTTAATTTTAAATTTATGTATGATATTTCCTTTGATTAACTCTTTTTCTCTCTTATTTAATAATATGTTTACCTCGGTAGCAGGGTGAAGCGTTATCTGTTACAAAAACATAATTATATCATGATGTTATTTTTTTTATCTTGCAACCGGCGGAATGGCCTATCTGCGGAGACTTTTAATTATCTGTTAAATTATAATATTAAATGTAAAATAGATACGCACTTTTCAATCTTTCGATTGTGACGGCTTCTAATTTGTAGAATTCCATTATGACAATGATTAATATGAACACATATATAATTCCACAATTTATTTTATTTTTCTCCCGATGACCGTTTCCAGACCAGTTGATTATGGCCTTATAAGCCGAAACGGTCGTCGGGAGAAAAATAAAATAAATTGTAGAATTATATTGTTGTAAAATAGATGTATAGCTGTTAGTCTATAAAAATTATAAATAAATAAATTGGAGAATCTACTCTAAATTGTTTAATGCCAAGTAGAAGAAATGAAATTTCTATTATTCCCACTCTTGTGTGCCTGACTAAAAGTTATTGCATAGGTATGTCATTATGCTGAAATCCACCAATGTCTCAAGCTTCAACTTTGAGAAGGAAGAAACTAAAGTTAAATCAATAGTTGATATATTTTTAATTCTCACGTACCCAATTAATTCCTAATTGAATCATTTAGTCTTTTTTTCAACATCCAAGTATAATTTTGTATTGTTTCATATATCCATGTGTGTATTAACCAACAGACAACAATTTATTTATTCCACAGCATTATTTATTTATCAAAAACATATTTTGACAATAAAAAATATAATTTAAATACAAGAAATTCTGTTTTTTTAAAGTATTTTTTTTGTTGTGTTATTCAAGAAAAAGAGTTCGCATATATATCGATCTTTTAGATGGTACCACCAAACATTTTTTTAGTTGTCCTTATAACAAGTACATATACATCCTCATACATTCCCTAAATAAAACATAAATGTTTGTGCTATAGACGAACGAAATCGGTCGTGACAGGATTTGAACTCGCTACCACTAGATTACTATCACAGCACGCTATCAAAGCGCCGTTTAGTGACAACCGTGGTCACCTCAATGGCGCTTTCAGTTTTCAAAAAAATAATTTAAATTTAAGTTAAAATTAGTCCGCTAACCGATCTGCCACCAAATATCTAAATTTATAACGCATTAAATTTTCCAAATAGACATAAAATAAGTACGTCTGTGATGGACGCTTCAAGCTATAACCATGACAAGGAAATAAAGAAGAACAAATTCGTAATAAATATCTACCTACTTATGAAATGTAGACACTCATTTGGCTTTTATGGTTTCTGAGATATATGGAAAAATAAACCAAAAATTCAAAAGTTGATAACCCCTGACTGAAACAAATATTCACAAATCTGAGTATAAAAGTTTTGTAGGCCTATATCTTTTATATATTCTGAAATTTTGGGCTCTGTAAATTGAACGGATCAAAAATTAGAAGAGGGGGGCTGACACACAGACACACACTTCTGAGTATGAACATATATGCTGCGAAGCTTCTAAGTTGGTGTTTTTAGCATGCAAAAAGTCCACTTCGCCATATAAAATATTCCTTCGTACACGCATCTTGGCTTAATACTGTCGATTCATTCAGAGAATTGAATTCTCATGAACGAATCCTCATGGATAATATTTTCAACCTACGTGGCTCAGTTGCTTATGTGATTTAGTAGGTATCTGACTGCTGAGCTAAAGGTCCCGGGTTCGATTCCCGGTGGAGACAGTCTTTAAATATGTTTTCAGTCAGTATCTATGAGACGATTAATAACGTCTCCATAGCAACAATATAGCAACTTGTTATTGGGTGCGTGTAAAATTATATTTGACATCGTGTTTATTGCCTGAGAATTAATAATATAAAACAAAAATAAAATAAATAATTTCTAATGCTTGATAGCCAAAATGTATCTACGAATAAGAATCATTCTGAAAATTATTACAATTGAACTACTTTCAGACCATTTTAAATGTGTTGTAGAGCTACATTTTTCAGTAAGCAAAGAATATATTTATGAAAAAGATGTTCACAAAATGAGGTATTAAGAAATTGCTTTTAGATATTTTAAGATTAATTATATAATATAAGAATGAAACAAAAAATTTAATAATATAATGAAAATGTTAGCAATTCTTCGAATTTTTCGTGAGAAACTTTGTAGAAGTTCATTTTAAATAAAATAAAATAAATTAAAACAAATAACTTTGTTTACTTCTACTACTGTAAACACCTTTAATTTATGAAAGGGGTTATAACGTTTTCGAGCGTGTGCTCATCCTCAGTAACCACTTATTACTAACTTAAAACTAATGACAGACTACTTAACTATGTTGGCGGGTGGACGGAGGAAGAAGGGGGTGGTGGATGGGGGGGGGTGATAGTGGGTGTGGTTAATATTTTTATAAGGGGAGAATTTATTAGTGGGTGTTGTATATTTACAGTAGTAGAAGTAAACAAAGTTATTTGTTTTAATTTATTTTATTTTATTTAAAATGAACTTCTACAAAGTTTCTCACGAAAAATTCGAAGAATTGTTATCAGCTTGTACGGCAATGAAAGTGAGGAAGTTACTTAAGTTAAGACTGAAAGACAGACTACTGTCACTAAAAATCTACTTCAATCAAAAGTGTCTTAAAAATAAAGTGTTTCCAAAATATTGTTTATTAAAGTGCAAAAATAGTTCAAAATCAGCTTGTGAAGCAAAAGAAATTGGTCAAATAGTGTGGATGAAAAAAGAAATTAAAAATGCTTTTACAATACAAAATGACTTGAAGAAATACATTTTTTTCCTGCATAATCAACTTACATCAGAATTACATCCAGTGGAATGGGACATAATTGAAGATAAAATATATGAACAGATAAGTTTACACGCAAGCTTAAAAAAGAAAACTTTGGATAAGAAACTGAAGAACCTAATCCAAGCATCAAAAACAAATAAAAACACAAAAAACAACAACAACAATGATTCAATAAAATTCCATCATCGTGTTGTCAACTGTACAAATGAAACCTTTGAAGAAAAACACATCAAACTACTGGAGAAGGGGGCCAAATTTAATATTGATCCGATGCATAATAAACACTGTTTACAAAACCTGATTATCGACCTAGACATAGCATTAGATGATTTAAATAAACACAAATGCGCCAAATTCATTGAAAAACTAAATAAAAACCAAAAATATCTAAGTAACAATAATTACCAGAAGACAATGAAAGAGTTCGTACAAATAATAAAAGAAAAAGATTTAGTATGTACCAAAGCAGACAAAGGAAATTCAATCGTTATCCTTTACAAATCCGACTATAACAATAAAATTTACGACATAATCACCGACAATACAACATTTGAGAAAATACCCGAAGACCCCACCGAAAAATACCAAAAACAAATAAAAGAAACACTCAAGAAATCAAAAACAATAGACAAACATAGATCATATAAATATATAACAATGAACCCAAAATCCCCACAATTATATGGACTTTCCAAGATTCATAAAGAAAATAATCCAATGAGACCTGTGGTATCCTACATAAATGCACCGTCATACCTGGTATCCAAATATGTTAACGATTTGTTTTTAAAAGTTACTCAGTTTAAACCAAAGTATGCAATTAAAAATTCAATAGAATTCTGTAACAATTTACAACATAACATACCTCCAGAAAACAGCACTCTTGTATCGTTCGACGTAAAAAGTTTATTTACAAACGTTCCAGTTCAAGAAGCATTACAATACTTAAAAGAAATTTTAGAAGAAAAATGTGAAGATAGTATCCTTAAAAACGATATATATACTATGATACATGTATCCATTCACCAAAATTATTTCTGCTTCAAAGAAGAATACTACACACAGACTAACGGACTCCCCATGGGCAATCCATTATCCCCGTTACTCGCAGACATATTTATGGATAACCTTGAAAACAAAATTCTATCATCAACGAATCAATTGGTACAAAACATTTATTTTTATCAGAGGTATGTCGACGATGTATTTTTTACATTTAAAGGGTCCAAAAGACAATTAACCAATTTGTTAAAATTGTTTAATGCCCAACATCACAAAATAGAATTTACTTGTGAAATAGGAGATAATAACACATTAAATTTCTTAGATACAACAATATCAATTGAAAATGGAAAATTCATATTTAAGATATACAGAAAAGAAACATATGCAGACAACATCATACATGCAGAATCTTGCCACCCATTATCCCAAAAAATGGCAGCGTTTAACTCGATGATCCACAGACTCACATCGCTACCCCTGACAACAAAAAATTACAACACAGAAGTAGAAACGATCAAAACAATCGCAAAAAACAATGGTTTTGATGAAAAACTGATCGTCAAAAAGATTCGTAAAAAAGAACAAGAGTCGGCCATCAATAAATTTGTGTATTATCGAGTATTTGACCATCAAGAAGATAAACCTTGGAGAAGAATTTTATACACAGGAAAACTTACTTCAAATTTACTAAACATATGTAAAGATATGAAAATTAAACCTGCACTATACACGGATAATAGTATCAAAAAATATATATTGAACAATAAAACAAAAATTAGTGTGCTGAACAATAGTGGGGTCTATAAATTAAATTGTCACAATTGTGAAAACCAGTACATCGGACAAAGTGGAAGGAAAATAAAAACCAGGATTTCTGAACATATAAAGGCAATAAAAAACTTTTCTATCAACTCAGATATCGCGGACCACGCCAGACTAACAGGACATACATTCGACTTCAGAGACGTAGAAATTTTACATAGGTGTAATAAGGGGAAAAAATTAGATATTCTAGAATCAATCGAAATAAATAGAGCCCCCAAAAACCAAATTTTAAATATACAACACCCACTAATAAATTCTCCCCTTATAAAAATATTAACCACACCCACTATCACCCCCCCCCATCCACCACCCCCTTCTTCCTCCGTCCACCCGCCAACATAGTTAAGTAGTCTGTCATTAGTTTTAAGTTAGTAATAAGTGGTTACTGAGGATGAGCACACGCTCGAAAACGTTATAACCCCTTTCATAAATTAAAGGTGTTTACAGTAGTAGAAGTAAACAAAGTTATTTGTTTTAATTTATTTTATTTTATTGAAAATGTTAGAGTAGCCTCACTTTATACATGTAAGTGATAGGTCAACGGTCACTATGAAATAACTATGAAAGATATTACTAAAAGAAATAAATTAATGCAAATATGTGACGCGTATAATATTTGCAAAAACAGAAATAATGTGGCAATCAGTGCCAACAGCATGAGAAATATGTCATAAAAATATGTGTAAATGCATTATCAAATGAATCCAGTTAATGTTCAATGTTAATAACATTATTGACATAATTTTCTCTTATAATAGACATCGCGAATATGCGATACCGTGTAAATTGATTATAATTTGACATATGTGTGGTCACGTGATCTGTTGTTAATCGTTGGGCTATCGCCATGAATCAAAACTATCAATGTGCCTCTTCCAATATGTTTTAAGTGGATTTCATAACATAATAAAATTGAATACATTAAATGTGTTAAGTAGTCAAAACGATGCTAGATAATATCATATGTTACATTTTGACAATAATAATTTATTGTGACTCAAGTAAATAAACATTGGAATTAAAATAAAAATACTTACGAGGTTTGGACCATCAATTTGTCTTCGTTTTCGTTAAACTATTATAATAGATTTAAAGCAGTACATTAAAGTGGACTGCACTTTTATTTCAGTATTATTTTTTTAAATAAAATACAGGTATAAATTAAAATAAGAACTTGCATAAATAACTTCTTCTTATTCTGGGTCACAATCCTAAGATTGTTCTGCACCAAACAGTCGATCTTTCATAAATTATAACAAGATTCAAAAATTCAATAAAAGATAATGAGGGTATGCGATATTTACGCTGAGTTTACATAAATAAAAATCTGGATACAGCCATTCAAAGTACACAAATCAAAAAATACAATAGAAAATACATTACAACGGCTTTCTAATTCGAGAGTTAGGGACAACTCTTATTATTTTATTTAAGCATAGCAGCTAAAATAAAGGATAGACATACATAATATGCTACGCCGACGACGCCACAATTATCGCAGAATCAGAGAGCGACATCCAGACAATGCTGATCAGATTCCACACTGCGTCCAAAAAATATAACATGCTTCTCTCTATTGCAAAAACCAAAAGCATGACTATATCCAGAGATCACCATAGGTGCAATCTGAGTGTTGGAAATGACGTTATAGAGCAAGAAACGCAATTTAAATATCTAGGGATCGAGATGGCATGTCACAATGCTCTGTATGAAAATGTGACACAGCAAGCACACAAGGCCGCAGCAATCTTGGGCTGTCTGAGGGAAACTATATGGAAGAATAAACACATGAGCACCAAGAGCAAAATGAGGATCTACAAAACATGCGTAAGACCCAACATACGCCATTGAATCCAGAACTGATACGGTCCGTACAAAACAATCCTGTGCGCCAGCGAAATGAAAATACTGCGATGCATACATAGCTGGCAAAAGTCTTCTTTATAGAGTTAGAAATACAGAGATCCGAAGAAGCTGCAAAGCTGAGGACATCGTAAGATGGGGGAGCCAAAGGTAAAGGTACTGGAACGAACACGTCAGCCGCATGTCCGAAGATAGGATCCCAAAGATAGCCCCAGACAACGTACCGGAGGGATCTCGACAACAAGTACGCCCACCAAAAAGATGGCGATATAGTTGGCAGTCCACACCACAGGAGGCTGAAAATGCAGCAAAAAACAGGCCCTGGGCCTAATGAAAGAACAAGAAGCTAAATATAACAAAATTAATATCCAACGAACAAGTTTTGCGTCGAGCACATACAAGCAGACTCCTGACAAATCTAAAAATTCGTAAAGTATCATATTTAGGCCACATTATGCGAGGAGAAAAGTATCAACTGTTGCAGCTGATAATACAGGGCAAGATTGAGGGTCGTCGTGGAGTTGGGAGAAGGCAGATGTCTTGGCTGCGCAATATCCGACAGTGGACTGGAATAACGCAGGTAGGAGAGCTGGTCCAAATGGCGCAGGACAGAGAGGCATTCTCCAGAGTGATCGCCATCGTCGGCGAGTGGTGGTAGGAATAGCGATAAAAATGAAATAGTTTCAAATTGAGCTATCATAAAAATACCCCGATAATCGATGGAAAGTTATTAATGATGTTGAAGTAAATTTTTGCGTAACAAACTACAATCTTCAAGAAAGAATTTCTCCTATATTATCAGTAGGTACGCCTATATATATAGATCCTTTATTTTTTTGTACAGAAAATACTTATACGTCACAAGGTTTTTAAAATCAAAAAAATTGGGAGTTTTTCTACATATATTTATTTTCCTTTTTTGACAGGTCGACCGTTTCAGCTGACTAGGCACTTAACTGATAAACAGAATACTGTCTTTTTGTTTACTAAAATTCAGTTTAATTTTACCGTACCAATATAAAAAGTTACTCTTACAATACCAATAGACCACACATCTACTTATACTTACTCGTTCACAGTTCATGCAGTTACACTTACATACAATACCAATACACCACACATCTACTTATACTTACTCGTTCACAGTTCATGCAGTTACACTTACATACAATACCAATACACCACACATCTACTTATACTTACTCGTTCACAGTTCATGCAGTTACACTTACATACAATACCAATACACCACACATCTACTTATACATACTCGTTCACAGTTCATGCAGTTACACTTACATACAATACCAATACACCACACATCTACTTATACATACTCGTTCACAGTACATTCAGTTACACTTAATAGCAATCAAAAAACGTCTGAAGTCACACTTTTTATCCACATAAGCACAAATTCACGTCTTTTTCCCTTTATTCCTCTATCCTTTCTCTTCTCCTATCCCCCATCCAATTAACATGGTGTCTCTATCTGGTATATTTTTTAATTTGTTTTTTTTTTTTGTTTTTATATTTATTTTGTATTTTTATTTATATTCTCTTGTTAATTATTCCTGTAACTGATTGAATTTACAATGTGGTTGACTGGTAGAAATTGCCGCTGTTTAATACGTTGTCACAATAAAAGTTTTTAATTATCATTATTATTATTATGAAATATCATATTAAACATGTCCTTTTAACTGTAACTTTACACAAAATAGAAAAAAAATGAACTTTTGAATGGACTCAAATATTTTATTGTAGTTTAGATATAGCGTACTTACATATAGCGTGCTAAATTATTTCATTTACTTTAACGAAATAATTTTTTTTTTTAAATGAATATGTCCTTGTTAAACAAGTACATATACATATTCCTACGTTCCCTAAAATAAGCAAATAAATGCTTGTGCTATAGGTGAACGAAATCGGTCGAGGCAGGATTCGAACTCGCGACCACTGGATTGCTAGCCCAGCGCGCTAACCGCTCTGCCATCGACCCATCTAAATACATATAAATATAGTTAATTTCAAATTCAACCAGCACGAAGATTCCCGTTTGCCTCACAAGACAATACAATACTTTATTTGTTTTGGTTAGAACAAATATTTCATAATAGGTTAACAACGAAAAATGCTCTTCACAACAAAATTATGTACGAACATGTCTTTTCCCACGTCACGCTTTCAACTCAAGATGTCACTGAAATAATTCAAGAGAGAAATGTTTTGTACTCTACCTATCCAAATTGCAACATTAGATGCCTGTAAAAAGTTCAACAACCATTGTGTCATAGATTTACACAATATTATTTTTCATAAGCAAACACCCACGCGGCATTCCTTTTTTATTTTAGAATTACTTATAATTCTTTTAAAATTCACTTATTTAAACATCTTTGTTGACTCAATGTTTTCTGGGTTTTGTTCAGAGATCAATCACCTAATACGTGCTAAAAAGACCATGTCGGATTTGCAACATTCATTTGCAAACAAATGAATAAATCCAGGTATGTACTCACGGAAGTCGGAAGTAATGGCTATTTTGAATAGTAAGTCGCTATTGACTTATAAAAAGTTTTCTACAGGGTCCCAGGTATTTAGTATGGAATTCCATTAGATCAAAAAAGTACCGAAGGGCTACGTTGAGATCCTGAAAGATATCTACCGGAACTCTTCTACTTGCGTTAGAAGCCCAGCTGGAATGAGCCCCATTTTCAATGTTTAGGTCAGAGAGCACCAGGGATCCGCATTGAGCCCACTTCTGTTCAACCTGACTATAAATCATATTACAATAATATTCAAAAGCAAACCTCATGGAGCATTCTGTATGCATACTACGTAGTGCTATTTCGTCTAAGAACTGCAGCAAGCACTGAATCAGTGGTAAATTTCTCTAGAAAAAACGGACTTCGAATTAGCAGAACCAAAAAAATATATATGCGTCGTATTTTTTTCCGTAGACACATAGCCTAAAAGTACACTAAAAATAAATGATACCAAATAAAAAATTAGAGCCGTTCATATCTTTAGGCTCTGTGTTCACAAAGGATGGAAAGATTGAACCTTTATTTGACGACTAAATTCTTCCCTTCCCCATACTTCCAGTCTACTCCCTCCCTCTTTTTTATCCCTCTTTTTATCTTTTATTTTTGTCTTTATATTTTTTATAAAAAAAAACTGAACATGTATGTTCGTACTCTAATTGTTAAAATGATGGATGCAGTTATTGGCGCCATAAATATTGAAATTTATTTATTTATTTATTTATTATGGTTACAAACAGTCACAATTACAAAAATATATTAAATAAGACAATTACCCATATAAGGACCAGAATATGTAACACCAATAATACATAGTTGATAAAAACATGTGAGTGATGGTGCATCTGAATCAAATGGATCTAGGAGAGGATTAAAAGGGAAGATTAACAATATTTCAATATTACTATATGTGACATGCCACCACGATGAGAACTCGATTTCCCCGTAACGATTTATCATAATAATTACATTGTTGACATACAAACGCAAACACACACACATACATTAGAAGTAAGTTTATTACATCGTTAAATTGCTTTGTAGACATCGCTTAATTGCCCTTGAAGATTCAAAAAAAATGTCGATATTTTCATAGTGTGAATTAAAATTGGAGCAAGCTCTTGTGATAAACAAATTTTTCGTGTAATTATTACGTACTGCCGGAATACTGAAGAGATCATTATTTCTGGTAAATCGCGTAGGAACTCTTAGATTTATTTTTCCCAGTAAATATGGGGAGTCAACGCGATAATTTAGGATATTGTGCAGATACATAATGTCTCTTATTGATCGACGTTCTTGTAGTGGATGGAGCATATAATGTTTACAGCGAGCAGAATAGTTGGGACAATGTATATTTGTTTTATAATCTAAATGTCTAAGAAATCTTTTTTGTACTCTTTCAATTTGATCATTATACACTAAGTATTGTGGATTCCAAACTGTACTAGCGTATTCAACCAGGCTTCTTACATATGACAGATATGTGACTTTGAGGGTGAAAATTGATTTAAATGGTTTACACACTCTGATTAAGAACCCTAGCATTTTGAGTGCTTTGTTGGTGATGCATTCAACATGCTCACGGTATAATAATTTAGAATCTAACATCAAACCTAAATCTTTAACTATGTTTGTTCGACGAATTATCGATTGATTAAGTAAGTAATTAAATTGAATTGTTTGATTTTTACGGGTGAAAGTGATAACTAAACATTTATCTACATTAAGATACAATTGATTTTGAATGCAGTAATTACTTAGACGTAAAATGTCACTTTGTAGTAGTTCACAATCATTACTCGTTTTTATCTGCTTGAAAATCTTTGCGTCGTCAGCATATAAAATAATTGTTGAATTTTCGATAACCATCTCAATATCGTTGATGTAAAGTAAAAATAGTAAGGGACCCAAGTGTGATCCCTGAGGAACGCCTGAAGGTATCGACATATAATTTGAACAATAGCCCCTCAGAGCAACAGCTTGGGATCGATTACTTACATAAGATTTCAACCAACGCAAAAGATCGCCATGAATACCCATCTCTTCGAGCTTTCTGAGAAGAATTTTGTGACTTATTTTATCAAAAGCCTTGGAAAAATCTGTATAGATTGCATCCGTTTGAAATCCTTCATTCATTGTATTAACTACACGATCGGTAAACTCACAAAGATTTGATTCAGTAGATTTCATGTTCACGAAACCATGTTGACTTTGGATAATATGTTGTCGGGCAACGGCAAGAATTTGATCATAGACAATTTTTTCAAAGATTTTACTAACGACTGACAATTTAGAAATTGGTCTATAATTTACCATGTCTCGTCTATCACCATTTTTGTAAATAGGAGAAATCAAAGCTTGTTTCCATATTGTAGGAAAAGAGCCCTCAGTAAAGGAAAGATTAAAGAGGATATTAAGTGGTGTGCACAGCTGTCTCGCGCAGTTTCGAATAAATAATGGATGGATTCCATCCGATCCCTGAGATTTTTTAACGTCAATGGAAAGTAGATATTTAAGAACGGTATTCTCTTGCAATTCAATCGATGAGAGATGAAAAAGCTCTTTTGTTAAGTCTATAGGGACATTAACTTGAGGGGAGACTTGCCTGTCTTCGATAAATATTGAGTTGAAATAGCTATTGAAAGCATCACAGATCTGTTTACCACCTGAAATAGTAGTGTTATTACTGACCATTTCGTTGGGGATTGATCCAGCAGCACGTTTGGAGTTTATAAAAGTGAATATTTTCTTCGGGTTTACATTAATATTTTGCTCTGCGTTATATATATAATCTTTGTAGCATTTTTTTTCAATAGCTTTTTGACGTGCTCTGAGGCAGGAAAAGCTAGCATAATCAAGTGGGTTACCATATTTTTTTTTTTTTGTACCTACTAATAATAGTGTAACTGTACCTACTAATAATAGTGTAACTGTTATAGCTGTTGTATCCAATAAATTAATAAAAAAAAATAAAAGTGATGTAGAACATAGAATATATATGTACAGGCTGGTTAAAATTGAGATCCCTAACAGGGATACTGTGTGACAGAAGAATGCAAGTCCGATTTAAGAGCAAAGGTACATGGGACGACTGCCTGAAACATGGATGTCCACGGTTCACAACGACACGAGGACGCGAGGTGTGAGGCAAAGTGAAACACAGTGGAGACAACAGAGAGTGGAGAGGGTAACCTGGTGCATGCGGACTAGGAGAGCCGACCTTAGATAACGGGAATAAGGCGAGAGAAAAGAAAAAGAAGTAGATCAATCACGATATATTTACTGGAAACACACCAAAGTCAGTGCTCGCTTTTTATATGAGTACTCTTTGAAATGAATTCAAAAAATAATATCTCCATCGCAAACCACTAATTAAAAAGTACACATCATTACACTTACACATTATTATTTAAGTTTAATTTATCGATTCTTTATAGAACTCCATTGTATGTAAGTAAATTAAAAATATAAAAAAAAATTACTTGGTATTAGTTCTATTAAAATTTATTTTATTATCGACGCGTTTCGTGCAAGGCACATCGTCAGAATAATCGTCATTATTCTAATACCAAGCACTTTTTTATATTTGTAATATATATCCATTATTAATTTATTTATTGACAAATAAAATCATTTGAATATTTTTTTTCTATTTACTAGTACCAAAGATTATCGCCAATTATGTTTTCGATTAATCATTTTTAATTGCTGATTTTCTGATATTTTCTTTCATCTAAAGTAATAAAGCAATCAAAATGTTAGTGTATGTGTGTGTGTGTGTGTGTTTGTCTCACGCCTTCTGAAAAACCAAGAGCATCTAAAAATCTAATTTATGTGCGAACGTGTACCAGTATACCTGATGCAGTGTCACGCAAAAAATTATGCGATAAAAATGCTGAATCTTAAATATATTTCAATAATTATTTTTCTCATACAAAATTTTCCAAGTCATATCTGTCAAAAAAGTGTACATTTTGCACGCAAATATCTGTTAGTTTAAAAGTTAGAAGTACGTATTTACACGAAAAAAATATATTTTCAAGTATAACTTAGCGTTTAAGTGAAAAACATGGTGAATATTTTGTATAATTATAATGTTAAACTTATTTTTAAAGTAAGCGTTTTGTACATAAATGCCGCCATTTTAATATCTTTTCATACAATATTTCATTTTCCTACCGAATGAATATGTTCTTGAAAATAATAAACCTTTGAAATAAATGTAATTATGAAATAATAAAATGAAACACAAGACATTACAGCAAGTTTTAAGACGTATATTGTAAAAGTCTGTTAATTATTAGTAAAGATATAGGCATAATAAAATTGCATAATTTGTATATAATATTTGATATTTCGGACAATTTTCATTTTTATGGCATCGAACAAACCAATGTAGGTACCTACATATTATTCAAAAAATGTCTACAAACCATTTGATATTTTTTACATGTTCTATGGTTACTATGGTTACGGACACATTCTAATATTCAAATAAAATTTGTTATAAATCGAATTCGAATTAATTTAGAACATCATTGTAGGTAGGTACCTACATCTTAAGTAATAAAGCAATCAAAATGTTAGTGTCTGTCTGTGTGTGTGTGTGTGTGTGTGTGTGTGTGTGTGTATGTGTGTGTGTGTGTGTGTGTGTGTGTGTGTGTGTGTGTGTTTGTCTCACGCCTTCTGAAAAACCAAGAGCATCTAAAAATCTAATTTATGTGCGAACGTGTACCAGTATACCTGATGCAGTGTCACGCTAAAAATTATGCGATGAAAATGCTGAATTTTAAAAATATTTCAATAATTATTTTTCTCATACAAAATTTTCCAAGTATAGGCATAATAAAATTGCATAATTTGTAAATAATATTTGATGTTCTGACAATTTTCATTTTTATGGCATCGAACAAACCAATGTAGGTACCTACATATTCAAAAAATGTATCCGAACCATTCGATATTACTTAGGTGTTCGAATCGTTTCCATGGCTACAGAAAGAATGTGATATTCAAATAAAATTTGTTAGGAATCGAATTTATTTAGAAGGTTGTTGTAGGTAGGTACCTACCTAATACTATTTACTTACAAATCAACAATAATATACCTATACTGATTTCCTATAAGAAAATTATTTTATTTATTTATTTATCAACCGTTTGTCCGATTATAATGAAACTTTGGTGAATTGTCGAGCGTATGCCCAGGATGGTTTTTGGATTTAAACTTTTTTCTTATTCTTCTTCTTCTTCGTGTATTTGGTCGTTTTACCTATGAAGGGGGAGTATCCTGGGAAAAGAAGGTCCGACTGTCCCTCCATCTCTTCACAGGTCTTCCAGGACGGGTTCTGCATATAAACTTTTTTCTTCTTTTTCTTCAACGTGTACTTGGTCATCTTACCTATGAAGATGAACTATCCTGGGAGATGAAGGTCCAATTTTCCTTCCATCTCTTCGCAGGTTTCTGGATTTAAACTTTTTTCTTCTTCTTCTTCATCGTCTATTTGGTCATTTTACCTTTGAAGGTGGACTAACCTGGGAGAAGAATGTCCAATTTTCCTTCCATCTCTTCGCAGGTATCTGGATTTAAACTTATTTCTTCTTCTTCTTCTTCATCGTGTATTTTTGGTCATTTTACCTATGAAGTTGGAGAATCCTGGGAGAAGAAGGTCCAACTGTCCTTCCATCTCTTCGCAGGTATCTGGGTTTAAACTTTTTTCTTCTTCTTCGTGTATTTAGTCATTTTACCTATTAAGTAGAGCATCCTGGGAAAAGAAGGTTCTTTCATCTCTTCGCGGTTCTTTCAGGATGGTTTCTGGATTTAAACTTTTCTTAACCGACTGATGGGACGGGATGTAATGAAGGGAAGGGAGGCACTGAAGGGCCTAAAGGGACGGGAGGTATAAAACTGCCTGAAGGGACGGAAGGTACTGAAGGGCCTGATGGGAAGGGACGTAATGAGGGATTAAAGGGACGGGAGGTACTGAAGGGCCTGAAGCGGCGGGTCCTGAAGTCTAATTCTTTTTCTTCTTAATTTTATGTAGACCTTTAGGGTAGTTTTTATACAAACTATTTCCAATTGTCTAATTCATCTTCTTCTTCTTTTATGTATACATTTGGGTCATTTTTTTATAAAAATTATTTCCTTTAGTCTAATTATTATTCTTCTTCATTTAAGTACGTAGACTTTTGGGAGAGTTTTAATACAAACTATTTCCAATAGTCTTATTCATTTTCTTTTATGTAGACCTTTTGGTCAGTATTTATACAAAGTATTTCCAATAGTCTAAATATTCTTCTTCTTCTTTTTTGTAGACCTTTGGGTGAGCTTTTATACAATCTATTTCCAATAGTCTAATTCTTCTATTAGGTATATGTATTTTTACTTATTTTATGTAGACCATTGGAATAGTTTTTTATACAAACTATTTCTTATAGTCTTATACTTATTTTTCTCTTTTTTATTTAGTCTTTTGGGTTAGTTTTAAGTCTAATTGTCTATTGTGCAGAAATATTATTAACGATATGCACACTTGATGAAAATACATATGAAATGAATGGGATATGGGATGTGACGATATAACCTGCACTAGAATCTTTTCAATACTTTTGTTTAATTAAATTTAAACCATTTATATCATCCTATTTTGAATAATTTTCAACACCTAATATTTAAAGAATGGGGGTTGTGGCCATTACTGAACTCTTCACAACATTTATATTCAAATTAAAAACTATTTACTATAGTTCAAGTCTTTTTCTTCTTCGTTAATGAAGACTTTCAGTCAAATTGAGCAAAAATATAATGCACACTTGATGAAAAAATATAAAAACGAATGGGATGTGACCAATACTAGATCTTTTCAGTACCTACGTTTGTTTAATCAAATTTTAACCACATCCCAACATCCAAAATTACTAAATTTTCAATAGGTACACATTACAATTTGTTTTCCATGATAATATTTAAAAATGGGGGTTGTGGCCAAACCAATCTCTTTACAACGTTGATAAACAGTCATATTTAAAACCATTACGCATAGTCCATGCGAGCAGAAATTGTATAAATATTATACTTCATTCACACTTTATAGCAATATATAAAAAAGAATGGGTTGTGGCCATCACTTGAACATTTTACAATACTTAAACTCAATCAAATTTCAAACCACTTTTCATAGTCTGATATTGCAAAATAATTGGGTGACAATATTATAAAAACGATTGCTTTTTCTTTCACAATTTTACATTCTTGGCCAACGGCGGGACATAAAAGCTAGTCTAAAGTAATAAAGCAATCAAAATGTTAGTGTATGTGTGTGTGTGTGTGTGTGTGTGTGTGTGTTTGTCTCACGCCTTCTGAAAAACCAAGAGCATCTAAAAATCTAATTTATGTGCGAACGTGTACCAGTATACCTGATGCAGTGTCACGCTAAAAATTATGCGATAAAAATGCTGAATTTTAAAAATATTTCAATAATTATTTTTCTCATACAAAATTTCCAAGTCATATCTGTCAAAAAAGTGTACATTTTGCACGCAAATATCTGTTAGTTTAAAAGTTAGAAGTACGTATTTACACGAAAAAAATATATTTTCAAGTATAACTTAGCTTTTAAGTGAAAAACATGGTGAATATTTTGTCTAATTATAATGTTTAACCTATTTTTAAAGTAAGCGTTTTGTACAAATGTACATATAACCCCGCCATTTTAATATCTTTTCATACGATATTTAATTTTCCTACCGAATGAATATGTTCTTTAAAATAATATAACTTTGAAATAAAAGTGATTATGAAATAATAAAATGAAACACAAGACATTACGGCAAGTTTTAAGACATATATTGTAAAAATGTGTTTATTATTAGTAAAGATATAGGCATAATAAAATTGCATAATTTGTATATAATATTTGATATTTTGGACAATTGTTGATTTTCGTTTTTGTGGCTTCGAACAAACCAATGTAGGTACCTACATATTCAAATAATGTATCCGAACCATTTGATATTACTGACGTGTTCGAATTTACGGTTACTATGGTTACAGAAAGAATGTGATATTCAAATAATTTTATGAATCGAATTTATTTAGAAGATTGTTGTAGGTAGGTACCTACCTAATACTAGGTACTTACAAATCAACAATAATATACCTATACTGATTTCCTATGGGAATATTATTTTATTTATTTATTTATCAACCGTTTGTCCGATTATAATGAAACTTTGGTGAATTGTCGAGCGTATGCCCGGGATGGTTTCTGGATTTAAACTTTTTTCTTATTCTTCTTCTTGTTCGTGTATTTGGTCGTTTTACCTATGAAGGGGGATTATCTTGGGAAAAGAAGGTCTGATTGTCCCTCCATCTCTTCACAGGTCTTCCAGGATGGGTTCTGCATATAAACTTTTTTCTTCTTTTTCTTCAACGTGTATTTGGTCATCTTACCTATGAAGATGAACTATCCTGGGAGATGAAGGTCCAATTTTCCTTCCATCTCTTCGCAGGTTTCTGGATTTAAACTTTTTTCTTCTTCTTCTTCATCGTCTATTTGGTCATTTTACCTATGAAGGTGGACTAACCTGGGAGAAGAAGATCCAATTTTCCTTCCATCTCTTCGCAGGTATCTGGATTTAAACTTATTTATTCTTCTTCTTCGTGTATTTAGTCATTTTACCTATTAAGGTAGAGCATCCTGGGAAAAGAAGGTTCTTTCATCTCTTCGCGGTTCTTCCAGGATGGTTTCTGGATTTAAACTTTTCTTAACCGACTGATGGGAGGGATGTAATGAAGGGAAGGGAGGCACTAAAGGGCCTGAAGGGACGGGAGGTATAAAACTGCCTGAAGGGACGGAAGGTACTGAAGGGCCTGATGGGAAGGGACGTAATGAGGGATTGAAGGGACGGGAGGTACTGAAGGGCCTGAAGGGACGGGAGGTACTGAAGGGTCTGAAGCGCGGGTCCTGGAGTCTAATTCTTTTTCTTCTTAATTTTATGTAGACCTTTAGGGCAGTTTTTATACAAACTATTTCCTATAGTCTTATTCATCTTCTTCTTCTTTTATGTATAAATTTCGGTCATTTTTTTATAAAAATTATTTCTTTTAGTCTAATTATTCTTCTTCTTCATTCAAGTACGTAGACTTTTGGGAGAGTTTTAATACAAACTATTTCCAATAGTCTTATTCATTTTCTTCTTCTTTTGTGTAGACCAAGGGTGAGTTTTTATACAAAATTTTCCTATAGTTTAATTATTATTCTTTTATATAGACCTTTGAATTATTTTTTATATTAACTGTTTCCTAAAGTCTAATTCATTTTCTTTTATGTAGACCTTTTTTCAGTTTTTACACAAACTATTTCCAATAGTCGAATTATTCTTCTTCTTCTTTTTTGTAGACCTTTGGGTGAGCTTTTATACATACTATTTCCTATTGTCTAATTCATCTTTTATTATGTAGACCTTATATTTCCTTTAGTATTTTTCTTCGTTTTCTTATTTTATGTAGAACTTTGGTGAATTTTACACAAACTATTTCCTATAGATTAATCTTCTTCTTCTTTTATGAACACCTTTTGGTCAGTTTTTATACAATCTATTTCCAATAGTCCAATTCTTCTATTATATGTATTTTTACTTATTTTATGTAGACTATTTTTCTTTTTTTATAATTTTATGTATTTTTCTCTTTTTTGTTTAGACTTTTGGGTTAGTTTTAAGTCTAATAGTCTATTGTGCAGAAATATTACTAACGATTTGCACACTTTATGAAAATACGTATGTAAAAATGAATGGGATGTGGGATGTGACGATGTAACCTGCACTAGAATCTTTTCAATACTTTTTTTAATCAAATTTAAACCATTTATATCATCCTAATTTGAATAATTTTCAACACCTAATATTTAAAGAATGGGGGTTGTGGCCATTACTGAACTCTTCACAACGTTTATATTCAAATTAAAAACTATTTACCATAGTTTAAGTCTTCTTCTTCTTCGTTAATGTAGACTTTTGTGTCAATTTTAAGTCTATTAGTCTAATTGTGCAAAAATATAATGCACCAATACTAGATCTTTTCAGTACCTACGTTTGTTTAATCAAATTTTAACCACATTCCAACATCCAAAATTACTAAATTTTCAATAGGTACATATAACAATTTGTTTTCGATGATAATATTTAAAAATGGGGGTTGTGGCCAAACCAATCTCTTTACAACGTTGATAAACAGTCATATTTAAAACCATTACGCATAGTCCATGCGAGCAGAAATTGTATATTATACTTCATTCACACTTTATAGCAATATATAAAAAAGAATGGTTTGTGGCCATCACTTGAACATTTTACAATGCTTAAACTCAATCAAATTTCAAACCACTTTTCATAGTCCGATATTGCAAAATAATTGGGTGACAATATTATAAAAACGATTGCTTTTTCTTTCGCAATTTTACATTCTTGGCCAACGGCGGGACATAAAAGCTAGTATGGAATATAAGTATGAAAAAGGTAAATCTGGCACCTGGGAGTAGTTGCGTATATCAATATACATCCTCTTAATAGATGAAAACTGCAGATATAAAAATCATTTCAATATAATGTACGTGTATGTTATTTGTACCTATAAAATCCTTCCGTTTGTAAAATATGCACTTACTGGTACTGAAATATAAAACAGTGAGTTTTTTTTTTCAGAAATATTCGCGGGTGTACGCTGAACAAATCAACAAATCTCATTGTAATCAGATGGATAGTTTAAGAGCACAAAAAGTACTTAAAAAGATACAATGATACTAAAATCTGTAATTTTCACCTATAGAAAGGGGATGCGCATTGATAAACGCAAACACTACCAGGTGCCAGATTTACCTTTTTCATGCCTATATTCAATAAGGAAGGAGTTATAAAAACAATATTGTTTTGCCATTAAAAATGAATTGTTTTGTGACTTTGTAATCTCGTAGACTATTAAGGAAAGAAAATTATGTACATTATATATGATTCATGGTTCCAAAATCATTTTTTAATAAACGTGTGAATAATAATTAATACTATCAATATATGTAGATAGGAAAAAACAATAAAAAATAGGCATAATTATCATAAGCTTGTTTTTTTTAAACAATGTTTAAAAGAGATTTTATTGGATTAGTATTTGTTTTATACATTATTATTGATCGTAAAATATACCTACATCATATATATGTACATATAAAGTAATATCTATATCATATAATTTTCATCTTATGATAAACTTAACTGGCATCTTGAACCGAGACACAAGTTCAAGGATATATATGAAAATTATACCTGCATATTTCCAACTATTGTGAAAATTATGAGCTTTTATAATTTTAACATTTTTATTGATACCTACATAATATATAATTGGGCTTAAAAGCATAGACGTGCATATAAAATAATATTATCATTCTCGTTTATTGCACTTTATTATTTTGTAAATTCACTTCATAATATTCGTACAACATTGTGAAAATTGTGTTTATTTTCATTATTTACATAAATGTTGAGCAATCTTTGATGTGATTCATAGAAACAAATAAGTATAAACCTATAATTAAATATATACTTGTACACAAGATTAAAATAAAAATTTAACATTTTGTCTATATGCATAAAGATATATACATAAATTTTTATTTGTTTACATAAATTATAAGCATCCTTTGTAATTATTATGAAGTAATTTTTAATAATAATAATAATTTTTCTGAGAATATATTCAATTCTTAACAGAAAATAAGTAATTTGTAGGATTATAGAAGTCAACCAAATGCAGGGTTTTCGACATCTCATCAGCTAGTTACATAAAAATTTCAACTGCTAGCTTTTCACAACCTTCACTATTTCATGTTTTCATACAATTTTTGCATCTCGTAATAATATGTTTTGCTACTTAGATCTCAACCCAGAACATCTTAATAAATTGGATCGACTTCAAAATGTCTGCATACGATTCATATTTTACCTCCACAAAAACGATAATATATCGCACCTTCGCAAGCAACTTAAATGGCTTTCCATCCATCGGCGCCGAGATAAGCCACTCTCTGTCTCCATTATCTCTATTGAGATAATTAAAAATCTGTTAAAAAATATCTTTGACTCCCGACAGGGAAAAAAATCCAATGTTTGCGCATACAGCCCTGTAGGTGCCTTGATTTCCCGGTTCTCCTACAGTAAATATTCCAACATCGTCTCTATTGAGATAATTAAAAATCTGTTAAAAAATATCTTTGACTCCCGACAGGGAAAAAATCCAATGTTTGCGCATATGCAATAATAAAAAAATATTCGAATATTTGTGTTTTTATATCATATGATCTGTTATGTCGTATATTATGCCGAAACTTAATTTGTTCATTTTTTTTCTTTGATGATTGCCTGGAAGAAATCGACTCCAGGCAATGTACGGCATTCGTACAATGCAATATTATATTTTTGTAAAAAAAATGTTAAATAAGTATTATAAATACCTTTGTTACTCTCTGATTCAACAATGAATTAAATGGTGCTTATTCACAGATTATTTTAACACTATGTTCTTAAATGCAACATCGTATTTTTTTTCACGTATTCCAAATACAACGTGAAGCTGATTGGGACAAGTTATTAGATATGTATGCGTAGAAATTGCTACCACGATCAACTTGTTATTTTTATTTTATTTTAACTGTTGCCGAAAAATAGTGCAAAAATATTTTGTTTTATTAACATGTGAATAGGTATGTAGAAATATATTATATTCAAATATATTTCGATCAAGAAGCATTAATTTAACAATAACTAAGTACCTACCTATTTTGTGTCTTCATTACTTGTAATCATTTCAATGTGAATAAAATTTCAAAATATTAAATGGCAATACTTTTAATTATAGTAAAAATTCATTGCTTATAAACTTTTGCGTGTCCTCAATTATTTGAATTGTGTGTAATGGACTCTCGTTAGTAGATATATGCCTACAAAATTGATAAAATTACATGAACAAAATAACGTACAAAAAGAATTTACGCAAACTTGACCTATTGATCACTGACCTTATATAGGTACCTACATACGTGCATATATCACTATTAAAATGAGGCTTTAGTCAACACTTTCGTAGAGAAAAAGTGTTTTTATTTATTTAATTTATAATTTCAAAAAATAAATAAATTCGAAAATAATTAAGTTATTATTCTTCTTGTTCTTCTTCACTTCTAACGGAGGCTAGCGACTATCTCGTCTAACTTATCACCTGAGATTTTTAAAGAAAAAAAAGTGAAATTAAAAAAAAATATATTCAATCGTTTTTAAAACAATTAAGAAAAAGTTTGTTTAATTGTGCTCTATGAGAATGAAATATTCAAAACTGGATTTAAACTCTGGTTCACTGGAAAGATTCAATAAAAGATTTTGCGTAGGTACAACCATTAAACTATTTAACAATCTCAATTGAATTTCGCAAATAACTCAAATATTGAATATTTTTATTATTGCATATGCGCAAACATTGAATTTTTTCCCCTGTCGGGGGAAAAAATTGGATTTTTTCCCGACAGGGAAAAAAATCCAATGTTTGCGCATATGCAATTATAAAAATATTCGATTACTTACACATTGGTACAAGTAGGTAAATAAGACAAAAATGACCTTATAAGTCTGGCGGAATTCAGGGGTGACTTCTATGCGAAAAATGCATTGTCACATCAGGTTTAAGAATTGTTGCTCTCATTATTTACAAAAAAAAACAATTCTCTCAATAGATGGCGTTACAACAAAAATAAATAAAAATAATAGGAATGTTGTATTCATAATTTCACACATAGATGGCTGTAGTAAAAATCCTTATTTTCAAGCGAAAAGAATTTCAGTATTGCAATATATAGAACTTTCAAAAATTTAATTGATAGGGATCTCATTAAAAAGGCATAATTGATGAACGTTGCGCAAGCGCATAAAGTGATCACGTAAACCAGCCAATGACAGGTCGTAAGCCCTGTAGGTGCCTTGATTACCCGGTTCTTCTACAGTAAATATTCCAACTTCATCTCTATTGAGATAATTAAAAATCTGTTAAAAAACTCAAATATTATCTATTAAATGCCACTTTGTTTAGAATTATCAAAAAAATACCCTTATTCGAATTTTGTTTTTATAATAAAAAATATATGTATACCAAAATAAAATATACTTCACGAGCATTCTCTATTTTTTCACTCTATATACTATTTATTATACGAGGCATTTTCAATGTTTATATTTATGGGGAGTCCTTAAGTATTTAAATTACATCCATTTTTTCATAACGTTTTAAGTACATAATGTCTCCATCATACATGCGGGCATCAATAAATATTAACAATAAGGAATACTAGTTTTCATAATAAGCTAACCTTTATTACAAGTATAATAGTAAGACATGGGTAGATACTTCACACTGAGAGTGCTCAAAAAACACTTATTGGAAGAGACACACATGGTTTGTAGTATAAAAGGCGATAATTTCAATCACGGGTCATCGTTATCGAACAGAAAGTGAAAGTGTAAACATCTCCGAAGAGAAATATAAAAACATACTTCCCTATAAACAATAAATTAAACATAATCCATAACAATGAATTTCGTGGTGAGTGATAGATGATCGATAATTATTGTATCGCCAACAATCAGCATTTTTTTTCAATCAACCGAGTCTATTTAAATTAATATAAACGTGATTTTTTTTTTATAATAAGTGAAGTTTTCTTTTGGAGTGCTGTGACCCTAAAAAAATATAAAATAACTCATATTTTAAAGGAAAAATATTGCAATTTTACAAAGTAAACATTGGACTTAATAATTAATCCTTCCTCAGTTATGGTTATCTATGTAGGGTTGAAACCTTGGAAAGATGAAAAACTATCATTCGGCAATGAATCCACCACTTGTACGGGGTGCTAGGAGGATTACATTTTACACTCGTTTTTTGTGATTTATTTACTAATTAAAGAAATAAAAAGAATCGATACGTAATATATCAGAGGCAATAAATAAAATAAGGGCACTAGACTTACAACTAAATTTAATGTATATTCGTGTATTTATCATACACAGACCAATTTCATTCACCTTTGTCACAAAATATTTTGTATAATTTTAAGAATCAATAAGGTCGTTTATAGTATCCTCTGTTTACTTAAAAAAATAGTATGACATTGTTATTCAAATGTCGGCATGAATTCTGCTTTGAAATTATAATGTGTATCCCATATAATAATGTATACTTTAAATTGAATTTGTTTGGTGTTAATTTCAGCCATTAAAGTTGTCAGAAGTAAGAACAAAGCATGGTATAACTATGAGTCATGTTGGGGAAGTGCTTTCCAGTTTGCCCTTTTTTTGTTTCCTCTTCCTTGATGCTGCTGCTTTTACACCAAATATAATTTGTTTCTTTTCTTTAACTTATTTAAGTCAAATTACTGAGCATTCTTTTTTATTTTTTTATTTTTTATTCTTTATTTTTTTATTTTGTCGACGGGTCGGGAAGTTAGTTAAAAATCAATTGCAAAATTCCAGCTCGAATAGACAGGTGAATCAGAAGTGTGTAATAAAAATAAAAATGGAATTTTTAAATAGAATGTCAATATTTGACAAAATGAATGGTTTTATTAATTTTTGTACCTACTCATTATATTTTTTTATAAAATTTCTTCTTTGAGCTTAGGAAGCCAATATTCAACAAAAGCATGAAGTTGATAAGATTCACACTTTAGAAATCTTTTATATTAAAATTAATTGTCTGTGTAAATAATATAAAAAATATGACAATTTCCTACAAAACAATAATCTTAACGAGCTTTTATAATTGAATGCAGATTAGGTTTAGAGTATGATCGAGTATTGATTTACACATTTTTAAGATTAACACAAGATAAGAATTAGGATCGTGTCATGAGTAGTCTTGCTTGTCATTGCATTGTATGTAAACAATGGATTCTTTCTAAACTTTGAATAGTTCATATTGATATATTTTTGTGAATATTTTCTTATTATGAAATTATATTTTTCAGATTGTATCTCTCTGTTTGTGTGTATGTGCTCTGGCAGCTCCAGTTGACGAACAACAAGTACAGTTGATATCATATGATAACATTAATGATGGTTTAGGATCTTATAAATTTGCGTAAGTACATACAAATATTATGAGAAATTACTAGTAGCATGCAGATTCTATAACTATTATTCGTTATGATCATCAGCATATTAATGAAACATTGTGTATGTATGTTTGCGACGAATCTATGATACCTAGATATTTGATTCGAGCATTTTTGTGAGGCTAAACTTGTGTGTTCAAATTATATTCTTCTTGACAGTAGCGTTCACTATTCAGGACTCAATGCATTCCTATCTATCTACAGCCAAGCGGACAGCCTTTTACCTTGTTAGTTCTAAGACTCTGGTCTAGTTATTCCATCTTATCAGTATCCTCTCTCGCTGGCACTTCCAGGAGTATTTCCGACCATTATTATTTTATTCAGACTTTTCATTTCTCTCTTGCCACGCGTTCAAAACCTTCAAATCACGTTCACGTCCACGAGTCGGTAGACGATCTTCGATGAAAAAATGAAAGAGAGAGATATATCTCTTAGAGGATGGATATATCTGTTTTTTTTTTTTAAATGAATATGTCCTTGTTAAACAAGTACATATACATCTTCCTACGTTCCCTAAAATAAGCAAATAAATGCTTGTGCTATAGGTGAACGAAATCGGTCGAGGCAGGATTCGAACTCGCGACCACTAGATTACTAGCCCAGCGCGCTAACCCTTTTAATTGTATTATTACCACATTAATGAAAATAATTGAGGCTTATGTCAAGTAATTATTTGAGTCTTTTGCGATTATGGAGGCGACCGATTTGCAAGACATTTCTCAATAAACTGTCTTTAAACGTTGAATTATTCATACAATTAGACTTCCGAACTACACATTAAATTAAATTGTGTCTTCCAATTACAGATACGAACTGTCCGATGGTACAAAACGCCAAGAGCAGGGAGAGCTGAAGAACCCTGGTACAGAAAACGAAGCCATGTCAGTGACTGGCTCCTACACCTGGATATCTCCCGATGGTATCACATGGACCGTTGAGTTCCTTGCCGATGAGAACGGTTTCCAACCCAAAGTAACATCTTCAGGAGGAGGTTTCGGTGGAGCTGGTGGAATATCTGGACCAATCGTTGCGTCTCTTCTCGGATAAATTTTTCGAAAGAAAACACTATCGAAAATTGAATCTCAATATTGCAAGCAGCAGTCTCAAAACAATCATATCATTTCTTTTGCAATTAAGATTTTTTGTGATTGTTTTATTGTAAATATTTCCCTGCTGTATGTACCTATTTTAATGCTCAATAATTATTTTATATTTAAATTATGTATATGTGAACAATATACCTCGATATATTTTACTGAAACACAGTATTTGATTTGAGTAATTGCAATTTTAGTTGTCTTAACAAACCATTATCAACCAACCAGTTAATTATAGTCTGATAAATAGAAACGGACGAGGGTAGGCAAAATTAATATTTTGTGGAATAATATATGTTCATAATTCTACAAATTAGAAGCCATTTCAATCGGCAGATCCAAGAATGCTGAAAAACTTGTGATTCGCTTTTTCACATAAATATTTCATTCATGTTTGATATCGATAAAATGTTTTTTTTTTATGTATTGTTATGATAAAACATAGTATTTTTCTGTTTTTTTTTTTGTTTTCTACAAAAAAAATATTATTATTATTATTAAGTTTATTTAAAGTCTGCCATTCATAAGTATTATTTGTATGTACCTTTTAATTATTGCACAGTTACTTTTTTATATTTGAAACTCACCTGTGGGTTTGTTCATCGCGAATAATAAAAAATGTAATGTATTATTGTCATATTGTAAATATATTTTTTTAAAGATCTTTTGTTTTAATTTAATCTCTATAAAATAGGAAGATACCCAACTTATAATATTTATATACGCCTATTCGTTTATAAAAATAATCTTTTTCCATGAAAACCCTAATATTTAAAATCCTTTGTACCATTTTTGTAATCAATGTTTCACAACATATGTTTATTGTAATGAATCAATTCATGCAACATTACTCATTTGCGTATAATGTATTATACAATTCATAAAAATAATTTGCTGTGTGCAGAATATGCATGATGACGTAAAATATTCTGGTCAGAGGTTGCAGGTCACAACTTACGGATTAACAAGCATTATGTTAAACATTTTGTTTAGTAAGCCACTCATAAATAAACTTTGTCATTTTTTATCCATTAACATTTATAAATAAAAAAGAGTTTTGATTCTTTTGTGTAATTTTGTCGTGATTGATATTCAAATTGTGTAATCAGCATACTACGTGTTATGGAAAATAGTTTAATGAATATACGTTATGCAGAATATCTTCACTAGCTGTGTCAACGTATTACCTGAAGATTAGGATATTTCACTTTTCAAGCATTTTTTAAATAAAATTCTCTTATAGATAAGAAAATAAACTCGTTTGAAAATTTGATGCTAGACAAGGATGCTTCACATATCACGGACAAAGACGACAAATTGTTAAAGGTTATCAGGGTTGTAAAAGATCTTGAAATCTTCATCGATGATGACCTTTCGTGGCATGACCAGACATTGCATATCAGCAAATCTATTTCCTCTGTTTTAGATTCACTTAATTTGTAAAATATTTTTACGTTTCGAACTATTTGCAACCTGTGAAATATTCACGGTAGTATTTCAACATTTTTGTAAGAAAAATATTTTAAGCAAGCAGGTATATTTTTTATAGATATTCTTTTGGTTCGGGTTTCTGATAACACTTGTGCCGTAACTTGAAATAGAGAAATATCTGTATAGGATAAAATATTTTATTGGTTAGGTACTCAGTCAACTAAAAAACTGGAGAGTACCAAAGAACACATTCCTTCCCTCTCAATCTCATTCAAAATCTCTTTCCGCACTCTGTCAACATCCGTAGTTTGTCTATTACTAGATGCATGTAACATATGAGATCCAACTGTCGATGGCGATAGTATGAATAATTGAAGAATACGTACCAAACTATAAATATTTAAACACAAATGAATGAATATTTTAAGATATTTTGTTTTCTATATATAACATGTATGTATATAGTATGGAGGTCAGTCTGTTTTTCCTACCGAGAATATGAAAACAGCATATATTTTTGTAGATTAAGTAGGTATCAATCTATTGAGTGAGATATTGTGTAGTCTTTACTGCCTTACAAATTGTATAAAACGATTCCGTCACGAAATACAATTTTTATAAAAATTGTTCTACAATGTTCATATTTTTTATAGAAAATTAAATTATCTAGTTTGGGTGTTTCGGCTTTTTTCGATATTTTTAAACATAGGCAGTTAAACACAAAAATTTATCATAAAAAATGTTTTTCTTAATAAATTTGTTTGAGAAACTGGAATTTTTTTGTAAAACAAATTTTAGATTTTTAATTTGTCTATATTTATACCTATTTTCAACGTTCTAGCTTTTATGGTTTTTGAGATATATGAAAAAATAAAGTTAAAATTCAAAATGCCTCTGACTGAAACAAAAAAATCAAAAATCTGAGTATAAAAGTTTTTTTATGCCTATAACTATCTATATATTCTGATATTTAAGGATCCGTAAATTGAGTAGATCAAAAGAAAAAAATTCTCTTGAACAAATTGACAGTTGGAATATTATGTTTTTTTGTAATAAAAATACTTGGAATATACTGTTTTTAATTACAAACGATTATTAGACAAAACTTAATTAAAATAAACATATTATTTACTGAAACATGTTACGTTAGATGGGTGGTGGCAGAGTGATTAGCGCGCTGGGTTACAAAACCAGTGGTCGCAAGTTTCAAATCTGAAAAAAAAACTCATATGAATAATTTATTTTTAGTGACAAACTTTTGTTTTTGACATCTCAATAGGGACGAAGTTGGGTTATTGTAAAAGAACAAGGAACTCGAGGCACCTACAGGGCTTACGACATGTCATCGGCTGGATCACGTGATCACTTTATGCGCTTGCGCAACGTTCACCAATTATGCCTTCTTATTAAGTTCCCTTATCAATATAATTTTTGAAAGTTCTATATATTTGAATAGTGTGTTACAATTTACCTGAAAATAAGGAACTATACTATTGCCATCTATGAAGTAACGTTACAGCCTTTTTCTTGTTACGCCATCTATTGAAAAATTAGTTTATTTATAAACAATGAAAGCAACAGTCCTTACAAATGAGATGACGGTGTCTCGCACAGATGTCACCCCTGAATCGCGCCAGAAATATTATTTCATTTTTGCCTTGTTTACCTACTTGTACCAATGTGTATGTAAATCGAATATTTTTTTCATTGCATATACGCAAACATTGGATTTTTTCCCTTACGGGAGTCAAATGAAATTTGTCAATAAAAATATCATTTGACTCTAGAAAGGGAAAAAATCCAATGTTTGCGTATATGCAATTAAAAAATATTCGATTTGAATAATTTATATTTTTTATCAATTGATTTAAAACTAAAAATATACAACAATACATATTTTATGAATGTTTGTTTGTCAACACATAATATATATTGACAAAGATCCGCTATCAACATATCCTTTACCACGGCATCAAAACCAAAACTTGTTCTAGTGATAAATATATTATATAATAATATTAAAATTAAAACACATGTTTTATTTATTCCACTAATTTTAAGACGACCATGTTCCAGTTACGGCTTGAAAATTTTATTCGCACGAATACGACTGTAAGATCTAAGATGTCTGAAAATAAATGTGTAATCATTAAATAAGTATTTTTCTCTCCACACTATGGAATAGTGAATAGTGATTTTATAATTTTTAAGCGTATTTTTTACATCAATTTCTCAGCGGGTATCATGTAGAGAGTACACACTGTGAGTTTCGTCGTGATGTGTTTGTATGTCTATTATCCTTTTTGTGTCCTCTCTACAGCCCAAACTATAAGTCCGATCGACTTCATATTTACATCATATGTGTAAAGTGCATAGACCTAGTGCATAGACCTGAAACCATAAAACTAGAATGTTCAAAATTTGTATAAATATAGACAAATACAAAATCACAAATCGTTTTTTTTTTCAAAAAAATTCCAGAATTTCTCACACATTTTTTGTTAAGAAAAATATTTTTTACTCTCCACACTATGGAATAGGGGAGAGTCATGATTTCGCAAAATTTAAGCGTATTTTTTTTACATCAATTTCTCAATGGGTATCATGTAGAGAATGCACACTATGAGTTTCGTCGTGATGTGTTTGTGTGTATGGCGTATACGCTGTACGCCGTACGCCGTACGCCGTACGCCGTACGCCGTAGCATTTATCTTTTTTGTGTCCTCTCTACAGCCCAAACTATAAGTCTGATCGACTTCATATTAACATCATATGTGTAAAGTGCAAAGACCTAGAGCTGATTAGTTTTCCATAGACAACTTTTGATTTCTTCTCTATGAATTCATCATTTACGTTGTTTTTTTTTTGTGTCCTCTCTGCAGCCCAAACTATAAGTCCGATTGACTTCATATTGATATCACATGTGTTAAGTCCATAAACTTAGAGCTGATTAGTTTTCCATAGACAACGGTTCATTTTTTCCCAATGTTTCTTTATGATTTCATCTATTAAAACTGAAAAAATGCTCTCACGACCTGGAAATTAGAGATATTTTAATTTGGTTTCAACTATTTATACAACACCAAGAATCTTCATAAAATTGTATTCAAAGTTGGTCAATGTTAAAAGAAAAATATTCAACGGTTTCAAAAATTATATTTTATTTAATGGATATTTGTATGAAACTTATATGTAACAAGAGAATTTTTTTATATTTGGCAATGATCAGTTCATTGATTTCATATTGATAGAAGAATATTAATAGCTTGAACTTAGAACTGATTAGCTTTTCATAGATATCATATAATTTCTTCATATGATATCACGTGTAAACATTGTCAAAATGCTCTAACGCTCTTTGAAACAAAATTTATCTGCTTTTTTTAAAATATTTCATACAACATAAGCAGTCTTCACTATACTGCATTAATAGTTTGTCTATCTTAACATAAAAATATACTATCGGAAGAAAATTTATATTCCTGGTAGTAACATTTAGTATGAATAAAAATGTAATTAGATAAATTTCTATGTATGGAAACGTTTAGTAATTTGATTTCATGTTATAATGTAAAGAGCTTGAACATAGAACTGATTAGCTTTCCATAAATAACAAAAAAAATCTTCATATGATATCACCTGTCAAAATTTGGAAAATGCTCTCGCGTTCTTTAGAACAAAATTTATCTGCTTTTTTTAAAATATTTCATACAACATAAGCATTCTTCACTATACTGCATTAATAGTTTGTTTATCTTAACATAAAAATATACTATCGGAAGAAAATTTATATTCCTGATAGTAACATTTAGTATGAATAATAATGTAATTAGATAAATTTCTATGTATGGAAAAGTTCAGTAATTTGATTTCATGTTATAATGTAAAGAGCTTGAACATAGAACTGATTAGTTTTCCATAAATAACAAAAAAAATCTTCATATAATATCACGTGTCAAAATTTTGAAAATGCTCTCGCGTTCTTTAAAACAAAATTTATCTGCTTTTTTTAAAATATTTCATACAACATAAGCATTCTTCACTATACTGCATTAATAGTTTGTTTATCATAACATAAAAATATACTATCGGAAGAAAATTTATATTCCTGATAGTAACATTTAGTATGAATAAAAATGTAATTAGATAAATTTCTATGTATGGAAACGTGTAGTAATTTGATTTCATGATATAATGTAAAGAGCTTGAACATAGAACTGATTAGCTTTCCATAAATAACAAAAAAATTCTTCATATGATATCACCTGTCAAAATTTGAAAAATGCTCTCGCGTTCTTTAAAACAAAATTTATCTGCTTTTTTTAAAATATTTCATACAACGTAAGCATTCTTCACTATACTGCATTAATAGTTTGTCTATCTTAACATAAAAATATACTATCGGAAGAAAATTTATATTCCTGATAGTAACATTTAGTATGAATAAAAATGTAATTAGATAAATTTCTATGTATGGAAACGTGTAGTAATTTGATTTCATGATATAATGTAAAGAGCTTGAACATAGAACTGATTAGCTTTCCATAAATAACAAAAAAATTCTTCATATGATATCACCTGTCAAAATTTGAAAAATGCTCTCGCGTTCTTTAAAACAAAATTTATCTGCTTTTTTTAAAATATTTCATACAACGTAAGCATTCTTCACTATACTGCATTAATAGTTTGTCTATCTTAACATAAAAATATACTATCGGAAGAAAATTTATATTCCTGATAGTAACATTTAGTATGAATAAAAATGTAATTAGATAAATTTCTATGTATGGAAACGTGTAGTAATTTGATTTCATGATATAATGTAAAGAGCTTGAACATAGAACTGATTAGCTTTCCATAAATAACAAAAAAATTCTTCATATGATATCACCTGTCAAAATTTGAAAAATGCTCTCGCGTTCTTTAAAACAAAATTTATCTGCTTTTTTTAAAATATTTCATACAACATAAGCATTCTTCACTATACTGCATTAATAGTTTGTCTATCTTAACATAAAAATATACTATCGGAAGAAAATTTATATTCCTGGTAGTAACATTTAGTATGAATAAAAATGTAATTAGATAAATTTCTATGTATGGAAAAGTTCAGTAATTTGATTTCATGTTATAATGTTAAGAGCTTGAACATAGAACTGATTAGCTTTCCATAAATAACAAAAAATTTCTTCATATGATATCACCTGTCAAAATTTGGAAAATGCTTTCGCGTCCTTTAAAACAAAATTTATCTGCTTTTATTAAAATATTTCATACAACATAAGCATTCTACACCATACTGCAATAATAGTTTGTCTATCTTAACATAAAAATATACTGTCGATAGAAATTTATTTTCCTGGTAGTAAAATTTAGTATGAATAAAAATGTATATAATAAGATAAATTTCTTATGTATGGAAAAGTTCAGTAATTTGATTTCATGTTATAATGTAAAGAGCTTGAACATCGAACTGATTAGCTTTTCATAAATAACAAAAATTTCTTCATATGATATTACGTGTCAAAATTGTCAAAATGCTCTAACGTCCTTTAAAACAAAATTTATCTGCTTTTATTAAAATATTTCATACAACATTAGAATTCTTCACCATACTGCATTAATAGTTTGTCTATCTTAACATGAAAATATACTATCGTTAGAAAATTTATATTCTTGGTAGTAAAATTTAGAATGAATAAAATATTTCATTGTCAATATTTGTGGTGTGGAGAGTTTAGTGTTGGCCACAACCCACTCGTTTTATGATAAATTTATGAGTTAAACTGCCTATATTTCCAAAGTTTTTTAAAATATCGAAAAAAGCCGAAACACCCCAACTTGAAACATGAACATTAGTAGTAGGTCTCAAACTTTATTTAACAATTTTTAATTAAATTGAATTACATACGTGACGATATCGTTTCATACAAATGGCAAGAATGCAGTAAAAACTACACAATACCCCCTATTCCGTAACTATTGTAACTAAAATAGGAACAATAAATAAATTTGGAATGGTAAAATAAAACCAAAGTTTTCAGTTCTACTAATTTAATGACACTGACTAGTTTCGGTCATCCAGTGACCATTTTCAAAGTGTGAAAAAACAAGAGGTGGTTGGTGTTTATATAATATCTGGTTAAGGGGTTTGCAACATTTTTTTTTTTTTTTGTTTATTTATTTATTTTTTTTTTATTTATTTTTTTTTTTTTTCTCTTTTTCCGTCAGTTCAATTAGTGTTGCTAGAAAGAACTGACAAAGAAAACTAGCAAACAAAGCGGAGCGTACAAATACAAAAAGAAATTAAATAATTCATATTGCAAAATTATTGAATGCTGCTGGAACATGGCATGATGGTGTCTGTATCTATTATTGAAGTTCTGTGACCAATGGTTGAGAACAGCAATGTAAGGATTAACTGTGTACCTGTAACAAAATATATTGGGGCAGTAAATTCAAAAGCATTGAGTTGTTTGTTTACATAATATATAATGATAAATGGTTGGAAATACCATTCCTTATTATTGATTACTTGGTATATGAATAATATATTTATAAATATTTATAGCGGTTTAAGTAGAGGTGAAGTAGAGAAATCTGTTTGTAAATTAATAAGTGTCTTGTTCATATTATTTTTTACTCTATTAATTTCTAGTATCTCTAATCTGTCTAATTTTCTCCCTTTATTACATTTATGTAGAATTTGAACATTACTACATAAATGTAATAAAGGGAGAAAATTAGACAGATTAGAGATACTAGAAATTAATAGAGTAAAAAATAATATGAACAAGACACTTATTAATTTACAAACAGATTTCTCTACTTCACCTCTACTTAAACCGCTATAAATATGTATAAATATATTATTCATATACCAAGTAATCAATAATAAGGAATGGTATTTCCAACCATTTATCATTATATATTATGTAAACAAACAACTCAATGCTTTTGAATTTTACTGCCCCAATATATTTTGTTACAGGTACACAGTTAATCTATAAATATATTATTCATATACCAAGTAATCAATAATAAGGAATGGTATTTCCAACCATTTATCATTATATATTATGTAAACAAACAACTCAATGCTTTTGAATTTTACTGCCCCAATATATTTTGTTACAGGTACACAGTTAATCCTTACATTGCTGTTCTCAACCATTGGTCACAGAACTTCAATAATAGATACAGACACCATCATGCCATGTTCCAGCAGCATTCAATAATTTTGCAATATGAATTATTTAATTTCTTTTTGTATTTGTACGCTCCGCTTTGTTTGCTAGTTTTCTTTGTCAGTTCTTTCTAGCAACACTAATTGAACTGACGGAAAAAGAGAAAAAAAAAAAATAAAAATAAAAAAAAAATAAAATAAATAAACAAAAAAAAAAAAAAATGTTGCAAACCCCTTAACCAGATATTATATAAACACCAACCACCTCTTGTTTTTTCACACTTTGAAAATGGTCACTGGATGACCGAAACTAGTCAGTGTCATTAAATTAGTAGAACTGAAAACTTTGGTTTTATTTTACCATTCCAAATTTATTTATTATTTGAAATGGAGTTCTACCAAGAATTGTCCGTAGAAAAGTTAAAAAAAGTAAAATAGGAACGTACTAAAACAGTAGATTTTAGATTTACGGTCTTATTTCAGCATTATAAAACATCAACTTGGACTAAATGGAATAGAAACATATCTATATTAGCTGGAACGTTCTTAAAAATTTACTGAATTAGACGTATTTTGAATAATTATGAAATTGATGAAAAATTCATAATTTTCATAAATATTCATAATACGTCTAATTCAGTAACTTTTTAAGAACGTTCCGGCCAAAATAGGTACATTCCTATACCATTTAGTCCAAGTTTATATTTTATAACGCTGAAATAAGACCGTAAATCTAAAATCTACAATTTTAGTATGTTCCTATTGTAGTTTCAATAGTTACTGAATAGGGGGTAATATCTCACTCAATATTTTTATTCCTACTTAATCTCCAAACATACATACATACCATCATGCTGTTTTCATATTCTTGGTAGGAAAAATAGATTTACCTCCATATTATCCTATCCTGACATACACACCTACATGTTTTATATAGAAAACGTTTTTTTTTAATAATTATTGATTTGTGTTTAAGTTTTGTACGTATTTTTCAATTATACATACTATCGCCATCGACAGTTAGATCTCATGTGTTGCATGCAACTAGTTCATAAATAAAATATTGTCTATTTTTTGTAGATACGTATGTCTCAAGGCCTTAAACCAAAATACTTACACAATTTAATTTAAGATAAAGACTGTGCCAGAATAAGAAAAAGATTATATTTATCTAGGAAGAGGTTTTAATTCAACGAAGATGTGGAGGTGGAACTCGTTTCATTGATGTTACTAAAAGATAATTATTCAGCTTTCTATGTGATCTAGAATATGTTTCTATGTTACTGTTTTAATGCTACGGTTTTTTCAAAATGATAACTCAATATTATGGCGTTATAATTAAGCACGTTGCTTACACCAGTGGTCATCAACCTTTTAGCATTCACGGACCGATAAAAAAATTCAGTTTGAAAAATATTTTGCAACCCGGCGTCCATCAGTTACGCATAGGTATACTTAATCAATTCTCGACTAGGACTTTTTAAATTAAACAATGCGAATTAAAAAAAACAAAAAACATAATATTTTGTTGCTCTATTGAGATGTTGAAAAAATGTTTGTCAATAAAAATAAATATTTGATTATTAACTTTCTATATTAATTTATAACAATTAATGTTCGTAATTAATCAATTATGTTACAATGTAAAATTTTATGTAGGTACGGTATGTGCTCCTAAGTCATTTATCTGATTGCTACTGAAGGGACGGGAGGCACTGAAGGGACGGGAGGCACTGAAGGGACGGGAGGCACTGAAGGGACGGGAGGCACTGAAGGGACGGGAGGCACTGAAGGGACGGGAGGCACTGAAGGGACGGGAGGCACTGAAGGGACGGGAGGCACTGAAGGGACGGGAGGCACTGAAGGGACGGGAGGCACTGAAGGGACGGGAGGCACTGAAGGGACGGGAGGCACTGAAGGGACGGGAGGCACTGAAGGGACGGGAGGCACTGAAGGGACGGGAGGCACTGAAGGGACGGGAGGCACTGAAGGGACGGGAGGCACTGAAGGGACGGGAGGCACTGAAGGGACGGGAGGCACTGAAGGGACGGGAGGCACTGAAGGGACGGGAGGCACTGAAGGGACGGGAGGCACTGAAGGGACGGGAGGCACTGAAGGGACGGGAGGCACTGAAGGGACGGGAGGCACTGAAGGGACGGGAGGCACTGAAGGGACGGGAGGCACTGAAGGGACGGGAGGCACTGAAGGGACGGGAGGCACTGAAGGGACGGGAGGCACTGAAGGGACGGGAGGCACTGAAGGGACGGGAGGCACTGAAGGGACGGGAGGCACTGAAGGGACGGGAGGCACTGAAGGGACGGGAGGCACTGAAGGGACGGGAGGCACTGAAGGGACGGGAGGCACTGAAGGGACGGGAGGCACTGAAGGGACGGGAGGCACTGAAGGGACGGGAGGCACTGAAGGGACGGGAGGCACTGAAGGGACGGGAGGCACTGAAGGGACGGGAGGCACTGAAGGGACGGGAGGCACTGAAGGGACGGGAGGCACTGAAGGGACGGGAGGCACTGAAGGGACGGGAGGCACTGAAGGGACGGGAGGCACTGAAGGGACGGGAGGCACTGAAGGGACGGGAGGCACTGAAGGGACGGGAGGCACTGAAGGGACGGGAGGCACTGAAGGGACGGGAGGCACTGAAGGGACGGGAGGCACTGAAGGGACGGGAGGCACTGAAGGGACGGGAGGCACTGAAGGGACGGGAGGCACTGAAGGGACGGGAGGCACTGAAGGGACGGGAGGCACTGAAGGGACGGGAGGCACTGAAGGGACGGGAGGCACTGAAGGGACGGGAGGCACTGAAGGGACGGGAGGCACTGAAGGGACGGGAGGCACTGAAGGGACGGGAGGCACTGAAGGGACGGGAGGCACTGAAGGGACGGGAGGCACTGAAGGGACGGGAGGCACTGAAGGGACGGGAGGCACTGAAGGGACGGGAGGCACTGAAGGGACGGGAGGCACTGAAGGGACGGGAGGCACTGAAGGGACGGGAGGCACTGAAGGGACGGGAGGCACTGAAGGGACGGGAGGCACTGAAGGGACGGGAGGCACTGAAGGGACGGGAGGCACTGAAGGGAAGGGAGGCACTGAAGGGACGGGAGGCACTGAAGGGACGGGAGGCACTGAAGGGACGGGAGGCACTGAAGGGACGGGAGGCACTGAAGGGACGGGAGGCACTGAAGGGACGGGAGGCACTGAAGGGACGGGAGGCACTGAAGGGACGGGAGGCACTGAAGGGACGGGAGGCACTGAAGGGACGGGAGGCACTGAAGGGACGGGAGGCACTGAAGGGAAGGGAGGCACTGAAGGGACGGTTCGGTAAAAACGAGTTGTTTCAATAAATAGACAGATGACATCAATGAGAAAAAAGTATATAACTAGATGGTGCACAAGTATATAAATGTAGGTATATGTAAAAATATTCCTTATATCCCTTATATATTTGGAATGCTATTTGGTGTATGTTTTGTTAGTTGGCATTCACTGTTAAAAGTATCATTATTTCAAAATGCTTTAGCCCCGGCACAAGTTTTTTACCTAGTGGGGCATTATAGTTTATATATTATATATTTGTCAATTATGTATATGTATGAATATAATATAATATAATTTTATGATCAATCCCGAATGAAGCCCTAAACAAGCGAAGTGGAGGTTTCTTTATGTTTGGCAACCCACCCAAATCGAGGATGATTTGTGCCATTTTAGTGTCTATAAGACTCACAGATGGTGGAGATATGAATATATTATGTTACAAACAGTCATGTGTATAACCAATGAATGTTAATTTATATAATTTTCAACTTGATAAATGAATGTATACATAATTAAAAATAGACGTATGTATAAATGAATGTATCCTTACATAAACACAAGTAGACTTATGTATTTATAAATGAATATATACATAAGTCTTTTTGCGTGCTATATTTTTTTTAATATTTATCCTTATTTTTGTTATGATTGAAAAAAAATTTTCATAAAAAAATAATATCAATTTGGATATTGATGTTAATTATTTCAAACAGATACTGATGGTGATAAAAATATTAAAATATATATATTTTTGCTTCTTTACTATTGTTGACAAGATTGAATAATCACCATTACAATATGGCAACTTCGTCTGTATTTAGGTACTTGATGATTCTGTCATCTCATCTTGAAGCAAGGCAATACAGATGTATACACGATGTATTTAATGTAAGGTCAGTGAATAAAGTTGACTTTGAATATAGACGGAAAATCATTATTATGCATTTTCCCATTCTTTGTATAAATCAATGTATAACAGTAAAGTTTTAATTGTATTTTTCCTTCTGCTTCTTCTTTTTCTATGCCTATTCCCGTCTTAGTTTTGGGGTCGGCCCTCCTAGTATGTGATAGTCAGGAAACTCTGTCCTGTCTTGATTGTCAAGGTATCGATGAAGTCCAGCAAGTTGCCGACGGATGAACCAGCATTCTTCGCTAAATAGGTAGTTGGTGTGTCTAGACATTTTGATCCCCAACCCGACGCAAGATATGTCCATAACAAACGCAGACTTGTTTCATTCTTCCTTCCTTTTCCTTCCTTTTTGTACGGCTACGGCTTTTACTGCGCCTTTGGCTGCGTCATAGAGTATTTCCCTTCTACACTCTTGGATCCTGTTCGGCCAGCCACTTCACAGCCTGTGGATGTCCACCCAGTCTCCTTCATGCCTCCGTATCGGGCACTCCTCTACTAGATGCTGGATAGTTTGGCTTCTTGCTCCACAGTCACATTCCGGAGAATCCCTTTTTCCTGTTTCATTCTAATTGTTCGCTATTGGTGCCTCTTTAAAACTTACTCTGATATAAATGTTTATATAGCGAATAAAGTGGCAATTTAAATTTTTACTTTATTTTTAAAAAAATATCACGGTGAGACATCTGACTTTCTTGAGAAAATAAAGAATCTTTTAGTGGAATCTGGTTGTTTAGAATAAATTGACAAATGGCGATAAGCCCGACAATATACAACATATTTAAATATTATGTATGAAAAGATTTTTTTTCTTCATCTCGATGGAGCGACTAAAGGAGGCGCCTACTGCCAACATACCTATTTTATCAAATTGATATTCCATTATTACTACAAAATGAATCACTTTGAAAAAAAAATAATTATATAGTTTGGATATTAATAAAGAAAAATATTTTTTAACTGTTTAAATATGTTTTGTATATATTGTTGTAGAAAAATAATAAGCATACCCCGATTTTTGACATTTATCTTATTTTTCTAAAAAACTATAAAACGTAGAGCAATATATATTTTTTTAATTAAAGAAGGCAAAGATATCTGGAAAAATTTGTTGTGACGATGCATTTAAGTTTAGTATCAAAATACTTCTTTTTTGCAAAGGCGCTGAATGGAAAATAAATGTTTTTTTAGGTTTCTTTACTAAACCTGAAGCATTTATGTATTATAACGACATATTTTTTTCTCCTTTAATTTAAAATAAAATATATTGATTCAACCTTATAGTTTATTAAAAATACAAGATAAACATTGATAATCAGGGTATGCCATTATTTTTCTACAATAATTTATACTGAACATTATTAACAATGTGAGGATTATTTTTATATATTAATACCCAAACTGTCTAAGTTATTTTTTCAAAACGATTTGATAAGTAATAATGATGGTATATCAAATTGAAAAATAGGTACGCTGGCAGCAGGCACCCTCTTAACTGGTCCCTAAAATAGGTACACTGGCAGCAGGCACCCTCTTAACTGGTCCCTAAAAAAGACAGAAGTCAGAAGCTTCTGGAAGGGTTTTGTCGGGGAGGCAACAATGGCTTATCAATATAATAATTGAAGAATTCCATTATAAATTATGTCTATAATTAAAAGTAAACCACTTTTTAATACTACATGAATTTTATTACGTGCGATATACCTATTTCGCCTTGTTAGAGCATTAGCTAGTAAATGCCCTAACAAGGCGAAATAGGTCTATCGCACGTAATAAAATTCATGTACTTCTTCTTCTTCTTCTTCTTCAGCCTGTTTTCATCCATTCTTGGACATAGGCCTCCCCTTTGATCCTCCACAACTCCCTGTCTTGGGCACACTGCATCCATCTCCCTCCGGCACATTTCTTGATGTCATCAGACCACCTTGCCTGGGGTCTGCCAACACCTCTTCGGCTTGTTCTCGAATTCATGTACATTTACTTTTATAGACATCATTTAATGGCTTATCAAGTTGGACATGTCCTTCTGTAATGAAGAACACGGCAAAAAAATATTATACTGCCAATGTAATTTGAGAGTAGATAATATAACTTACTATATTTTATCAAATTATTTCAACGAGCGGTCAATCTACCCCAGGAACTCGCTTATGTAATGTAAATGCAATGCTAGATGTAATATATTAATTTAAAAATGAGAGCTTAATGTAATTGGTTCGCTACTCTATTGCTTAATTTTAATATTCCTCAACTAAAATCAAGCATTAACTCGCAACTTTATATATGAGTCATCATGTTTATATGTGTGTTCCAAGAATTTATATAGGTAAGGCACGTGCTTTTAAAAACGTAGGTATGTAGGTGTGTACTAAGGAAAATGAACGTTAATTTTTCATATTACGGAACTTCTTCATTGACATCCTTCGTAATATTATGCAGATCACGATTTTATTACATCATAATATCAACGTCGAATGTATTATTCCGTTATATTTCCTTCCACCACGCCACCCCAACCATTTCGACTTATCGCGTTCTTTTGACGTCAGTCGTACATAGGTAGAGCTTCCAAATCGGATATTCGAATATTCTTTATTCGAACTATTCGTCTAATGTTAGACTTTCTAACATAAGAGTAATAAAAAATAATAGTTCGTTGTCAAATATCAAATGAAGTTGGAAATAATGTATAATAGTGATACTATAGTAAAACATTTGCATAACACCAATACATTTATCTCGGCACTAAATATTTCAATACTCTCCCAGGCGATATACAAAAACTAAATTTACTGAATAAATTCTATAATATAAGAAATTCAATATCCATTTGTTTGAATTAAGTTTTATTTTTTCCTATTGCAAATTTGGTACACTTTTCAAATGTTATTCTTGCCTCATTCTTGTGGGGAATGGGGCTATGATATTGGACTGTTTTATTTTGTATTTTTAATTTTTATTTAATTCTGTAATCAGTTCTGTAATTATTTTCATATAATTATTTTCATGTAATTAATAATTAAGGCAAGACTGGCCGTTATCAAAAGGTAGTATTATGGTATAATAAAGCACATAATGTCCAAAATGCTAACAAGGAAAACAAAAATCCTGATGTATACAACTCTTCTCAGACCTTTCGTAGTGTATGGAGCTGAATGCTGGGTCTTCACAAAAAGCGACAAAAGCCTCGCTATATTTGAAAGTAAATTCCTGAGAAAGATTTTTGGTCCAGTAGTGAACTCTACAAGGGAAAGTCATAATAGTACGTAGACTGCAGCGGTTGGGACATGTGTTGGGACAATGATGATCGTATCCCCAAAAAGTCTCTTTATACCAATCCAGAGAGCAGAAGAAGTAGAGGTAGGCCCAAGCTAAGATTGCTGGAAGACACAGAAGACGACATAAGGGCGATCAGAATAGCAAACTGGAGGAGAACGGCGGAGGACAGGGCCCACATAGGGCTGTACCGTCGATGATGATGATGATGAAAATATATATTTTTTTTGTTTTTCCTGTAAAAAATATGTTTTTTTTAATCGTGTGTTCATATTCGAATAGTTTAAAATATAGTCCATCCAAATTCAGTTTTAGACCAAAGAATTCAAGAAGCGAATGTTTTGAGAATATTTATTTATCATATGACTATATATAATTTAAAAAACGTTTTTGTTTGTATAAAAAAAATTTATGTAAAAAAATATTTATGTCGATTTTTTTTTAGGTGAAGCTAAAGTCTAAAGCAAAAACATTGTTTTACGTTTTTCGCTTTATCTTGCATTCTGTAATTTAAAAAATGTGAAAAAATATTTTCAAGTTGTTATTTCGGGGTCAACTTTTTTAAATGCATAAAAATAATTCACTTATTTTAAAATTCGAATAGTATTCTTATTTGCAATTCGATATTCGAACAGTTTTTATCTCGAATATTATTTGGAAGCTCTAGTCGTGAAGCACGAACTAACGATTCCGACTATTGTCGATCTATTTATAGTACATATTGCCGTGTATTAAATTGCGCACGAGATTTTTTCGTTGGATAAATTCTCAGAAAGTACCTGCCTTATTCTCGATTGATTGAATAAGTTGACACACGGTGTTAAATCAGCGGACTTCCCGCCTCGTATTCAGTCCACGAACACAATAAACATCGGATGTAGTATATAATGTGATACTTGACTATGCTATGCTCAGTTATTTGCCAGTGTGTTTCAATTGTGCATCATATTTTAAGTTAACGTCAATCCAAGGACACATCATATTTTTTTGCTATATTTTCATCTCAAATCGTGGGACCATCATGTACTTAAAATGCAAGGTCAGTGTTAGTAGCATCAGTGATTTAATATTATTGTTGTCAGTAATTCCGGCTTTAAATCAATAGGATTCGTGTGATTGTAATTTTGGATAAGATCTTTTTTATTCAGATACAATCTGGATATTATTCGTGTATTATTTATACTGAAATGTCAGTAAAATATTAAAATATTGTTTTTATTATAAAACGTCTTTTACCGACAATTTATTATTTGTTGGTGACTATGATATAATCATATGTATAGTTTACTAATCCGCTAATATAATGAGAAATATCACTGAGAAAAGTATTTAAAAATAACTATCAACCATCCAAACAAACCATTTAAATATTCCATTTAAGAATTCAGGTATTTCAACCAATGTTTTTTTCGGTGTAGTAAATAGAAACGAAAGCATTTATTTTTTGTTTATTTAATCATGATTATAATTTAGTGTTTTTAAACAATTTATTCACTAAACGTACCTACATACAATCACGCCATATCCCTTACGGGGTAAGCAGAGCGAACCGAGCGCCAAACTCCTCTATTTTTGCACACGTTCCTAGCTTCCTTTACATACATGCATCGTCTGATACCTACATGCTCGTCGATTTTTCAAGCTTCTTATATTTCCTTCTTTCAAAATATCATTCACATGGTCATGCCATCCCTTTTTGGGGCAACCCCTGCTATTCACTCCATCTCTTACACCCATGTATATTTTTTTGGTCAATCATTCATCATTCATTCTTTCAATATGTCCAAACCATCTCAAGGAACTCACTTTCATTTTACTTGCATTCTCTCCTTATGTCCTCATTTTTCATTGTATCATATATCATTCTGTTACATACTCTTCTTAGTGATCTCATTTCCACAGCATTTATTCTGCTTTCATGCGTCTTTTGCCATGTCCATGTTTCACTGGCATACATCAAAGTAGGCGCTACAATTGCATTGTGTATGAAAATTTTGGCTTCCTTTGAGATGCTTGGATCGGACATTACTGGTCTGAGTGCTCCATTTATTCTATTACCTGCCATAACTCTTCTTTCAATGTCTTTATCAAGTTCATTATTCCGTTCAAACATACTACCCAAGTATAAATATTCCTCTATTCCTCTATTCACCAAAAGAACTCTTTAGAAAGTCAAAAAGGTTGATTATCAATTAAATTCTTATTGTGTTAAAGAATTTTTTTTTGAAAATTTTATTTATTTATTTTTAAAGTGGAAACCTTTTTTTCCAATCTAAGAGAAAAAAATTGAAATTGTTTTTAACACTTATATACGTGTTAATAAATACCTACCAACTAACTTAACCATATCACAAAATCAAGGTCACTACAAGAGTAGCTACAATAGTAGCGTCATGTTTATAATCACGTATTGTTTTTTTTTCTAAAAAAAAACATAAATTAAACAAACAATTTATTTTTATTCAACGTTATTTTTTTGAAACTTTGATAACTTTTCTTTTTAGCAACCGTGAATTAAATATTCATATATGTTGTAATGTATTTAGATACCTACGCGATATCAACATACTCACTATTCAAAAATATATTTGATGGAGGTAATACAAGAATATTTAAAAAAAGTCAATGAGCAAATGACCATGGAATTCATGTCGGTTGAAATATATTTTTTAATTTGACCAATGTTATATAAGTATTTTAATGATCTTGAAAAAGGTACTTTATATCGAGTTTCAATTAGGAAATATATACCACGAACCTAGGGCGCTGCAGTTAAATATATTTTATGTCGTCATAAATAATCACATTAATTTTATCCAACCATCGATTTTTTTAAATTTCTTTCATAATTAAAATCTTCATACATAACATCAAATTATGCATCATCTTCATGCATAACATCAAGCAGTTACCTTATTCGGGGTAGGAAAAAGAGACTACAAAATATTTTAATAAATTCAATAATTTGGATTTATGGTATTCGAATTCGTATTCATATTGTATTCGTGTTTCTATGTTTACATTTTTTTAGTTGTTAATGGCTTTGACTGAAAATTCATTGACATAGTTTAGAAATATCTATATTTGTAGAATATCTTGGCATGTGTGACCAAATGAGTAAAATTTTTGACAAAGCTGTTAATGTAATGGACTTGTAGATAAACTGTTTAACCCAGAATTGAATCATTCTTTAAACTTGTACTTATTCGTCGTCCTGAGATACAAAAAAAAATTTGTAATGGAATAGGTATAATGAATAAATTGTCATAAAAAATTATACCATTTTTTCGTTTTTTAAAACCAAGAATTATTTTTGTTCGTGTTCTATATAGCCGATTTTCTAAAAATAGTCTTCGATATTAATATACATACGTCACTAGTTTCTTATCTTTTTCGCAGTTTAATACATATTGTCAAATATAAGCACTTATACAAAACCCTGACTTAATGGTAATCTGAGACATATCAATATTATAATGAACCAGATAAGCGAGTTTTACAAATCCGCATTAAGGAAAGTCCAAGTTCAAGCTACAAAAAACAAATTTGATTCCAACATCAAATATAATAGTTATCGATTTATATACATTTCTACTTTGTTTTTATAAAAATTAATTATTTTATTATCAAGTATGACCTTAGAACTATAATATTTCTCTTGGAAGTAAACAAATTTTCATACATCTCTATATTTTATACTCATCAGTATAAAGTTCTTATTAAATGTTGAACCATTTTAAATTTTTAACGTTGCGTTATCAAATATATTTCCAATAGAACTTAAACCAATGACTGGTTATTTATCTGAAGATAATTTTGACCGCCGTGGCATGGTGGTAAGTCATTCGACTTATATGCGGGCGTCCTGGGTTCGATTCCTAGCTTATGGGAAATTCATTAGAAAACAATCTATATTCCAATTACTACACAGTTTTGCTCCTTGAAACGCTAGATATAGTTGAAATAAATTGTGCAACAAAGTGTGAGTTATATAATATTATTTAGAAATAAGAACACTTGTTTTAATTTCACTTATATTTTAAAAGGAGCTGACCGGTATCGATCAGTTGAAAACCATCGTCTTCAACAGACCAATACCAGTGCCTGTTATAATAGTAATGAAACTTTAACAAGTGTTATTATTAAATTTCTTTGTTATAACGAAGTTTCGCCAAGAGTTATCCCTCAACAAATTCAGTTAAAATATATATTTCTTTATATATCTCACACTTTATACTCTACCATTTTTTTTTCACCCTTGAAGTGAGCTCTCAGAAAGTGGCGCTGTATAAATTATCCTAGTATACTTATTATTTTAATATACCTAGTCTACCTACAATAGGTATTATTGACAGGAATGTAAAAATGTTTCTTTTTTGCCTTTAGCGATTTTGCTGTAACTTGTTTTGTATGCTCATCATAGATAAGAGAACATCTTTAATCTTGTTTATGTATTTTATTTTCCAGACTGCTTTGCAGATAGTTATAATAACCTGCGTTTATAAGATATGTGACGCAAGAAGTCTGTATGAACGATTCAATGACCCTGCTAAGGCAACTATTACCAAGATGAATGTTGATCCGTGGAGTCCTCGTGAATACCTTTTCGAGTAAGTTTATTTATATGCAGTCGTCTGATTACAACTTTTGTTTAAAAGCTTCGATGTTTTCATTAACCGTTGCAAAAACGTGTAGATTATTAATTTTACATAAGATGTTCTATTACTTCATCCAGTAAAAAAGCTATAAGGTTTTTAATCGCCTGACTAGACAGTTTACTCTTTAAAACGAACGAATTTTATCTCAATATTTTTTTTTTTGTTTTTACTCATTTCGATGTAAGAAATTATAATTTTATTCCCTTATATGATAAACGCATTTTCAAAAAAAAAAATAAACCAACTATCCCAAAATATTTAATCATAAAAAATAAGTTTTTAACACTGATATTAAAAAAAAACAATAGGTAACAAAATTAATAAAATAACTTATTACTTATACTATTATTTTTTTTCATGATATCATTAAAATTATAAATTTATTAATGAATCCCTTTAAATGTTTTCTAAAATTCCGTATTATTTATAAATTCTAAACAATACTCCACAGTAAAATGGTATAAGCAAACTAAAACTTGTGATGCTTTGAAAAAAAGTATTTTTATTACAATTAAATTGTTGTTTCAGATATGAGACCTCTAACGGAATTCGAAGAAAGGAACACGGTTTCCTCAAGGATAACGCTGAAGGAAAAAATACTTTGATGTCTGTAGGGATGTACTCTTATGTAGGACCCAATAACGTTTTGTACCGGGTGAATTATAAAGCCGACGAAACTGGTTATCATCCATCTGTACACGAAATAACCTTGTCCAAAAGTAATGGTAACGCTAAGTCGTTTCAAGATTCGCCGACTGATATTGACGAACTTTACAATTTAGTATTTCCTGACGATAAGGACAGTCCATCCACGGAAACTTCCTTTAAAGATTCGTCCGATTTTATAACAGATAACCCGTTTGCAGATGATGAAACAAATACAACGGTGAGTCTAATAAATCATACCTAAATACTTATATCACGCCATGTCTCTTAAGCGATAGGCAAAGAGAACCAAATGACTCATCTCTCTATCTTGACACGCAACCAATCCATGCATCGTTTCATCCATATTTGTCTGTAGTTCAAGATTCTTTTAGAATGTCTTGGTCTTTTCGTTTTCCGTTCCTTAATTTATTTAACACTTTTTGTACATATAATATTGCATTGTACAATTTCCTGGAGGCAATTTCTTCTTGTCAACCATCTGAGAAGAAAGTTACATGATAATTTATTTTCAGCATAATGTACGATATAACAGTTATAACAATACTTATTCACATATAATTGCATTTTATAAATGTTAAAAAAACAACATAATGCAAGGAATCAAGGAAAATGAGAAGATGAGGAGCGATTAAATGGGATAGTATGAAGGTACGTTGATTAGGGAATAGAGCAGAAGAGTGAGAGTTTGAGGCGAGATTTGAAGGTTCAGTGATTGGGCAGTTCTATTATCCAATGCTAAATTGTTTAATAACTGGGCAACATAAACGGAAAAGGAAGAAATGAAGATGAATAATATTCAGTAACGTGAGGTGCGATGGCGAGGGTTCTTTCTTCTCTAGACCGAAGTGGGAGTCCATGAGATGCCAAAGGTTGGAATTTTTCTCTCAGGTACATATGAGAAGGCAATCCGATTGTTTAATTCATGAAACGGGAGACAGAGGGTGTGCTGATCTTAGTGGAGATAGGAGAAATTTCTTCTTAAAATTGAAAATGCAACGCATCTTTTATTAATTTGTATGTGAATGAATTTAAAATGTCTGGAGCAAAAAAATCATCATCTTTTTTTCTACATAAACTCGTTTCTTTTTAGATTGTCATCCTTGGATTTTTGTTGAATTTTTAAAACATTTTTTGTAGAATCGCTTATTTATTTATAAATATACTATTACTGTGACGAAGTCAAGAGACATACTCGTGCAAGTTATGAGAATAAAAAAAAATCGATACCACTATTTTTTTGATCCTTGTCAAAATTATTAACCCAAACTACTATGTTTCCTAAATGTGAACCAATTTTTATTATTCGAATGATTTGACTTTATTCCAATTTTGATTTATTTCAGACTCCAAATACAACGGTTCCTGGTGAGGAAGAACTTGGATTAGGAGACAGATTTGGTATTCCGCCCGCAGTTATTGGATCACTTTTAGGATAAATAATATTCCATTAAAAATTGTGATACTAGTATAACTGAGGAAGTCCTGATTCCTCTAAATCTTTAGACAAAGAATCATTTCGCTTATTTACTTTATATGATTTACTAACAAAACAGAGATATTTAGAAGACTGAGTTTTAAATGTAAAACATATTCTAATTTAATGTTATATTTATTATTATTTATACGTATTAATTTAGAATTGCTTATAATAAAAAAAATTCATAAATACATTTTACATTATTAAAGATCGTCATGATCCCTTAAAATAAATTATGCCGGATATTCTTATCGAATTGAAGTTATGTACATAAAATAAATTTGAGAAGACTGAAAATAGCCAATACCAAGATGTGTTTATTTGTTGAACTATTTGTGTTCATTATTATTAAAAAAAAATAGACAGTCTTTATGGAAGCCATTTTATTATTCTTATTCATATTCTTGTTCCATCGTGTTTGTGTTGCCATTATTAATTTAGTTGGTAGCTACTTTATTAAGTACTTACCTAGATAACATATTATAACACATATTTTTTACTATCCACACTATGGAATAGTGGACAGTCATGATTTCACATTTTTTAAACAAATTTTTTCGAGGAAAATCGAGGTATTTTTATACTCTTTGAAATTTTGAAACAAAAAAAAAATCATCAAAAATGCATTCAAGGATTGTCAAAATTAAAAGGAAAAAAATCTATGGTTTGCCATATCAATGTGAAATAAATTTCATATTTGTATGAAAAATGTATATAACAGAAGTAAAATTGCTTCTGTAAGGGAATATTGAGTGATCAACTTCATATTGATATTGTATGTGTCTCTATAAACAAGTGTATTTTACTGTCCACTTCTGTCTTCCTCAAAGGGTAGGCAGTGAGAACCAAACACCATATTGTTCTATATTGTAGAAAAGCTATCATGTAGAAAATACATACTACTTACTATGGTGTGGAGAGTTTAGTGTTGGCCACAACCCACTCGTTTTAAATACTGTTTGATTTTTTATTAATAAATGCAAATTATTTGCATCATGATTTTTATTTAGTACTGCTTTTCGAGTAAATAACACATACTATGTTAAATATTAAATAAACACGCACCCAATAATAATTTGCCACATTCTGGAGACTTGCGAAGTTCATCGTTTCACAGATCCAGACTGAAAGACAATTAGCAGGAATCGAACCTGTTACCTTTGGCTCAGCAATCAAACATCGAACCAAATGAACCACGTAGGCCTACGGATAAAATTATGAATAAAAATTCCAAAATTTGATAAAATTATTTCATTTTACTATAACGACATCTGTCTAAATACCGTCAAAGCTTTGTTATCTCTTGGAACTTTTATCAATTCAATCGTATCTGACTGAATGCGTTTCAAATAAAATGATCAAATACTTAACGTGTTTTTTAATTAAATTACAGCAGTTACAGTATAAAAGTTTCGTATTTAATCGTGACGGGGTGCAAGGACTGAAAATACAATAACTGGAAATTAGTACATATAATTCAATGTATCTAGAACATAATTTAACATCAACAGCTCAAGTTGTTTTCATTTAAGGGATAATTTTATTTTTGGTATGTAAGCACCTTTAGAAAATCAAAGCCTTATAAACAAAAACGTTTTTAAAAATTTATAAGCGTTTTATAAAAATATATTACTGAGATTTGTTCGATTGGTTTATAAGTTACAAGATAGTATAAAATAAAACAAATTTATCTACAATTTTATTATATGTTTTTAATAAATCTTCTATAAATATGTATGTATAAGAGCTAAATTTAAAAACCCAAGTACCTATAAAATTTTTTGTTGTTTATCGTGCATTAAGCAAATTTTAAGCACTGCTTAACACCACAGTTAGAAAAATCAAAATTCGTAAAAATCATTTTTCAAGCTTAAAACTCATATCTTGTAAGAACTTTATTATTACTTTATAATCTAATGCAATTAAATAATTAGTAATATTATTTTATATTTTATAATTCTCTGGTGTCGCTTTTCGGCGAGCATTTATAGAATATTCCACAGTAAAAAAAATATTTCGATTATAAGTAATCCTTTGGTGTTTTTATTTTATAAAATGCATTAATCACGATTAAAAAAACCAAGCTTTATTTTAATTTAAAATAATACGAATTAAACAAATGTATAAGTGCTTAAGTGATCATTGTTTATGAAACACTCATATTCACCTTTTGTAGACTAACTTTCATGCTTAGAAAAACATAAATGGACATGAATGAAATGAAACCTCTTGATGAGACAACTATTATGTCTGACCCAGATTATTGTAGAATACTATTTGGTATTAAACAGAAATCTTCCATCATTTTTAGATTTCGTTAGATCTCCTTTATTGCGTAAAATATTTCCTTTCTCCCAACTCGATGGTGCATAAAATATTTTATAACAGTGTGTAGATACTAAGAGAATGATTATTTGAACAAAAGCCTCATATAAAATGTGGCGCAAAGTCATATAATCTATTATATTCCAATTCATAATACCACTACCGTGATTGCGCAAAATTGTTATGATCATCTTTTTTTTTCATTTCCAATACATTTCGATCAATAACGGCTCTTTTCATCTTGGCTGTTATATGCACTTACACATGAAATCGTCATAGAAAATAGGTTTTCGTGGTTCAAGTTTCAATAAAAGCACCGCATTTTTAATAAAAATAAAAAAAAATATGTAATTTATTTTCGATACACTTCATATAATCATGTTATGAAAACGAGTATTTTTATTCAATCATTTAGTAGACTTAAAACCCATTGATAGCTGAGAAGTGATTCAACTCTACGTCCACCCAATTCGCTCAATTTCTAACATCAATTCTTCAGCTCTGTATAAAGAGATATAAATTCATGTTGTGTTCCAAATACTCTTTCTTTTTTAATACTTTTTTCGGGGGTCAAATATAATTTTGCGATTTTTGCAATTTTGATTACATTCAAAGAACATGTCCGTCGAAATGAATTCATTATTTTTATTTTTATGTTTTTTGCACTACATGCAGTGATTATTCATTCTCGACATCCCATAATATGGGGCGTGCGTCACCCTAAAAAAGGAACCACGAAACATGCTTGTATACACACACCAGTGTCGTCACACATAAAATTGATTGCAGTGATTATTATTTTGAATTACATAAGCAATAAACAAAAACTTTTCTTTTGTAACTACGTGTAATGAGGAAAAATAATTCGAAAAACATCAGGAAATGAAATTGTTGTGAAAACAAAAAAAACAATATTTACTCAACAGTTCCTAGTTTTCTAATAACCTTGCAACTAGAAACCTTATTTGTAACAACTCATATATACAAGAATGTAAAAAAAGACATGAAGAAAACCGAATGCAAAAAAGTTCATACTGTGGCTGAGTTCCAATCCCACCAGACATAAATCAAAAATTATGTTCTTCCTTCGCTAAATTGGAACCAAATATGTACGTGTTAACAGGATTTTGCCATTTGCACAGGGTGAAAGTGCTGATTTCGTTTCATTAGGGGGTCGAATTGAAGTAAGTTAAATTGGGCAAACAAATATAAAAATAATCTTGCAAAATAAAGTTTCTCTACCTTTTAACATACCTGCTCAATTAGAATTAAAACTTATCGTACTATAGTGACAATAAAATATCGTGGAAAAAATATCGTTTCAAAATTTGTAAGAAATTTTTTGTAAAAAAAAAATATATTATGAATGAAGACGTGTAAAATAATTCGAGAGTTCATTAAAAGTCATATAAATTTAGACGTATTTATCACATTATAGTAAAATTAATTTACAAATATTGACATTAAAGTACGCCATTAATATTTATAACGGTCCGACGATGACAAAACTTTCCAGAACGATGCAAGATGGTTCCAATTAAAAGTTCAAGGACGATTTTTATGTAAAAATTTTTCAAGAATTATAAGATTTATTGCATCAAATAATTTTAATATTTATATCATTTTTTCGTCACAACGTAGGGTTAGTAAAATATTTTTTAATACTTTTGCATGTTGTTTTTACTACTAATATCCAATGATAAGCAAAAATATGATTTACAACTAACTTATGATAAGCAAAGCGAATTAACAAAGAAATCAAGTTTAGGGTATTTGCCAGCAAAGATTTATTCTGACGACTATAGTCGACCTTCGTAGCTCAGTTGGTTGGGTGTCTGACTGCTAATCCAAAGGTTCCGGATTCGATTCCTGGTAGACACACAGTTTTTAATTGTTTTCTTTTTCTGTTTTGACCTGTGAGGCGCAAGTCTCCAGAATGTGGCAACACATTATTTGGTGTTGCCACATTCTGTATCTAATGTTTGACAAAGCAGATGTTAGTTGCCCGAGAAGCAATATTAAATAAATAGATTATTCAAACTGGAGACATTCTACGACTAAGAGAAGTGTGAGGCGCCCGAAAAAAAACCCTGGTTGCAGACTGTGCAGGTAAACGGAAGGGGCCTTCGTCCAGAATTGGACTGGAATAGATTGAGGAAGACGATCAAATACCCACAAAAATGAAAAGTTGATGAAGAATGAATTATGGAAACAACTTTATATTACGTAGTACCTACCTACGTAAGGTGTCTTTTTTAAACCTACCAATTACAAAGGCACTTGCTTATAAGGCGAAACGATTTTGATTCTACACCTATATAGTGAGTTATTTAAGGATGCCAAGGCTCATGATGGGCTGTAACGCCATTGGTGGTGACGATGATGAGTGAGTTATGTATTTCTTTGTTAAGTATTATTTTCACTTAAATTTGTTTATTGTGGACCAAAATACTATATTTAGAAAACTCAATTCGATTCTCAGTGCATTTTTTTCCTGCGGCCACTCGCCACTGCAAATCCGATACGCTAAGAACCTACCGAAAATTATGTGGTAGGTAGGTATGTTTTAATTGTATTAGTCGATAATTTGAATTTTCGCAGGCAAATTTTAAATGAAAATTTGAAATTGGTATCTGGAGGCCAAGTTTGGTCAACTGGCGGAATCAAAACCATCCACGTTTACCCATATCATCGATTTAATTATCTTATGGAGATCTATAATATCTTAAGATGTTAAAGAACTCTATATCTTAAGATGTTATAGAACTCTTTATCTTAAGATGTTATAGAACTCCATAGGATAAGTTGGCTTTCGTGGCTCACTTGGTTAGGTATCTGACTGCTGATCCAAAGGTCCCGGGTTCGATTCCTCGTGGAGATATAGTTTTTAATTGTATTTTCAGTCTGGATCCGGATTTTCAGAATGCAATCTCAGCAAGATACTTGTTACCTTATTAAGGGCGTATATATAATAAATAAATAAATAAATAAATAAATAAATAAATAAATAAATAAATAAATAAATAAATAAATAAATAAATAAATAAATAAATAAATAAATAAATAAATAAATAAATAAATAAATAAATAAATAAATAAATAAATAAATAAATAAATAAATAAATAAATAAATAAATAAATAAATAAACAAATAAATAAATAAATAATCTAAAATATATAATATAACATTAAAAATAACGAATAAATTACTCCCCACTATATCCTCTTAGGGTAAAGAGGAGTAAAAAAAATGGATGATAATGATTGTTTTACAATTCCTAATACATATTTTCCTAATACAGACCTTAGCAAATTATATGAAACGAAGTTAGTTGCAAATTTCATCAGATGACATCCCTGTTTCAAGATGACACTATTTTGACTTAGTTTTAATAATAAATGCCACTGTGATAGATGAGATGAAATTCATATAATATATAAGAAATTTATTAAATCGTTTTTACGTGTAAACTTGTGTCAGATATGCTAATAAAACATTTGCACAACATTTATAGAGGGTATAAAAACTACACACAATCGTTTTATTTTATCATTCACACGTTTGCCATATTCATACACAGAGTGAAAGTGACGAGAACATTACAAAGATGAAATTGGTAAGGAGATGCATCATACGATTATAATATAAAAATACAAAACGTTATGCACGTGTCGAAATATAATAACAAATTACATAATTAATATTCATCTATTGTTATAGCAGATGTTCGCACAGGATTAAAATAATCGATAAATATTTCATTTTATTGAAGACGTGTTGATTGAAAAAATAAATCGTATTGTGCAACCTTAAACTTGCTTTGTTATTCTTAATGACTACTACAATATGTTTAATAGTTAACAAAAAAAAATAGTTAATGTTCCCCAATAATCTGGAGATGCAATAAGTTAAGTTAATAATTATGTATAAAATTCCAACGTCAAATTCAAAAATCTTCTTCTATTCAAAAAAATCACTTATCAAGTAGTTGACACAATTTTGATTAAATTGTATTTTTTTGTACTTGTCCAATAATTTGATTGTATTTCAGCTTTATATTCAGTTTGTTTTGATTTTTTTAAGCAAGTATGATAATGTGTTGTTCGTCATTGTTGTCTTCTTATATCACATCGACGCAATGATGGTTAATTATTTATCATTTTTAACATAATTAAAAGAAATTGCGAGTAAAATTGTATCTTTGTTGTAGAATTTATAAAATACTCCAAGGCTCCGCAAGATTGAATATTGAACTCAAATTATTTAACCGAATCGGGCATAATACCTATAGTGTCATATTCACTTTTGAGGTACTTGGGTTTTACTGCGCTGACAAATTTCTCAGCATCATCCGTTTTATAGGTGATCGACCTCTTCTGTCATTCATGTAAACAACAATAATTGCCAAATTGTAATCATTGCAAATCTATTTGCATAATTCATCCGTAAATTATTGACCATAAATTAATTAAAAAGGATATAATATTAACTAGATATACTATTGCAAAAAATCTATTAAAAACAAAATGTCAGATGAAGAGGAAAGCAATGGCCTCTTTAAAGTGTATTTCATCTCACATTAAACGTAGATTGACAAATACTTACTAGTTTTAATAAAAAAATATAAATATTTGACCTAATCACATATTTATTGAGACGATTTTACAATGTTCGACATATCGTCTATTTTTAGATTAAAAATATATAAGTTGACATTTTTATATTAAAAGTATATTATGAGTCATAAAAACTTCCTTAAAACAATTGAAAGAATTTTTTTTTTTTTTAATGAAACCAAACAAAATATAACAATATACAAACAATAAAAATATTACAAAAAAGTACAATTTAAATAGGTTATATGAAACATTTTTTTTATAGGATTATTTGGTATATACCACCTCACTAGGCTGAGCCTGTACCGAGGTGGCAGAATTTTTTTTTTTTTTGCGTTATATCTGACAGAAAAATATTAAACTTGTATTTAACTAAAACTAGTTATAAAATATACCTATTATAAAAATAAAATATAAACTATTGTAGCTTGATCATGTTTCCGCAGTATATAATGCCCTTGTTTCTAATCCATGTTTCTATTGTTTTCTTGTGTTTCAAATTATTCATCAACTGTATGTCCGTTATTTCACTTTTTATCTTATTAAAAATTTTTGGAGCTAAATAATAGTAATGTCTTTGTCCGAATGTCGTGTTTGTCTTTGGAGTCATGAGAAAATTCCTGCGTGTCGTCTCGTAATTGTGTTGCGGTGTAATGTGAATTGTTTTATCTTTATGAAAATGTATAGAAATATTTCATTATTTCACAAAACACCTCTACAAAAGTGATATTTACGATTATAAGAAAGTATAATGCTTGGGATACACGACGACACTTGTTTCCATAGCTTCCACATGATAAGCAATTTTTTGTGTCGACATCAATGTATACAGGTAGTTTCCAGCTCAAATGGGACACCAGTAACCTGCTGTATGCAGGGGAGCGTCACCGAAACATCTGCAACTCGGTGTCGCGACAGTGTATACAAAAGGACACTATATAAATACCTACACGGATTGTCAAAACAAGTGTCATGTATCCCGAGAATAACAGTTGTTGAGAGTGTTTTTTTTTGTATTCCTTATTATTTAAATAAAACTATGTGCTTTGCAGGTAATCTTCTTCAGTTTCCTGATTGCCGGGTGTTTAGCAGCTCCCCAACATGCAGAAATTTTACAATATGACAGCGAACACAACATCGATTCATATAACTTCGTGTAAGTATTTTAATTTTTTTTCCATAGTACAACATAACCCTTAATAGAATATAACAGAACTATTTACAACTCATAATAGAATATAACAGAACTAAAATATTATAATGGAATTTATTACCTCACTAGGCGAAGTTCTGAGGTAGTACTAATAATAATTTCGCAATACATTTTGGCTACAAAAATTTTCAATGAGGTATAAAGTACAAAAGTATATGTAACTCATAAAAATAACAAGTTTATTTGTGAGGATGAGGGTGTGATTGCATGTGTAAGAGGACGAACTATTTATGTACTCCTTACATGTAACTCTTGCAAAATAATACAATAGGTATGCCAGAATTATAAGTTTGTTTTTAGCTGGTTTTTAACATTTTATCTTATGTAACTAGTATAATATGTAACTAGTAACAATGACAATCTTTTCGCGATTCAAATTAATTACTAGGAGATTAAACTATACATGTTATATTATTTACTTTCTTCGAGTACATCAAGTGCACAAAGGATAGCCTAGTCTTCACACCATTTTTGTAAACCTAACCTACAAAAGTTTGGTAAAAATAGGTTGGTTAGGTTTGTTTGTTTGCGACTGGCGTGAGCCAGTTGCATTATTATATTTAAAAAAAGTAAATAAAATATTTAAATAAATGCCTAATTGGTATTTTTACCAAACTTTAGTAGGTTATGTTTAAAAAAAATGGTGTGAAGACTAGGCTATCCGTGCACAAATGCGGGTTTATTACTATATGGAAATTTCTTCTTCTTCTTGAAGTCAATTTAGTTAATTTTCTTAGAAAGGAAGGAAGAAACGGAAGGGTCTAGAAAGAATATTCAGAAACTATTTGATAAATAAAGTTTATTATATATTATAAATAGTAAAAAATAATGATTTTTTCAGTAAATACGGTTGTTAATGAATTTTCAATTAATTATTTTGATATCAACTATAGTGAACGGTTATAATTACTCACCCGTTCCAGTTAAATAATACATACAAATATTCAGGATGGTCTGATCATTGTATTAAAATTTTAAAACGTTTATTTTATGAGGTAAGAATACTATTTGATTTTATCATATCGTTAAAATAAATTAGTCAATATAAATAAAATCTTATTAGGCAGTCGTTTGTGGATTATAATGTCCCTGTTATTTTTTTGTCACAGTTTACTTTTCACTATTTCACCAATATAAATGGAACTTATATTGTGCTAAACATTTTTGTCTTGATAAAAAAAATATGGCAATATATTTACCAAAATTATTATAATTTTATTAAATACGGTAGTGAACCTGCCTTAGAAGATTATATAGACTTTAAAAATGACATTCAGTTAGAGAGATCAGCCTATTCTTCAATGTATTTGAATGTCAACCAAACTTGAAAGATATTGTTTTAACCTAAAAATCGTTTCCTTTAACAAAATACTTTTGATTGTTGTGTAATTAGTAAGTTATAAAATCGATTTATACTTAGGTTGGTACCATCATCGCATAATCCCACATTTTAGGATAACCAGTGGTGTGCATCACCTTAAACCGAATTTAAAAAATCACGACACATTCGTGTATCCCCGCACACGTATAAAGACAACATCTATGTGAGATATTAATTGAAAAAAGTGGAAGCACTTTCTTGAACCGGTACCTCACAGCATAAAAAGCGAGTGGGTTTTGGTCAACGCTAAACTCCTCACTAACAGTCATTCTATAAAGTAATCAAATTTTTGATGGAAAATATTTAGCATTTTCATGAAATGAGTTTGTTAAATTATTTTTTTATTGAAATATTTTATTATGAAAACTTGATATTACTTCAATGCCATTTTATGAGAGTGATGTGCCTTTTTACCTATTTGTTTCCTGAGCTTGAGGTCACTTTGAAATATTTGATATTTTAAAAAATTGAGAAGCACTATTCAGATATCCTTTAAAATCTAATGAGGTCTAAGCAAATATTAGATATACAAATTTACAAAACTTGAATAGAATCGACAATTAACTTTAACTTTAGTCTATAATCGATCAAGTAAAATGAACACGCCGTACATGGCACACACACAGATACATTATGATGAAACTTTCAGAATACAATCGCAGCATGATACTAGTTGATAATCTGGAATAAAAAATAGCCTTAAAAATTGCGAAATCATAACTCCTCGCTATATCCCCTTGGGTTAGTGTACAATATTTTATAAGTGAAACGAAAATATAGTTTTAACGGCAATATTTTTTCAATGTATTTTTGTATTCTGTAAATCTTTTTGTATTCTGTAAATCTTTATTTTTTTTTTCATTTCAGATTCCAAACAAGCGATGGTACTTACAGGTCGGAAGAGGGACACTTAAATAATCCTGGTACAGATAGCGAGGCATTATCAGTTTCTGGAAGCTTCCAATACGTAGCACCAGATGGCGTTGCATACACCGTTACATACATAGCCGATGAAAATGGATTCAGACCTTCCGGAGACCATATTCCTAAATTACCCTGACAATAAAAATTATAACTAAAAAATATTTTTCTTTTTTTTCAAACAAGATCCTACTGTTAACTAGATGAACGAGAAGGTTCAATGATAAGATATGTAGTCAATAAGATAACAATGAATGATGAAGTTTTGACCAAGTATTATACAAGAGTACAATAAATTATTCTGAACTTAAGTCATGCTTGTAGTTATAGTTGATAAGTCCAAATTAAATACAAATATGTCGAAGACGATTTTGAACTAGGATCCTCTAGTCCCAAGCACTGACAAATTAAATATTTGCATTCTAAATAATAATAATAATAATTATCAGGACAATTTATAAAGCGCCGTTTAGTGACATCCGTGGTCACCTCAAGAGCGCTTTCAGCTTGCGAAAAATAAATTAAAATGAGTCCTATAGCAAACATATTGGAAATAATGAAACATAAAACTAAAAAAAATACGTAAAAATCACCAATAGATCTAGTTTCATATTTATATATTACTTAATCCAGATGAAGTTATTATAAAAAATAGTCGATTCAAAGTAAACAGGCATAATATTAAGTAAGGGAATATTTTTTTTAATTTTATTTTATTTACGGCAAATTGCCTTTTACACACATGAACAACAATTAAGTACACACATTGAATTACAAAAGAAAAAATAAAACGATCATAAACACACTTAAAAAGAAAAAAAGGTACTATTACAAAAACAGTAAATATAACGAAGGACATGATGAAGGACAATCTGGATACGATTTGGGGAAAAGATGAGTTTTTAATTTATTTTTGAATTCATTGATATTTTCGGCACATCTTATATACATTGGAAGATTGTTCTATGACTTTGTCCAGAAACGCCAAAGGATCGATTTAGGTATTTTGGTTAATTTGTGAGATTGGTTTCTACTAGTTTTTTATTGGATTGGGTCATTGATCTTAGTGCAACTTTGTTTATTGTTAGGTGAAAATGAAACCCAAAGTTCCGATGTATATTCCGGGGCCATGCTATTGAAAGTTTAAATAAAGGTTTTGGTCTTTTATATTAATTCATTATCATCCCTCATGGTTCAGTAAATTGACACCTGGAGAAAAAGATCCCAGATTAGATTCCCGGCGAAGACAAGTTTTTCACTCCGTTTTCAGTCTGATTTTGTGAGACGATGAATATAAATAGTGATTATAAAGTTTTTTATGTTAACAGACTGGAAATCAATTTTAAAATTAATGAGCAAGTATACCAAAATATTTCATAATGCCGAGTCACCTAGGCGAAAACGTTCTGTCATTGTAATCGAATTTTGTGTGAAAATACTTTGGTATATTTATTCATTAATTATAATATCATTAGTCTTCATAATGTAGATAAGACGTGATTTCTAACAGGCTTCCGTAGTGAATATAAAAAAATCACGCATTATATAATAGCAAGATACAACACTTTGGAGGCTGTTATCTCCGAAAGCCACCACTACTCAGGGGTTCATATTATCCAATCGTAGTAACCTGCAATAGAATCATTTTTCAGAAATAAAATAAACTTTTATCAACTAGATTTGTGAAAAAAATTATATTTTAAGTTCTATTTAAATTTATCGCAAACGCGACTTCCATTTATACTACAACATAAATCTGGCCCAAACTTTTATACTATGACATAAATATGGCCCAAACTTTTATACTATGTTTTTTTTTGGATCCTTATGTACTTATATCTTTTTTTTATGTTTGCTTACATGTATTTTTTTATTTTTGTCTTACTGTTTATGTTTAAGTTTTTTTTTTTCAAGTGTATACCTAATTGCTTTTTTTATTCTATCTATTATTATCATCAATATGTATTTTATCTATGTATGTAAAAGGCATTTTATGCCGTTTATAAATAAATAAATAAATAAATATGGCCCAAACTTTTATACTATGACATAAATCTGGCAGTAGGTATATAAAACAATGATCAATGATCCTATTGTGATATTGATTTTAACAATCAAACAAAAATTTGAATGAAAAAGGAACAAAGGATATTATCAAACATTTTCTTCAGTAGCCATTACCAACATAAAAGTCAATAAGTATGAACTATCTATAATGTGATTGCATACCTGACTATTGTTTTGGTATTATAAAAAAAGATGTTTTAAAATATTTATGACGACATCAATGACTGATTTTAATTTATAACGACGTAATCACAACTAATTAATGTTCATGCCTACATACCTGTTAATCTAAATGGCCAAGGTAACCAAACGTTCATTGTATTGTTTGGGATACACTGCGTATATTAAATATTCTCTCTACTTCTATGTTATAAACTGTGAGGGTTATGAACTTGCAACTTGCTTCGGCTCTTCAGCAACATCATCATATGTAATATAATTTAACTTCATCTTAACATAGATATTTTATTTTTTGTTAATACTTTTTTCTACCAAGCTTTTAAAATTGTAATATTTCACGAGTAAATTCATAATTGGAATATATTTATATTTAAAAGATTATGTAAATAATGTTATGCAATACAATCTGTGAATTTGCCAACAAATAAAAATAAAATAAAATAAAAATAAATAATTACCGTACATAAAGTATATGATGAGACATCTCATGAATCAGTTGGATGACATGGTAAACGCACAAAATATATGGTTACGCTATCGATATTGACAGATCTTTGTAAATTCCTTTAATATACTATCCTACTTGAGTCTTATAAAACGTGTGTAATATTTTTAATGGAATAAAATTAATTAATAAATGTTTTCCTGAAATTCGTTGAACAGTGCTCACCGCAATTGTGGTTTCGTCCTGTTTACAATATTTTAAAGGACGTTTTCTCTTGTCTCAAAGAGAATACGAGTATGTTTTATTCTTTATCATGATGAACTTTTAAAATCGGCAGCAATCCTATCTAGAGCAGACTTATAATCCATCTACTTATTATCCTCCCAGTTTTTATAAACATACCCAATTTAAAGTTGGTTGACATTTCAATGAAGATTAAAAGATACGTACTAAATAGTTTAATACTCGCTGCTGCCTTATTATTACACCTTTTTACTGTCTGTCTGTACTGGAATTTTGAAATCGACTTTTAACTAATTTCCCGACCAGTTGGAGCTATGAGACTTTCAGAATATGTGTATAACCGGTGCATGTTAAAATTTCTACCTTGTTTATTTTGATATTTTGATAGAATTGAACAGTTTTGTATTTCATACTACAAGTACCTAAATACTGAAGATGGGTGGTGGCAGAGCGGTTAGCACGCTGGGTTAGTAATCCAGTGGTCGCGAGTTCGAATCCTGCCATGCTTAGTTTAGGGAATGTATGAGAATGTATATGTACTTGTTACAAGGACATATTCATTCTTTAAAAAAAAGAAAAAAAAATATTGGTTTCCGGCTGATCGGTACTAACATATGAATTTTATTTTCTTAGATCCTACTATAATATTTATTAACAGTTAATAACATAAAAATGTACATTTCTTAACATGATTTAACAATGATCTGAATTAAAATTAAGTTAAGTTATTAAGTGCACTGAAAAAAATATAGTGTTAAAAGAAACAAAATTTCATGTTAAAATTAACCGAACTATAGTGACTACAAAACATTTGGTTTTGTGCAACTAAATGTTTTGTGCACACAGCCAAACAGTACAGTCATAAATAGATAAACCTTTATTACTGATAACAAAGGTTTGGCTAAAATGCAGGTAGCCAGTTTGGTTGTTATAGTTTTTTTCAATGTGCATTCTGAAAATTAGTAAAATTTATGAATTGATTAGAAAATTAAGATTTTATATTTGTCTATCTTTATACAAATTTTCAGCACTCTTATGGGTTTATGGGTTTCGAGAAATATTTAAAAACAAAATAAAAATTCAAAGGCTGAAAACCCCTGACTGAACTAAAAATTAAAAATAAAATTCTGAGTTCCAAATTTTTCTGATATTTTAAATACTTTATTTTAATTTTCAACTCTTTGAATCAACAGTTATTAAGGACACACACACAGACACACTAAATGTATTACTTCGAATTCTGAGTTAATCTATATATTTAACATGTATTCTGCGAAGCCTTAAGTTGGTGTTTTTTGACTTCCGAGTTGAAAAACCATGAAAAATGTAGACCTGGCCATACAAAATCTGGTGAACAATGACTTAATACTTTGTCGATCTGTTGAGAGAAATAAATAAATTTTGAGCAAATCGAGTTTGATTATTATTTTTCTCTAGTACCTACTAACCTACAATGTAGTGTTTGCTATAAATACAAAACAAATTAAAATTATATTCCTCACCAATAAAAAATAATCTTTTGTTGAAGATGACATCATGCAATATAATCATACTAATGATATTATTTAAACGAAGATTCCTGTTAAAATAATATTTAATTGACGTACTCATATATTATTATCTAATATTTGTTTTGTGTATTATCATATAATATATCCGCGACAGTATATTCAGAATACTTTTGAAAAATGACTTGTGTTTCAAATTGTCTGTAGCTCGATTTCATTTTGTATGGGCACAGCTTTAATGTAATCTAAGTTACAAAAAAAATATTATAATGATTAATATCGGTCCTGAGTTATAAAGAATTTTTTTTGTGTATTTTTCAATTGAAATTTCATCGAAAAATTTGCAGACATACCTCGATAATAATTACTAAGTTTAAAATGTATATTCCGCATTATAGGTTAAAGTGTATACCTACCTCCGTGGCTTAGTCGGTAAGCCGTTTGGCTTCTGTGCGGGCATCCTGGGTTCGATCCCCCAGCAGAGGAGAAAATTATTTAAATTAATTTCTCACGCGGACATAGCTTATTTGGGCTGGTAACACGAGATAGTTGGAAGAAATTTCCATATGGCAATAAACTCACCACTTGCGCAGGGTGCAAGGAAGTTTTTATTAATATTATTATATTCGATACCTATTTCTTCTCAATTATAATATAAAATTTAATATTCACATTTAAGGTGACGGGATAGGCTCCAAGGTCCTTTTTAGATCCTCATTATGCCGTAATCTTAAAAGTTACGTCTCTAACAAAAATATATATTAATATCTCATTATTTTTTCTATTCATTGGCACCATACACTTTCTTTCATCTGTTTCGTAATATTTTGTTTGAGTAATACCTACCTGTTTTCTCAGATTTTTTATCCATAACTCAAAACTTATAAGGCTTAGAAACATTAATGTTTTTTTTAAATGATAGATATTTCATAAATCTAAACATTGGCTCGATACGTTTTCACACAATTTTCTCACTTTTTTTATAAAATCAAATAAACCATAGTATTTTATGTAACGTTCGATTCAAATAACACTAAGTTGGGAGCACACGATTGTAATCTTTAAGGACGTTCATTCTCATACAATAGTAAACAAAGTTTACATTTGACCTGCCTACATTGCCTTACCCTGCCCCTTAAGGTTTCACGAATCTTTTTTCGGATTATATCTCTTAACAAATATACATAAATTAACTTGTTAAGATGAAACTGACAGATAATATGTAGGGGCAACCAGTGTACCATTAGACAAATTGACTTTTTTTTTCTTAAATTTTTTTTTCTCCGCCATACTTCATTAAAGATACAATATTTTTTATTTTTATATTAAAGAATTTATTTGTTTATCATTTAGGTGTTTTTAATTTATTCATTTTGCTGTAGGTTTTTAGTAAAACGTTTTTTTCCATGACCTTGCATTTTGTCTAAAGGTACACGCATGCAATGTACCTTTAGACAGTGAATGTTGTACCTATAGACACCAAGTGTACCTTTAGACACTGTAACTATTTTATGTGAAGGACTACAGAATAAAACAAAATATACGTTTGCACAACGTTTATTAAATTTTTATTAAATACAACATAATATGTTAAATTATATAAGGCATAAAAAATACAGGTAAGTTACATGTAATTCTTTCGTACTAGGTCTAACATCTCAATAGAATCAATAGATTCATCAGAGTTAGTTTCATTTGAGAGTACGAAACAATTATGGCACATAAATGAATCTTTGTCTTCAGCTTCTGGTATGTGTTCTTTGTGCTTCGTCGGTATACATCTTTCATGATAATATGTATTACATGAATAACAGAACAGTGCTACTGTTTTATTTAAATATTTTTTACATGTTTTACATACCACAATACTTATGTCCTGAAGTATCTTAACTTTATTGGGATTATGGTATGATCGGCTCGTTCCTGGCATGTTGTTTGATTTCTTTGATGAGCTGAGCTTACTTTCGTTCTGAATTTTAAATTTAGGTAGGGTGATTTTTTTCTGATCGTTGTTTTCTTTCAGTTTTTTGTTTGCAAGAATTTCTTGCTTTTCTGGTGTATCAGTAAGGATTCTGGTTTTACCCTTCTTCCTTCCTCGTGTACCTTTTCTCGCAATTGCCTTAGGAAATGGAATTACAATGTCTGGTAAAATTGTAGACATATTTTTAGAATCATTCTTTTGCGGTGTCTGGTTGAATCGTTCTGGTCCAGTACAGGTGTCACCATCAGGATTATCTGTAACGTTCATTAACAGTTCTGTACCCATGATATTTTCGTAATCGTAATAAGATGTAATAGTGGCTGGTGACTCCGTAGAATGAGTGCCTTCCGATCGAGGTTCAGATGGTAAAAGAGACTGAGGGCGATCAGTTATAAAAGAAGACAGAAAGTCTTCATCGCTAAAAATTAAGTCATTGTAAGGACATATACCAGTAACTTTGAATCCTTTTATTATGTTGCTTGGGTTAAATGCCAAAGCATAGGCGTTACCTATTAGTTCAGCGACGTCTGTAATTTTTATTGGTTGTCCAGGATGATTAATCATGAATTGCTCCGCTGATTTAGCATAAAATTTCTTGAACGGGCCGAAAATAGTTCGGTCTAGAGGCTGCATACGATGTGAGGTATGTGGATGGAGGGTTAAAATAATGATGCCATTATCTCTTGCAATGTCAATAATTTCTATGGAAATATGGGATTCGTGATTGTCCATTATTAAAAGTATTGGTTTTTCTTGAGATGGTTTAACATGAAATATAAAATGTTCTAAGTATTGTCGAAACAGAAATTCTGTTGACCAACCAGAACGATTGGCTCCTCCAATAGTTCCTGGAGGAGCTCCTTTAATCATGTTGCTCTTAAATACACTCTGGGGAAAATGAGCATGGGTGGAACAGAATTTCCAACAGCATTTACACATGCAATCATTGTGACGTTTTCGCCACGTTCAGCTGAAGTCAATTTACCAAGTTGCCTTATTTCTTTCGGTGCCAAAACTTTGTCCGGCTTATGGACAGTAGAATTTCCAGTTTCGTCTAAATTATAGATGTTTTGCGGCTGAAAATTATATCGCTCCATCACTTCTTTTAAATTTTTAAAAAACATTCCCACGTTGTATTTGTTAAAGCTTGTTGCTCGGGCTATGCTGGTCGCTTCTGGCTTTCGTAGTGATAAGTCAGGAAATCTTTTCCTGAATCCAACAAGCCATTCTGTTCCTGCTATTTGATTGTTATCCCATGAAGGTGGAATCTTTTTATTATTCACTATCGCAAATTTGTAGGCGAGTGTTCTTACACGTAATGCATCAAGTCCGAGGTGCAGGTATGCAGCTTTTTTGATATAATTGAAGAGTAAAATTTCCTCCTCGGCGGTAAACACCTTTCTCACTGCAAAATTAGGTGGTGCTATCGTAATATCTTTAACAGGATTACATTTATTTTTTTTCACATAGTGAAAAATTGTGCATCTATTTATTTGAAATTTTTCTGCAGCTTTTCTTATGGAACTCCCATTTAATACTTCCTTCACAGCTTCTTCAAGTGTTTCGCGGCATACTTTCTCTCTTTTTCTTCCCGATTTACTTCGAGGCACTGAAAATCAAGAAAATAGTGATCAAATGTGTAAACAAATGTTCTCATGTAAGATATCATGTACCTTTAGACATGTCTAAAGGTACACTCCTCAGACTGTCTAAAGGTACAAAATGCCAACACTGTAAGTTTTCAATAATAATGTTTATTTTTTAGGTTATAACGCATCAAAATAACTTGTATAACTTTAAATTAGAGTATACTTTATACAAATAAGTAATTATTTCATTATTATATGTTACAAGACAGTTCTAAAACATCCTTAAAATATGAGTAAAACTTACTTTTTTTGTGAAAAATATTCAATTTATGTTGACGACCCGAGTTAAACAACTGTCACTTTAAAAAATTGGCAGGGTTACCATATTACAAAAAGGTTCACGAATATGTAAAATTCATAGATTTAAGTCATCCAGTTTTTTTACAGTGGCAAGTGTCTAATGGTACATGTGTCTAAAGGTACACGGGTTGCCCCTATATAATGTATAAAAAAATACATAATCTTTTCAATACCTTATCACTTATCTCGGTCACAGTGGATATTCCAATGTATTTATAATATTCGATACTACGAAATAAAACATTTAATTTTTTTGAACTTTGAAACGTATATTTGAAATTTATTTTTTCATTTTTGCTTTGAGGCACCGACGCATGCTAGTGCTTCCACACTATTTTATTATTTTTCGGGTATCCCGTAAGAGCAAATACAACAGGCAAAAATTTTATTTCTCATATCATTGTTTTGTTTTATTTTTTTTTACTTTTTTGTTTGATATATTCTTGCTTACTTCTACATTAATCATTGTTTTGTTTATTTTTTTTTCTTTATTGTTTGATATATTCTAGCTAACTTCTATATAAATCTTTGTTTTGTTATATTTTTTTGCTTGATTATTTGATGTCTTCTTATTTACCTATATATAAATCATGTTATATAGAATGTACACTGTCGCGAAAACTGAATGAAATACGAAAATATTGTATAAATATGTATTAATGTGATTGTGAAACATTCCACCTCGGTAAAGGCTAAGCCTAGTGAGGTGGATATATTATATAATATGTAAAAAATGATTTTGTAAATTATAATAAATAAATAAATAAATATTCTGAAGATAGTGGTTTTTTAGGTGAGACGAGACTTGTGTTGGGTTTACACGCATGTGACGTGCTTCCTTTTAAAATATATGGCACAATTGCATACCTGTCGCTGGTTACCCCACATAATAGGAAATGCCGTGATTGTGTGAATGAATGGTAAGTATTTACCTACATACCTATATCCTATATCATTGAACCAATTACCTGTTATTTGCTCATCTGTTTTAAAACAATTTATGTGTTTTATATACAAAGGTGTATCATGTCACGACTGATTGATCTGAACAGAATGATTGGCTTGTTGTTGATTAATCTTTATATACATAATAGTTTAATGGCAAAGCTTGTCATGTTTTTGTATGAATATTGTTGGATAATCCGATATTTTTTAAAGTAATATCCCGGTAGATCTTTAATTTCATGGAAGGGTACTCTAATAATATACATACACAATTTATTTTATTTTAAACTTTTTTAACAAACTTTATTTGATAAAAGTACCAGACCAAAAACGATAGACCAATGATATTGTCTGGACGGCGCGCGGCGGGGAGAAAATGGCTGCAGAAGGCATCAAATAAACAAATATGGAAGGAAATTGAAGAGGCATATCTCCAGCAATGGAGAGAAGAAGGCTGGTAAAGAAGATGTGATTAATTTATGGTGACATGGTTAGCCTATCATTTTTACACTATCGTAACAGTACCTACCTAGAACACAGGTGTCGCCATTAAATTATTTTCTTTCCGAATCACAAAAAGTGGTCAAGATGAATCAAGAACACTCTCTCTAAAGGATCGAAAACAGCTTTATTTCGTAGATTAACAGAAGACAGAATATAAGCGCCCATGGAATAATCCTGAATCATTAAACGGCGCTATGTAAATTATTTATTATTATCGAAATGTCGAAATGAAAAAATAATTCATTTATATTTTTGACAAAAATATGTGATGAAAATCTTTTATTCAAAATTAAAGAAATATTAATTTTCAATTAATTTCTTTACAGTCCTATTCTAATGAATGCTTTGTGGGTATCACTTTTATCAATTATTTGTTGATCATAATGGTAACTCTAGCCAAATGTTTTTTTGCCGAAGCTATACTGTACATTATAATAGCTAAAATTGGGTTACTTAACAGCAAAATTTTGGTTAAAATATCGGTAGTCAAACAATTCAGTTTATCTATTTTTTTCATTGTAGTTATTAGTGTACTGAGTCTCCCTGATTTTTTTTTCATTATATCAACACCATTTTAATTTCACTACTCCAAAAATTCAGCAAAGTTTTCTTAATTACTCTTTCAAACCAAACAGAACAATATATTTACATGACAAAAAGGAAATTAATAGTGCCACTTCTGTGATGCAACTCCACGAATCATCCAAGGAGTTCCACATCGACAGAGGAGTAAGACAAGGCGACTTAATATCTCAAAATTATTTACACTCGCTCTAGAAGATTTCTTTGAAACCCACGATTGGAGTGACAAAGGTGTTAACATTAATGTCAAACTACTGAGTAATTAGAGGTTCGCAGATGATATAGTCTTATTTGCCAATGATGATGAAGAATTTGAAGAAATGATGGACGACATATGCAAACCATTTTAGAAAATTGGTCTCAAAATAAATACATCAAGAACCAAAGATATGAGCAAAACACAGCCGTCAAAGAGCATTTTTGTACATATATGTAAAAGTCATTGAAAAGGTTGATAGTTATGTTTATCTTGGAAAATTAAGTGGCAGATATTGAAAGATGAAGAGGTCTAGCATGGGCCGCATTTGGTTAACTCTCTTACATCCTCAAGTCATCTAAGTACGCCAATTATCTTAAAAAGAAAGTCTGACACTTCTCCCAATCCTGACGTATGGCTTTGAAACGCTTGTGTTTACAAACAAAATGCTACATCATTTAGCAAAACCATTGAAAAGATAATGCTGGGTATTTCGTAAAGAGATAGAAAAACTAACTTGTGGATAAGAAAGAAAACCAAAATAACCGACGTTGCCCAAAAGGTTGCCAAGGAGAAGTGGAGCTGGGCAGGACATGTCGCCCCAACCACAAACTCCAGATGGACTAAGAAAGTTCTAGAATGGCGACCTAGAACGGGGAAAAGAAGTGTTGGAAAGCCTCAAACAAGGTGGTCTGATGATAAAAGACGAGTGGGTGGAGGCGGAAAGATGCGGTCTGCTGCCCAAGATAGGGAGCTGCGTAGATCTCAGGGGGAGGCCTATATTCATTACTGGACGAAGGAGGACTAAATAAGAAGGTAATGAAGTATTATTTATATTCTAAGTTTCTCTGAATTCATCTCGCTATAATAAAACCAAATTGTTCTTTTAAACCAAACAGAATCATCTTTTTACATTAAATTAAATACCATTATTGTGCTTCTTCTTTCGTGTCAGCAACGCATTGTTGCGTTGCTGTGGTGGAAGGATTGGCCAGAGAATTTCTGTTACCAGGGGGCACCGCGTGGAGGTTCATCACATACATTATTGTGCTTACCTACCATCATTATTGAATCCATTTATTATTTCTCTTTTGTCGGTCAAGGATTGCATATTTTTCTGAACAATCTCCTTTCTCTATAACAAGAGTAACCTTTGTAGAGCTTCAATCTTTCCTTTAATTGGAACTTACGAAAGACGTATTTACCTACCCATCGCATATCCAAGGACGATCGAAATCGTAGTGATTGGAAGCAATTAAGGAAAAAGTATAATATGTATTAATAAAAAAAATTGTGTACTTATTTTAATTTTTGTTTTTATCTAGCAGATTCTGTTATTTTTTCACAGCACAAACAAATTAGGTCCTTCTCCCTTCCTTTTTCCTTCCCTTCCTTTCCCGTCACAGGCAAATGTGTGAAATATATATGTTATAATGTTAATTAAATCTAAATTAATTTTTTATTGTACTGTCGGTACATACTTCAATGATTAGTTAATGTACATCAATTGTGGACAAAAGTAATTGATCTGTCTTTTTTTTCATTTGATAGTGTATTTTTTCAGTTATTTTTTATAAGACTGTATTTGTCCCTTAAATAAATAAATAAAAGCTAGTCTAAACCACCATGTAAAAACAATATTCAAAAAATATAATCTTGAAATCAGGACCATTACATAAAATATATTTGAATGCTTTTATAAGTAGATACTTATGAAGAAGAGTATCTACCTATAACAGCAATCTTACCTGGGTCTTAATAACTATTTGAAATACGAGTTTAATCCAATGCTAAGTCAGTTTTGGCCATACAAAAACTGGGTAAGTATCGGCGCAAATAGTAAGTAAGACCACCTATATCTACCTATAACGGTTGATACTAAGAGAAAGAACTTCGAAAACTAATGAAATTTTTAAGCAACTTAAGAGGGTGACTGCTGCCAACGTACCTATTTTTTCAATTTGATATACCATCATTATTACTAAACGAATCATTTTGAAAAAAATAACCTAGTTAGTTTGGATATTAATAAAGAGAAATATACCTTAACTTTTTTATTATGTTCTGTATATATTCTTGTAGTAAAATAATAAGCATACCCCGATTTTAGACATTTATCATAAATTTCTAAAAAAATATAAGGTATAGAACAATATTTTTTTTATAAATTAAAGAAGAACAAAATACCTGGAAAAATATGATATGACGTTGCATAAACGCATCAGGTTAAGTAAATAAACCAAAAAAACTTTTATTACGCAATGGCGCTGAATGGAAAATAAATGTTTTTTTAGGTTTCTTTACTAAACCTGAATCATTAATGCAACGTCACATCATATTTTTCTAGATATTTTTGTCTTCTTTAATTTAAAAAAAAATATATTACTCTACACCTTATAGTTTATTAAAAATATTTGATAAACCGTTGAAAATCGGTGTATGCCATTATTTTTCTACAAGAATTTATACAGAACATTATCAAAAAGTTAAGGTATATTTTTATTTATTAATATCCAAACTATCTAAATTATTTTTTTCAAAACGATTTGATAAGAAATAATGATGGTATATCAAATTGAAAAATAAGTACGTTGGCAGCAGTCCCCCCCTTAAGGAAAAATAAAAAAACAAGGTTTCAGAATATTTATTACCCTTACCCCCACCTCCCGCTATACCTATGACACGGCCACACACCACACCAAATTAGTTTTTAGTTTAAACCCACCTGAAGAAGAGAACGGTAGTTCTTGAAACTAGTTGTGGAATAAAAATAAATAAGTGGAAATAAACAAAGTTATATTGTTATTTTAATAATTTATTAAAATGAATTTCCACAATGTAAACGCCTCTACCTTAGAATATTTATTCACATATATCTTACTATTTACTCTCACATACTACTCGTATTTATATATTAAGCTTTAAGAAACTGTGACAAATAAGAATTTACATCAATTTTTAGGATCGTCAATTCATACAATTTGTTTTTAAATTATTTTAATATTTAATTAATGTTTTGTTCAGTATCGTTTTTTATATTTCAAATGATTTTCATAAATTCAAAGTATACTCCTTGTCTTAAATAAAAAGAATCATTGTTACTGTCCTATAAAATTGTTGAATTGCTATGTAACAAAAAGCAAACGAGCTTTTATTAATAAGGCAAACGTTCGAACTAAACATGATTCGTAACTAATTAATCATTTTAATTTTCAGGTTATATAAACAATGTCCATCTTGCCCTAATCTTAGTTAGACAGAGATTCTCGTTCTTTCGAAAAAAATGTCAGTGTTTTTATACCCAGACAAAAATAAACAAATAATGATAATATAGTACAAAGGATGACAGAAACATTATTAATGGAGGTATAGGATGACGTTTTTGTACATTTTAAATTATAAGAGATCGCCTCGTTCATCCCAGTTCAGTGCAAACATTACAGACCGCTTGTCGTTAGATGTTTGCTGTGTTTAAATTGGTCAATAATTTAATCAAGAAGTATTAGTGACATAATTATAACATAATGAAATATGTAAGTCGAGTGATAGATCTTTCTATGAAATGTGTTCAAAGTTTGTTTGAAATTTCCTTTCTATAAGTAGATATATAATAAATAGTGTGTAATGTTGCATTTTTTTACGAATACACCACGAAATATACTGTTTTCTTAGTTTGTAACGTTAAAATTAAAAATATACACCGTACCATTAAGTCATAAAAAGGACAAAAGTTATTACTTTATTTTTTTTAAATGAATGTGTTGATTAATCTTCCAACTATCCATTTTACTCTATTTTAAAGCGATTCAAATAGACGCCGAACGAATCAACTCACGGGTCAACGAGTTCAAATTTTATACATACCTACTTATATCATACAATGAGAATATAAAATTTTATACATACCTACTTATTACCTATACTTATATCATACAATGAGAATATAAAATTTTATACATACCTACTTATTACCTATAATTATATCATACAATGAGAATATAAAATATCAAAATTTATAAAAAGTAGGTACACAGGTTACTAATATTATTATTGTCTACATGAATTAAATTTTTTTTTATTATTTTATATATTTTATAAATGTATTTTGTTACACAATAAAAATATTTTCTATTGGTTATTTTTTATTTATTGAATAGATTATTGACGCATTTTATGCAAACAAGACTATATTATTGATAACTAACATGATAATTACTGTAAGAAGAGAATATATTATTGATAATTACATAACGATTATGAAACATTGACCATATATTCACTGTAGAGAAATGTGTAAGAAAATAATTAAAACGTACAAATCAAGCTATTTTTTCAATTGATCAATATTTGCTTTAATATATAATGTATTTTATTAATTTCTTTTTATTTATTGAATGGTACTATTTAGGAATCAATATGAATTGATAATTATGGTAGTAAAACAAATCAGTATTAGGAATAGGACAACAACAATGTTTGTGTCCCTAATTTCATTATTCCAGACATCATCGTCAGTACATATCTACTATTACCACTATAATCAAAGTTATTTGCCTTGTTTTATTACAGATCGCACCATTATTGTTGGTAGTATTCATCACAGTAGTCCATTCATCGGAGGATCCTAAAGATGCAGTCGTAACAAACTATGAATTTTATAGAGGGACAAAAAACAACTATCGATTTGGGTAACAATTACTTACTATTAATTACTGAAAATTAACCATAAATGACAGTTTTTCTATAAACGGAAATAATTCTCAGTGCCATCTATTGAAACCAATCATAAATTATTTTTGAATTTCATTCAATGATAGATTAATTTCCAACTGAAAAACCTGAATATCAATAATACACGAAGTTTTTGTGAAAACCAGACATTGTATATAGTAATTATTTGAGTGATATAATCAAAATGTTCCCGAATCAATAAAATTTGCCATATTTTGAAAAAATGGGCGATTTTTCCAACCTGGATCACCAAAATTGCATTTGACAAAAATAATCATATGAAATTGGTTACGATAGGAAAGGTTTTCCATAAAATGAAGTTATATTAATTTGTAATTACCTACTGTATGCATAAAGAAATATATAATGATAGTTTATGTAAAAATGTGGTGGTTTAATGCTTCTTTTTACAAAAAAATTATATTTTTGGATTTAAAAAAAAAAAGAATTCTAGCTAGATTTTTGTCAAATTTATTTAAATAGCGTCAACTTTGTTCAAATTAATTCAATTGTTATGACAATGGCGGTCACCTTGGTCTTCATCCATGTTAAAATAAAAATTGTTGGCATATAAAAGAGATTTAAACTATCTTCTATTTGTGGCTATATTATTAAGCGGTGTAATCAATTATTATTTATTGAAAAAATATTGAAATTATTTTAATTAAGGATTGGAATTTACTCATATCGTTTGAAGACATTTTAAATCTTTTATTATTAAATTGATGCCTATACTGAAAGTTTTTTTCTCCTTATAAAATTCTTTGAGCTTTATAATTGATCGAATGACCGAATTGCGAATGTCATTTTCAACAGTTCAAAAATACCTCTTTATACAATATTTTCAATTTTACTATACTATACTCATCATTCAATATCAACAAACCACTCATTGCAGGGTAAAATCACCTTAAATAAAAAAATCAATAATAAAATTTCAGTTTTTCTCTCATATTTCTCTTTCTCTTTCTAGCATAAATATTGTTTCTCAATCTTTCTCAGAACATGGTGTCATCTATTCTGATCCACCATTTTATTCTTCGCTATCCTCACGCCATGCCACATTTAAAAGCTTTCAATTTACTTTTTCGTATTCTTAATTTTTTCATGCCATGTCAGATTCCCCCAGTCTTGGTCTTGCATACCCAGTCTTGGTCTTGCATACCCAGTCTTGGTCTTGCATACCTAGTCTTGGTCTTGCATACCCTGTCATGGTCTTGCATACCCTGTCTTGGTCTTGCATACCCAGTCTTGATCTTGTATACCCAGTCTTAATATCGCATACCCAGTCTCAGTCTTGCATACCCAGTCTTGGTCTCGCATACCCAGTCTTGGTCTCGCATACCCAGTCTTGGTCTCGCATACCCAGTCTTGGTCTCGCATACCCAGTCTCGGCCTTACATACCCAGTTTTGGTCTTAGTGTTGCAAGTCTTTCAAAAAAATCTGTTAAAATTCTTGTAAAACTCTTGATCTTGCAAAGCCTGGTCTTGTTCTTGTACACCTTGGTCTTCATTTTGGTCTTGCATCCTGCACTCCATTCCAATCACGAAGCCACAACATTATACGTCATCGGCTGACATGGTGACGACCTTTAATAAACTTATTTTTATTTATTTGTAACATTTTGTAGCGGGGTTTTCGCCAAACGGAAATTTCTTTCACTCAACCAGGTTTAATGTTAAATATAATATACAGTGTAAACTATGACAATTAGTTAAGAAGATTAGGAGAAAAGGAGGAGACAAAAAATAAATCAGGTATTATCAGATAGATATTTCTACTTTTAGCCTTTTTCGAATATGTTTAAGAATGTATTTCAAAAGATGAGTTTTCAATTTTCAATCTTTCCTTCCAAGATCAGCCGAATCATCCCATATTTTGATCTTCATATCATGTGAACCCAATATGCCAGATGATCCAAAGATTCATTTTGTTGTTGTTTTGTATGAAAAATAATATTTTTATTCACATAGACAATAATGGATTTCGGTTATTTTTATAGTCTGTCTAGTTATTAATCACTGTTGAGTTGTATACTAAATATATTATGTAATTAAAATTCTTTGACAGGTTTGATTCGAGTGATGGAACATCAAGAGTAGAACAAGGTGTCAGTGACGAGAACAATGATTTAGCTGTAAATGGAACAATATCTTGGGTAGCACAGGATGGTTCCAGATACCAAATGTTTTTCAATGCTGATAAAAAAGGATTTAGACCAATAATTAAAAGAATTTCTGGACCTTGATAGATAAACGATTTTTTTTTCAAATTTGTATAAAATTGTATTGATAAAATAATTTTTTTTTTCACCTCAATATACCTCATAACCATATAGCAATAAAAATATTTTTTTATTGAAAAGATTGTAAGTTTTGAAATGTGAAATATATTTTTAAGATATGAATGTGCATGACTACTTTTACGTTTATTGATCCTATGAATACGACCAGCGATGTCAAAGAAGCCTTTCTAAAACTGGTGATGAATTTAAAAATAAGTATTGGTTAAAATAATGTTTGAGGTTCAATATTTTATAGAACTTATTTAAGTGTCCTGAAATTTCCGTAATATAACATTCATGAATTTAAATAATTTGATGATATTGATAGAAAATAAATTGTTTCAGATTCAGAAAATTGTTTTCTTATTAGTAGATATAAGCAATATTTTTATTGAAACATTTAATGGTCAAAAAAGTTACGTAAGAGAAAGACATAATATTTTTGAAACATTTTTCTTTCTTATCATGACTTTGTTAAATAAATATATTTTTTCTCGACATAGTATCAAAATACCTTATTTACTTATATGTAACTCATTTATGTATTCATAAAATTGAGAATGCAGATGGACACATAAAAGTATGATTCAAAGGAAAGAATTATAAATGTTATTTTTGATCGAGGACCCGAATATTTTTCACATTCTTTGGTTAAAATTTTAATTTTAATTACCAAAACTATTTTTCAATAAACAATAAATTTTGTGATTTGTGAAACGGTCAAATTCGATGACAGTATTTTTGGTCTAGGCACATAAATAATATTATAAGATCGATTTAAGGAAATATTAATTTCATATATAGGAAAATGTATGTACCTACTAAAAACACAGTACCCACATAGATGAAATTATGACAGGAGTAAAAATCTCACCTCACCCGAATATAAGATTGTAAGGACTGGACTTCATAAAAAACTACTTAAAATAAATATGTCATTAAAATCTTATCACTTGACAAATAAAAAATAATTTTACTTATGAAATAGCCACAGTTTTGTACCAAAACGAAATATCAATTTAGCATATTTATACTTTGAGCAGTTCTCCCGCATGTTTTATATAGGTCTCTTGTCATATTAATGCAAACACCTTAAAATGTCCGAATCATATATTAACTTAAATACTCGTATTTTGATACATTTACAAATACGGAATGGTTTTATTTAGCATAATGAAATGGTTATTGTGTCGGATTACGCAATAGGATTACCGTTTATTTCGATTGTCATCCGATGCGTCTGCCTTACTTAACTTGAACATGATAACATTGAAGTGCTAAAATAAAAGATTATTCCATTGAAAAAATGGTATAAATACCATGATAACTTATCGAATTGGCACATTGTGAATTTGTTCGTTGTCATTGAAACGTTGTGAAAACCTTAAAATAATTAAAAATGAAGACGGTAAGAAATCTTGTTGAAAAATCAGATAAATCTATCATATACAAATTCATTGGTGAAACCAAACATTTACTAACTAAAAAGTGACTTCCTTCAAGTTTTCCTTATAAAATATGAAATTAGTGAATTTGTGAACCTTTTTTTTCTACATTCCTGGAAGTGTTTTTTTTTACAAACATCTGAATCATTTACTTTTGAAAAATCTGTAAATATTATCTTATAAGGTAAAATACAATTAATGGTGAATTTCAGTTAAAGTTTTAATGAAAAGATAATCATATTATATGTATATGTGTTCAATCAATGTACTTACTATTTTAGAACTCTTTTTTTTTCGTATATATTTTGTAAAAAGATGAAACTTTTTTATTTCATTTTATTTTAAATTGACTTCTGAAACTTCACTTTGCTCGGGATGCTTAGAAATATATTGGTTTGTGGCAATAAACACGTTTTTGTGCACTTGAAATTCATCAAATCATCAGATTGTTTACAATTACGTTTTTGATAAAATCTAAACAACATTAGATATTTATTGCGCGTTAATGAACGTTGATATTAAGTGAAGTAGGAAGAAATAAAACCATATTTTAATTTTCATAATTTGATAATACTAGTTTTATATTCGATCGGCATTATGTTAATAGATTATTTTGCAAATATCACTAGCCCCGTCCACCCACGTTTATTTTAATCGATGATCAGTAGGCATGTTATATCAACGTAACATTTTTAAAACATTGTGAATTTTCTTGCAATTTCGATCTATATTTTGCAACTTTGTATATTTCTGTTAAGTATAGAAAGAAAACAAAACTGAGATATTTGATATGAAATGATTTATTTTCCATTATTTAAATACATACAATATTACAATAACAAAAAATTAACTATATTTAAAAAAGACTATGAAAATAATTTCATTTTTATAAAATAATAATATTTCGCTTCATTACGATAAAATAATATTAACTGACCGGTCAATTCAACATAACAGACCCGATTTAATAATACATGATAAAATTAAAAGAATATCATATATTTGCGACGTGGCTATTCCAAATTCTAGTAATATTATAAAAACTTTTGATGAAAAAATTAAAAAATACACCGCTTTAGGTAACGAGATTAAAAGACTTTGGCATTCTCGTAAAATAATAATATTACCGGTCATTATTTCAACCACTGGCATTATTCCAAAATCGTTAATCCGTAATTTAGAAATTATAGATTTATCGAAAAACATAATAATAAAAATGCAAAAAATGGTAATAATGAATACATGTAGAATCGTTAAAGATTTTTTAAACGTTAATATTCAGTATTTGATATGTTAAGTATCTGGATGGGTGAACTATTCCCAATTGAAAGCTTGATGATGCGTTTGTTGCATTTTTTTTTGCTCTTTTAAATAATTTACAATTTTCGCATTGATCTGCTAATTCTTTTGAGGTAGTGTATAATGGTAATAATAATAATTGAGTGTTATTATTTGTAGTGCTTAATTGCTATTAATATCATTAGTAAATCGGCTAGCGCCGTAAAATTAAAAAAAAATTGTTACTATTTGGAAATTTACTGCCTCACTAGACAAGTCTGTTCCGAGGTACTTTTTCAATTTCGTCTAAGGTTATGTGTTATTGAACGCAAAAGAATTAACAGAAATAATTAAACAAAATTGTAGTGGAAATGATGGCACCAAGGTATGGTACAGATTCTCAGGTTACGAAGAGAGAGAATAATGAACTATGGATATTTAACAGTATATGAGCAAATTGTATTTTACCATTACTTTTCAACCAGGGATCGATTAAGAGTTCAATTTTCAAACTCTATTATCTTATTCAAGAAAGTAAAAAAAACTAAATAAGGGAATCCACGCTCAATAAAATGTTGCGCTGAAATACGTAGCAAATTCAATTCCTTATATGTACAAAATGTATTAGATGCACAAAAATCGTGTGATAAATATTGGTCAGGAAGCGTTATATATTCAATAAATGATTCATTTTTCTAAACCCTGACTTCATATAAAAAACTATGTAGCTACGTAAGTATTACAAAATTAATCCGGATTTGATTTTGTAAATTTTTCAATGTAGCGACATCTTTAGAGGAATCAAAAAACAACTTGTCATTGTTCTAATCATACTTCGCTATTGTCACCTTACCATAATATTTTGATATTCATGAAATCATTTGTGTAGGTATATCCGATTTTGCTCATAGATGCCTATAATATTTCACAAAAGTTAATTTATTTACATTTTTTCAATCTCAACTAGTAGGTACCATGTTGAATATTTTACAGGCTATTTTATTTTTGAAAAATAGTGACTTCTCCTATACATTTTACACTTGAAACTATAAGATATTTTTTATTATATATAAGAGATGTTTTTAATCCATTTTGCCTTTATGAATTATTTTTTAATTTTTGTTTTGCAGGTATTGATTTTAGCTTTTCTTGTGGTAGCAGTGACTTGCGCTCCTCAAAAGCCCAGCGAAGCAAGAATTCTACGATATGACAACGACAATATTGGACTAGGGGGATACAGTTTCGGGTAATTATAATTTTTTGTTTTTTTTTTTCTATACAGCTTTAATTTAATTTTTATATGAAAATAATATGTGACAAAATGTAATTTCGAAGCTTTTTTGTTAATACAGTGTTAATACATAAGTTTATAATGCATTTATTTATAAAAATTAAAATAAATACTTTGAATCCACAAACGAGTATTAAATTTAATAGCTCAAGCCCTCTCGCTTGTCTTTATGTTGCTAGCAGAGGCTAGCGATAGCGCTTAGGTCTCTAAATTTAATAAAGGTACATTTTTTTTTATTTTTGTAACGAAAATTATTATTATACTTATTTATTTTATATTAAGCACACAGTATTACAGACGTTAACATATAGAAACAAGACAAGAACACTACTATGTAATTTATTTTTTAAATTCTTTGCACTTGTTTTTTATTTTTTATGTGCGACCGACACCCGCTTCACTGGTAACATACCCGTGTCGGAGCGAGTATCAAAACAACATTTATTAATTATATTGTCACATCACAAATGTACCTTAAAAATAACACATAAAATAACTCATAAAATTCATGGTAAATTTCAAGTTATCATCAGCAATAATACAAAAATACAAAAACAAATGTACCTTAAAAATAACACATAAAATAACTCATAAAATTCATAATAAATTTCAAGTTGCAGGTTATCATCGGTAATAATACAAAAATACAAAAACACAACAATTGTCACAATGTCACTGGCATGACCATAGATAAAGGCGACAACAGTGTATAGTGTATTCTATGGGCGACAAGTGGCGGGAACATGATAAAACAACAAAAAAAAAATAATAATAATAAGTATACAGGTTGGCATCACTTATGATAGGGTAACGTTCGCTTTACAGTTTGCGGGACCCTCTTGAAAGATCCATTTTTTTATATTAAACTTGAACACTTTGTACTTTTTGATATTCCTTATTTCAATTGGCAGCATGTTGAAAAGTCGAGGTGCCAAGTACAGGTGACTTTTTTGTCCATAAGTTGATGACTTTCTGGGAATCAATTTAAAATTTTCTGCAGTCGACCTTGTATTTCTTGGGTTATGGATAAGCTAGTCCTCGGGAAAAATGTACGTCAGTAAACCTCTTGCAAATAATTGATAAATTGTCATTACACCAAGGTTTTTTGTATATAGTTTCTGTAGGGGTTCTTATAGGTTCTTTTAGTATGACTTTTATAATTGATTTTTGTGCCATCAGCAATTGGTGTATGGTTGTTCTGTTTGCGCAGCCCCATCCTATAAGTCCATATTCCAGGGTCGATTGGCATATAGCATAATAAACTTTTTTGATCGTAGCCAAACTGAGGATGTTTCTTATGTTTAGAAATACGTAAATTAATTTTTTCGTTCTCTTGAATACCATGTTGATATGATATTTCCAATCCATCAGTTGGTCTATGGTTACTCCTAAGTATTTTATTGAATTGGTTTTATTGAGTGAGGGGCAGCTGCATTCAAATTCATAGTTTTGATGATCAGAGTCACAGCTGTGAAATTTAATTGTTTCATGGAGTGGTTGTGTTCGTGCGGTCTTTGTGAATGTCATGAATTTTGTTTTTTCTGCATTCAGAGTTAAGTAATTTGAATCCATATATGCTTTTGCGTTTTTCATAACTGTTTCAGCTTTATCATATGTTGTCTCCCAAGAAGTTCCTTCAACTAATATGACTGTATCATCTGCAAAGCTGATTATGGTGCAATATTTTATTGTTACTAGTAGATCATTGATGTATATTAGGAATAATATCGGTCCTAGTACACTGCCTTGAGGAACTCCATATTGTATAGGTAGAGGATTGCTCAGCTGGTTATTTACTTCAGTTAGCTGCAACCGGTGTGACATATATCTTTTTATCCACATAAATTCATTGCCTGTAATTCCGTAATATTTAAGTTTTTGAAAGAGCTTTTCATTTTCAAAAGCCTTTCTTAGGTCCAAGAAGATACCCATGCATTTATAACCTTTGTCAATTTCACCTTTTACTTTTCTTGAGACTTTTGCGATTGCATTAGTTGTACTGCGATTATTGCGGAACCCATATTGATTGTCAGAGAGTATCAAATTTTTTCTAAATATTCATTAAGTTGTATTTTCATTAGTTTTTCAATTATTTATGAAATATTACTTAATATTGATATTGGCCTGTAGTTGCTTATATTTTTGGGATCACCGGATTTATAAATAGGTATCATTTTGGCCTTTTTGCAACAATCGGGAAATATACCACTTGTAAAACTTTTGTTGATCATTTTGTGAAGTGGTGCTATGATTTCATTTTTAAGTATTTTTAACAGAGTGACGGATATGCCATCTAAGCCAGTTGCCGAGTTCTCCTTTAATTCAGAAATAGTTCTTGGTATCTGCACTTGTTAAATTTGATGTAGTTTAAATCTTGGGGATCTTTCAGAATTATTAGATGGAGTCACAGTGTCAACAAAAGTTGAAAGTGTATTCTGTTGAGTTTTTATGTCTTGAGCTAACGAAGAGCCTATGTTTGAGAAATAGTGGTTGAAGCAGTTGGCCATCTGACTAGGGCATGTTATTACATCAGGGGCTGTTGCGTAACTATTTATTTCTTTTATCTTTAGTGTGTCAGATTTTTTCATATTTGCTACGTCTTTAATTATATTCCATATTTTTCATTTGTTGTTTCCACATTTTTCAATTTCTTTCTTATAATATGCAATTGAAACTCTAAACAAAGTATTAGATTTTCTGGGTAACTTATATAACATACATATTTCATAAATGCCACCACTTAACCACTTGACATATTTTTTAACGAAAAATCTTATTTTTTTTCATACATTTTTTTTTCTGTAAACTCACTCAATTTAGAAACTTATTGTATGTTAGTACCTACAATGAAAAAATTTACGATGATAGTATTTGTTTATTATTATCACAATTGACTGAAACTTAAATGAAGGCCAAAACTTCAATTTCATTTTACTTTGCACTTCAATTATTTTTACTTTATAGTAAAAATATTTACTTATAAAATTTAAAAATCTTTCCGTGTTTCCGGTATTTCAATATTAAATTTTATAAGCAAATATTTATATTTTGATAGAGCGGTGTATGAAAATTACATGTTAAATAAAGTTATCATTAATAAACATTGATTTCTCTAAGAATTTTTCGTATTATGTTTGTACATTCAACTCGCGCATTATTTTATAACTAGGTATATAAATTGATTTTAAATTTTGTATTTTTATATTTTGTAACTATATAAAGTGTCGTTCATGATTCAAGTTCAAAGGCTCATTTACTTATTTCTTTACTCTAGATAATGGATATTATATAATAGTAGTTTATAAAATAAAAATGTGTTTTTTATATACATTCAGAAAGAAAGAAGAAATTACCAATTGACAACAAACACATTTAGTTCAATGTTGTTTCGTTCACGTAGTGGAAGTTCATGAAAATTTTTATTATATATCTAAGAATATATTTACAAATTGGAAGGTATTTGTTAATTGAAGTGGCTCACCGCAAGGCAACTTAAATAGCAAATAGTTGTGTTTGAGTATTATGTAAGAATCGATTTATATTCCATAAGGAACGGCGCATATATTACTAAAATAAATATCATAGGGAAACGTGTTCTTATGACATTTGAAAACATTTTAGTGAAAAAAAATTTTTTTTTCATGGATAGTGAAAAAAACTGGGTCTGAAAGGTTCATTTGAAACATTGTAAATAACATTTTTTGCATTGATTTATTCAATATACACAAAACAAATTAAATGTTATCATAAATTTGAAATAAAATGCAAAAAAACATTAAAAATTTACGATATAAAATTCCTTTGTAAAAACCAAATAAAAAACATGCGTCAAAATAGCATACCCGTTCCGTTTATTGACATTTATTTGAGAAAAAGTGCCGCAAACTTAGCGAAATAAAATTAGAGTTGCCAGAAAACAAATAATATTATACCATAAACAAGAATTATAAGTGTTCTATACACTCAGTCATTCAAAAATAAATTATAAAGATCATGTCTATTTGAATCAACACTGGTTGAAAAAGGGTTAACTAGTATTCACTATATATTTTAAAACATATCAATGTACTCGTACTGGCACACAATTGGTAAATGTTTGAAACAAGAGTTCCTACATAATACTGATTGATGATTCAATGAATCTGCCCATCAAATGTCATATTGTATAATATTTGTTATGTATTTTATCAACTTCACCGTGATCATTTTATTTTTATTTTCATTAAATGTCATAACCTAGTTTAACAAGGAAGTTAGGGTATACTCTCACATAACTAAACTCAGACATTGAATCTTGTTACATATTGATGTGTAGATGAAACCCTATTCTTTACAATTAATTTAGAAAGTCACTATATTGATCTTGGTCATATTTTATACGTTAAACTTTGTGCACAAATAATATTGCTTTATACCTGTTTAAAATAGTGCCACGTTATGGCGTTTTTTTATTGAAAGTTTTGTTCTTTTGAGATACAAACTTTCTTTGGTTTTTGATTTTCGTATAGGATACTAAAACGTATCCACGACATTTTCAAAATATTATCTAGGAATTTTTTTAATCTCTTTTTATACTAATTTGATCACAATTTAACTCTCACGTATCATAATAAATAATAAAGGCAAACATGTTTATCATTTACCGGTAATAGTTGTAAAAATATGTTCATGGTATTAGTAAGTTTTTTTTATGAAATTGTAATACGTACACTAATATTTTCATAACCATTCATTATTATTATTATTATTATTTATTATAAAAGGGTACATCGACAGATATCCATCTTATAGTTTTCATAAAAAGAAAACAATTTTGGTTATTATTATGAGTATTCGATTCGTTCAAGAGAATGAAATTCTTTTGAAGGAAGAGGCAGTGATGCGTGTATGAAGGAATTGTATGCAGGGTCTACTTTTTTCACGCTTTTTCCAACTTTGAAGTCAAAAAACACCAACTTAGAGGCTTTGCAGCATATATGTTCCATACACGGATTTACTCAGAATTCAGTAGAACATTTCGTGTGTGTGTGTGTCTGTGTATGTGTGTGTCTGTGTGTGTGTCCATCCCCTTCCTTTTAACTTTTGATCCGCTCAATTTACCAAAATTTCAGAATATATAAAGAGTAATAAGCCTACAAAACTTTTATACTCAGAATTTTGAATGTTTGTTTAAGTCGGGGGTTATCAACTTTTGAATTTTTACTCTATTTTTCCATGAAAGCTAGAACGCTGAAAATTGGTACAAACCTCAAACTAGATAATTTAATCTTCTATACAAAATATTAATATTGTAGAAGTACATCTCAATTTTTTTAACAATTTATATAAAAATTGAATTTAGTGACGACATTGCTTCATACAATTTGTATGGCAGTCGCCTATACACAATATGTAAGAATACTTAATAGTTTGATACTTAATCTCCAAACATACATACAGAACCATCATGCTGTTTTCATATTCCGGGTGGGAAAAGAGGACTGACCTCCATACTGTCCTATCTTGACATACATACCAACATGTGTTAATACCAACATGTGTTTTCAATAATTTGGATTTATGGGTTTATAGTTTATTATTCTTCAACTATACATACTATCGCTATCGACAGTTGTTTCTCATGTGTTACATGCAACTAGTAATTCATTTAATATTTTCAATATAGAATTTTACATATTATGCCTACGCAAATATATATTTTAAAATAGAACAAACGGTATTAAATTAGCTATACATGATCATTAAAACGTCCAAAAATGACTTTTTTTGAAAATAATCGAAACTAATAAAAAAATATTACATAAATCCAAATTCCAAATACAGTCTGAATGTGATAAACGAAGATTGAAGAGCCATTAATGTCGCAGACTTACATCACAGTATTAAGACCATTTCATTAAAATGAGTTTATATTATTAAGATGAGTGTGTGACCTTCTTCTTTCAGTTACGACACCAGCGACGGTATCTCAAGGCAAGAGTCTGCGCAACTGAAGAATGCTGGAAGCGAACAAGAAGCCCTGGCCGTCAAAGGGAGCTTCACTTGGTTCGGAGCCGATGGCAAACAGTACACAATCAACTATATCGCTGATGAGAATGGATTCCAGCCCCAAGGAGCGCATTTACCACAATAAGAATATTAACCAAATTAAATAGTTTACCAACCACAACAAATGAAAACATAGAAGAAATTTAAATCCAAGCCTCAGAAGTGAAATAATCACAAAAATTCAGTTATTTGACAACACTTATATTAAGAGTAATATAAACAACTGATTTTTTGTGAATTTACCAAAAATATAATATTATGAATTGATAACCCTTTTTATTTATTCACAAACCTTTTCTTCCTATTCATATACCTACATTATTCATCGCAACAATTACGCACAAAACATGGAAATTCATACAAGGTGCGATACATACAATAACAGATTTCAAGAGTTTGACATCTTCCACCTCAGTTCCACAACATTCAAATACTCTATACAAAAGAAGATCAATAACCGCTTATTATAGGAAACCTTGACGGTATTAATTCTCTTTTTTCTTTTTTTTCCTTTTAGTTGAATATTATGTTTTGAATCATTGTTAACTTGAAATATTGCTCTTACCTACATACCAACCTATGATCATATTTTGTGATTTTTTGCAAACTTATTGTATTATTTTATATTAATCACAACGACAAAATGTAATAGGCTTTAATACTTGATGTTACTATTGTATTGTACTATGTCTTAACGCTGTTTTTTGTCTAAATTTAACCTAAATAAATAAATTATATAGTTCATATGGGCTTTAGTAAGATCAGATCCAGGGAAAAATCTAAAATCTAGCAATATTCATTAATATAAATAGAGATTTATATAAATAACTTACAAAAAAATACACTTAATAAATTATATGTATTATTATTGACTCGCGATACAATTGAATAAAATGTAGGTATTTATTTTGCTACATATCTTGAGATTCAAATTGATTTTGGATACCATAATTTATTAATCTGATGAAGGTATTACAGTCATAGGTCAAGATATTTAAATTAAAGTAATTTTCGAAATGGATGCGTTATTTTTCAACATGACCATGACATCGACAACACTTTTACCATTTAAACTATAACACGTTCATTATAATATCTAAACCTTGAAATTTGTTTATTACGTATTCGGTTTTATCAACGTAGTATTACATGTTCATTAGAAATGAAATTAATAAATATTTGGCTCATAATATTTTTTATTCGAGTCGCCTATTTTAAAATGAAGTCTCAAAGACTTATAAGAAGAGAATAAATTAAAATGTAAGCAAATATATCCTGAAGACACCACGTGGAAAAAAAGAGCTCTATAATATAAATAATAATTATAATATATTTATTTTATATAAAATAAAATAAAATAGTTGTTGGAAAGTACCATGTTTTTTATACCATGCATCACAATTTAAATAACAAGTCCACTTCAATCTACATCATTGTAAATATTGAAATAAAAAAGAAGAAATATACTCATCGTTATATAATCGTTGCTGTAAATAAAGTACTAACTGCTAACAGGCATAAAGCCTCCAGGAAAATCACCTCAATACAGCTGGATCCAGAAATAGGCTCCCAGAAATTGTCCTCAAGAAATAATAAAGTCGATTGTAAATAAATATTTCTCAATATATATATATTTTTTTTAAATGAATATGTCCTTGTTAAACAAGCACATATACATCTTCCTACGTTCCCTAAAATAAGCATAAATGCTTGTGCTATAGGTGAACGAAATCGGTCGAGGCAGGATTCGAACTCGCGACCACTGGATTACTAGACCAGCGCGCTAACCGCTCTGCCATCGACCCATATATATTTCATTTTCCAGATTTATTCCAGTTTGTCTTTGGTATAGTAATAATAAAAGGCCTAACACATAATACAAATTTCTCTATTTAAGCTAAAAAAGCTTGTGCTGAATGTAAATAAACTAGTCCAAAGTAGTTCCGAGAGCTAAGTGGAGCTTTAATGACAAACTCTCTTCTACATATAAAAAGGAGATAAATGAATTCCTGAAAAATCAAACGTTAACTTAAGTGACTTATATAGTCGTCATTTTTACATATGTATTCTTCCCAAATAATCCTAAACAAAGGGTGATATTTCTTTTATAAAAAGTAAAATGTAATTTAATACAACTGATATTATTATATCTCGGAAAAACGAACTGGAGGCAAGCGGCGGGGGTCAGGGACGGCTGGAGATGAATTCTGGAGTAGTCCAGGGCCCAATACAGGGCGCCAATAATGATGATGATGATGATATTTATTTCTGCTGTGAGGCACCGGCTTTGAATAGTGCTTACACTTTTTATATTATCATCGTTTGGGTGGTGGATATCAATAACATCCCACCACCCATTCTGATTGTGTTGCATTTTTAGGTGAAATGATACAAGTGTATTGGCATACACGCACGTGTCGTGCTTCATTTTATAAGGTAATTCACACCTGTCGCTGGTTACCCTAAATTGTGAGATATAGTTATGACACGAAGGTTGTACATGGACGACTTGATAGTACCAACCGACTAGGCGATTTCCGCCGCCACAGATTAGAATGGAATAATTGAGTTCCAGACTCGAAATACTGTGAGATATGTCGTGATGGTTTGTATGTATTTTTTTTAATTTTTACTCCTCACTAACCCAAGGGGATATAGTGGGCAATTTTTAGGCTATTTTACTAGTATTTAGATGAGATTGTATTCTGAAAGTTTTATCACAATGCATGGATCTGTGTGTTGTGTACTGTGTGCTATGTGTTGTGTGATATGTGTTGTGTGCCATGTGTTCTGTGCTATGTGTTGTGTGCTTTGTTTCGTGTACCATGTGTTCTGTGCTTTGTGTTCTGTGCTATGTGTTGTGTGCTTTGTTTCGTGTACCATGTGTTCTGTGCTAGGTGTTGTGTGCCATGTGTTCTGTGCTATGTGTTGTGTGCCATGTGTTCTGTGCTATGTGTTGTGTGCCATGTGTTCTGTGCTATGTGTTGTGTGCTTTTTTTCGTGTACCATGTGTTCTGTGCTTTGTGTTCTGTGCTATGTGTTGTGTGCTTTGTGTTCTGTGCTATGTGTTGTGTGCTTTGTTTCGTGTACCATGTGTTCTGTGCTTTGTGTTCTGTGCTATGTGTTGTGTGCTTTGTTTCGTGTACCATGTGTTCTGTGCTATGTGTTGTGTGCCATGTGTTCTGTGCTATGTGTTGTGTGCCATGTGTTCTGTGCTATGTGTTGTGTGCCATGTGTTCTGTGCTATGTGTTGTGTGCCATGTGTTATGTGCTATGTGTTGTGTGCCATGTGTTCTGTGCTATGTGTTGTGTGCCATGTGTTCTGTGCTATGTGTTGTGTGCTATGTGCTATGTACGACGTGTTTATTCTACTTTATCGATTATAGACTAAAGTACTCATTCGATTCCTTTCAAATTTTACAAATTCGTATACCAAAATACTCGCTTAGACTCCATTAGATTTTGAAAGATATCTGAATAGCGCAACTCAATTATTTTAACTGTCAAATATTTCAAAGTGACCCCTAGCTCAGGAAACTCGAAATTTGTAATTTTTATTTTAAAATTAATAAAAAGGCACATCACTTTCAATAAATGGCATTGAAGAATTATCAAGTTATCATAATAAAATATTTTAATCAAAATAACTCATTTCATGAAAACGCTGAAAATTTTGCATACAAGATTTAAATACTTTGTGTCGTGACTTGTTAGTGAGGTGTTTAGCGTTGGCCACAACCCACTAGTTTATTTATTGCTTCGTCACCCGGTGACGTTATTTGCCAGGTATATGTATGTGCATTATAGCTTTTACTGATTAGCGGTAAGTTCTGTCTTACAAAGCACTTTTCACCGAATTATGCAATTCATTTTCATTACTTATTTAAGTACTCTATGTTTTAGAATTCAGTAACGCGACGTCCTACGTAGGCGATTCAAAACGAATGCGAAGCGGCGCGGCGCGGCGCGAAAATAACAAAAAGTCGGTAACTATAGTAGTGTCCTACGTTACCGACCGCGAGTTGGTTTCGATGCGGCGCGGCGCGATGCGAAGCAAACGCCATCAGTTGGTTTGATATTTTCGCGCGAATTGATAGTGGCGCCATTGTTTTTTGACATGTCAGAAACAGAAATTTTAATTTCTGTCCCTGAACGTCCCTGAATAGAACCGCGAATTTTAGGATTTGGCAAAAATTAGTGATGAGCAAATGCAAGACCAAGACCAAGACCAGGGTGGTCTTGGTCTTGGTCTTGGTCTTGCACCCGCGGTCTTGGTCTTGGTCTTGCATTTACAAGTATAGTCTTGGTCTTGGTCTTGGTCTTGCATACATGGTCTTGGTCTTGGTCTTGGTCTTGCAGCAAGAGTCTTGCAAGTCTTGCACTTTTACGAGTAGGTACGGTACATATGCGTTTTTTTAGTAAAAAAAAATAAAACTTAGGGTAAATATACATGTTTTATAATTTATGGTATTTCGTTATTTCAATTTTCGGATATAACTTTGTGCCAGAAATTTAAATATTTAAAATATGTGTATTCTAGATTTAATTTTTTGATCGTTCGTTCTTGATGGAATTCCATTAAAATTTCTAATTTTTTTTTAATAAGTAAATACCAATTGAAAAATAAAAAAAATTTAAATTATTCTACTATTTATTTTGACTACAACCTACAACCGGTTTCGTGCTTGGCACATTTTCAAGTTGTAAAAAAAATCTGTTCTTTACCACAATGAAAAAGATTTTGAAGCAACCGCTTCTTTGTTATTAAAGAACGGACTCGATTAATAGTGCGCTGTGAAACGGTATTATTCCTGTTGAAAACCTATGTTTACTTTTACCCTTTACTGTTTCTGTACCTATTTATTTTTCATGTTCTGATTTAATGTCAGATCACTTATATTCTTGATATTTATGCATACATCTTGAATTCCTCGCTTTTTTATTGATAATTCGAATACTTATTTTATTAATTTTAATTATAATCATTGTCGACTCCGAGTGCTGTGTTTGGGAGCCTATGGTCGTCTATGGAGGATAAACCAATACAATAATCGAATAAAATTATAATCAACGCTCGAAATACAAAATTGTTCAATTTTGTCAAAATATATAATGAATCAAGCTGGATAGTTTAAACAAGCATTGTCATCGGTAATACACAAATTCTGAAAGTTTTACAGCTCTAACTGTTCGGTAAATGGTTTAAAATAGATAGGAAAATTCCAGTACAGACGAGCGAAGTTAAAGTAGAGTGTAAAAAACATTTTTCATAAATGAAATATTCCTACCGTTTTTTTATGAAATTTATCGTTTCATTTACATATTATATGCTTATGTTCTTGGTTCGCTCTCCAATAGAGAACTCTTGTTCCTCTGGGTTGGAAGATATTGTCAATTGGCAATAAAACAAGCATATATTTAAAAAATAATATATAAGTAGGTATATGTTTACTTATTAATTCTTAATATCAATTATATTGAATTGACATTTTGTACCAGTCAGAATACGGTTAAAATACGATATTCTTTATTACTTTAGCTCAAAGAAACAATAATATTTGTTTTACATATAAATTATCGAAGCGCCGTTAAAATCCAAATAAAGTATTCACTCTTATATTTATTCTATTGTAACTTAAATTATGAAAAGATAAAACTAATTATTACTCTTCGTCTGTAAATATTATGATGTGTTTGTTAGTAAACATGCTGTAGGTACTTTCTAACAATGATTTGTGTGTTTGTTATTATTATAGTATCATCAAAAGGGCCGACAGGATGCGGAATATTGCCAAAATTAGTATTGATACGTAATATCGTACAACCAAATATAGAAAATTCTTTCGAGAGTCTTATTCTTCAATAAATACCATATTACCGTGCATTGTCCACAGAGTTAATGGCATTGTCTCGTTAAATTCGTCACTCAAAGGATACCGTGTTACATTTGCGTCTCTTTCTACACTATAGTACAAAATAAGGAGAGCAAATACACAACTTCTTGTTTTTTATAAATACCGAAAGTATAAAACTAATATTTAGAGAGAATTTGTAAAAAATACTCATTTGTCTTAGAATTATTATACTAATATGATGCCGTGAATTTGTATCCTTTTTATGAAGGCTGTAAATTACATGTACAATTTTTAGTTTTTTTCTTCAAATAAAGTCGGCTACTAGCTTCAGAAACGTGTTAATGTCAAATGCCGCCCGATTTATCTATACCTAAAATTAAAATGTTATAGTGGACTGATTTTGTGTACTAAATAAAATAGGATAATTCTTCATTACTTAGTGCATAAATTAATTATTGATTTAGTTATACATATTATAATGTATCGATAGGCCGCTATAATCCAAATAGCATAATATTTACCCAAATATTGAAACACATAGCTAGTGAAAGAAGCGCATGCGCTTAAAATAATTATGCTGACCAGCAGATGACAGGTCGTAAGTTCTGTAGGTGTCTGATTTCCCGGTTCTCCTATTATTAGTTGCATGTTACACATGAGATCCAACTGTCGGTAACAATAGTATGTATAATTGAAGAATACGTATCAAACGATTAACACTTAAACACAAATTAATAAATATTGTAAAATATTTATGTAGGATGTAGGAGGTCAATCTTTTTTTCCTACCCAGAAAAATATGAAAATAGCATGATGTATGTTTGGAGATTAAGTATCAAAACTATTGAGTCACTGTATATATCGTGTAGTGTACATATACTGCCTTACAAATTGTATGAAACGATGTCGTCACTAAATTCAATTTTTATAAAAATTGTGAAAAAAGTTGTAAATGTGCCTGCTACTACAATCTCGATATTATATATAAAAAAATAAATAATCTAGTTAGGTTGTTTCGGCCTTATTCAATATTTTTAAAAACTTGGAAATATAGGCAGTCAAACACAAATTTATCATAAAATAAATATTTTTCTTAATAAAAAATTTTGAGAACTTCTGGAACGTTAAAAAAAATTTAGATTTTGTTTTTATGTATAATTAAACTAATTTTCAGAGCTCTAGCTAGGTTTTTGAGAAAAAATAATTAATATTTTTAATAAACAAAAATAGAGAGAGTTTTGAGATATATGGTAAAATACATTAAAAATTCAAAAATTGATAACCCCTACCTGAAACGGTAATTCTAAATACTGAGTACTAAAGTTTTGTAGGCCTATAACTATCTATATATTTTGAAATTTTGAGCTCTGTGCATTGAGCGGATTAAAAGTTATAAGGGACACACAGACACAATGAATGTTCTACTCCGAATTCTGACTAAATATATACAAATAACATATATGCTGCGAAGACTCTATGGTGGTGTTTTTTGACTTCCATGTCGAATAAACCATGATAAATATAACCATGATACTTTGTCGATATATACATATACCTATAGGTCTATTTAAAAATGAACAATAATACTCACTAATAAATTTAAAATGTTACGACGACGCATTATTTAAATATAATATTGAATAAAATAATTAATTGAATTTACTTTATGAATCGCCTCTGTTTGCTTTCGTCGTCATATTTCAATAAAGAAATATTGTCTTAAAAAATAATAATAGCTTATCCTTCAAATAAAAATGACACATGAGAATCTAATGACAGAGGTTATTTTTGCATAACGTAAATAAAAATTAAGACAATTTGAATCTGAGATACAACTTCCTGTTACCAAACCCGCACGTGTTTGTTTGTCTTCATGTTATTAATTAGGTAGGTATATTATTTTTGTTTTAAACTGATAGGTATCTTAATTTAATTCTTAGACAAGTAATAAACAAATGTTGGTACACCTATTCATTAATATATTAGGTCCTTACATATGAAATTGGCGTTTTGTATGGGAGGAACATAAAGTCGATTTTTTTTAATATAATATATTTATTTAATCAAAGTATGTACCATTGCTATCTATGCACTTTTGCCATCTCATAGGTAGTTCATCGATCCCTTTACTAAAGAAACCATTCAGACGGGAATCAATAAAATCTTTGAAGGCGGTTTGGACTGCCCCATCGGAGTTGAATTTTTTCCCTTGCAAGAAGTTATCCAAATTTCGATAAAAAGGGTAATCTGATGGGGCAAGGTCCGGAGAGTACGGTGGATGTCTTAAGACATTCCAATTGTAGCTCCTCTAATTTGGTAGCCGTCTGTTGTGCAGTGTGTGGTCTAGCGTTATCATGAAGCAGCAGTGGCCTAGAGCGATTAACCAGCCTCGGTTGTTTAGCAGCTAGCTTTTCCATCATGGTTTGCAGTTGCTGACAAAAGACATCTGCCGTAATCGTCTGGCCAGATTTAAGAAAGCTGTAGTGAACGACACCAGCACTAGTCCACCAAACTCTCACAAGTAACTTTTTTGGAGTCAATTTTCGCTTGGGGCATGGTTTGGCTGGTTCGGCAGGGTTCAGCCATTGCGATGAGCGCTTCCGATTATCGTACAGGATCCACTTTTTATCACAGTTAATGATTCGATTTAAAATCCCTTCATTATTGTGCCGGTTGAGTAATGCAACACAGCAGCAACGCGCGTTTGTTGATTTGCTTCACTCAATTCGTGAGATACCCACCTTTCAAGCTTTTTCACCTTCCCAATTTCCTTCAAGTGGATTAAAACAGTTTTATCACTAGCACCGCAGTCTGCAGCTAACTCGGATTGCGATGGATCCGCTTCCACAATAGCCTTCAATTCTTCATTATCAACTTTGGTCTCCGGCCGTCCACGGGGCTTGTTCTGCAGGTCGAAATTTCCAGAACGAAAACGTTGGCACCAAAAACGCACTGTGTTTTCTTTTGCAGTACCGTCGCCATACACATCATTAATCCTTCGAGCCGTTTCTGCAGCACTGGTGCCAAGCTGGAACTCGTACTCGTAAATAGCGCGATATTTCAAGTTTTCCATTTTTTAAACCGAATGACGCAAAGAAAAAAACAATTGAGGAAAAAACAAATGAATTATAATTTTCGAAACACAAATACATGAGTAAATAGCTGTATAAATTTGAATTTGTAATTCCTAACCAAAGAGAAGATATTTGAGATGAAAGTTGACAGTACGGCAAAACGACAATTTCATATGTAAGGACCTAATATGAATACATTTAACAATGACTCAAAATTATAAATCATTTTTGTAAAATAAATAGGTATTATATATGTTTTCAAGCATAGGGGTTCGGATGTCACAAAATTCGATCTTTGTATATTATTTTTACCGTTCATTTATTGTCGTTCCAAAGCAATTTCTTCGAGTATGTCAACATATTGAAAAACTGCAAGACCGCAAGAGTCTTGCATTTATGTCTTGCAAGACTCTTGGTCTTGCAAGCATGGTCTTGGTATTGGTCTTGGTCTTGCGTCCCTGGTCTTGGTCTTGGTCTTGCAGTGAAGCATGTGGTCTTGGTCTTGGTCTTGGTCTTGCAAAAAATGCAAGACCAAGACCAAGACTGCAAGACTTGCAAGACTTTTGCTCATCACTAGCAAAAATAAATGGGACTACAAGTAAACACATTTATGATGTTGTTCAAAACAAACTTTAAAGTTTTCTCTGGCTTGCACGAATGTCAAATTTTGATATGTTTCCCGCAAAGATGTAAATTCAGTCTCATTTATTAATTCAAGATCACGTAATTCTTCATACAAATTGTGATATTCCCCATAAATATGCCTCTCTAAGTACACAATATTAGTTTCACTTCTCTGCCGTACATACTTCTTGAGTATTTTATATACGTACATCCATGACAGTAGCTGGCGGCAGAGGGAACGATTCGCTCACACGTAGGACAGAGCCACCGTGTCGCACCGCATCGCATTGAATTCGCTTGTATCCGCACCGCATCGCTTCGCAATCGCGTTCGCTTTGAATCGCCTACGTAGGACGTAGCGTAACATTTAACTCAGCAAAAACTTATTGTCGTGTTATATAATATTGTAAAAGATCGTTTAGGTCATGAATTTCTGTCTACACACTGAAGATTATTTTACGATTGTATCAAGCTGTAGGTGTGTAGGCTTTCTTTTGTTGTAAACAGATACAAAAATAACTCTGTTATGTAACATTCATAAATCGTAATAGGTAATATTATTCAATTAAACTATTTTTAGTGTAAGAATACGTTCAAACCTTTATTTTATTAATACATAATCATGAATAAAGATTTTCATGAATAACATATGTAGATCTTTCAAAAATTGGATTTACAGGAACTCAATAAGATTGCATATTTGCTTGCGCATCAAGTGATCGTGTTAATCAGTCGATTACAGGTCGCATACATATCTGCCTTGATTTCCAGGTTCTCCTATAATATTCCTATTACTTCGTGAGAGGTGGTGGAGTAGCGATCTCCATTGAGATCGCTACTCTCACCACCACCCGCTCTGCATATGGGGACTGTTAACGGCCCCTTCACAGAACGCTAAGTGAGCGACAAGAAAAAAATGCATAGCATGAAAAGTAGCTCATGGAGCCCTCTAGATTAGCAATCTCGGCACCATAGTGCAAAAGAACAATCCACGAATGTGAATGGAGGATTCACACTCGTGGACCTCAGATCTTATAAATGAGAAATATCAGGGGTATGACCAAGAACTCTCTAAAAAAATAACCTACTGGGAATCTAACAATAGTAAGGCACCATAACAATGACAAAACTTTTTAAAGGCTTTAAAATTGTTCTTCGAGATCACAAAATCCGCGTGACCAATGGGACCTTGAATAGGCCCACGGACAGCAACGAGAAGCTCCGATCTATAAGAGGACACCATTGGGTGGCAACAATCCCACAGGATATGTTCCGAAGTTTGGTCTGGGCACTGACAGAACTGACATGAGGCAGAGGAGGCAATATTAAATCGGTGAAGATAACTCTTAAACAGATCTATGAACGAAGGTAAATTTCCTAGTAGATTCAAAGAGGCTCTCATAGTTCCCATATATAAGAAGGGGTCGAGGAACAATGCAGAAAATTATAGACCAATATCAATACTATCAGTTTTTAGTAAATTATTTGAACGTATTACATATGATCAAGTATATCCTGTAATAATCAAATATATTCAAGACCAACAACATGGTTTTCTAAGAAACCGTTCCGTGTTATCAAATATGCTCATTTTTACTGAATATTTATCATCTAATATGGAGGATAAATATCAAATTGACGCAATATATACAGATTACTCAAAGGCTTTCGACAGAGTCGATCATGTTATATTAGCTAAGAAATTAAAATTAGTCGGGATACACGGTAACTTACACAGGTGGTTTGTGTCGTATATTGAAAACAGGTCTCAGTCAGTAAAAATTGACAATTACAGGTCCAATTTTAAGTTTATTCCATCTGGCGTTCCACAAGGCTCACACTTGGGACCGTTATTGTTTAATATTTACACTCACGATATCTACATGTGCTTTACAAACTCCTTATATGTCTCATATGCTGATGACATGAAGGTTTATTTAAAAATTCGTACAATTGCAGACTGCCATAAACTTCAAAGTGACCTGGATAGATTATCACAATATTGCAAACAAAACAAACTTGACTTGAATATCTCAAAATGTAACAAAATTTCATTCACTCGTGCAAAAAACATTATTAAATATAATTATACGCTTCACAATAACACGCTCGAAGAAGTGGATCATATAAGAGATTTGGGGATTACGCTTGACTCAAAATTAATGTTCGACAAACATCTGGATATAATAGTTAATAAAGCTTATAAATCTTTGGGGTATATTATCCGCCTGTGTAAACCATTTAAAAATGTCAGTACACTTCATAGGTTATACACCACGTTCATACGTCCACATTTAGAATACTGCACTCCAATATGGTCTCCTTACTACCTAAAACATATAAATAGAATCGAAAAAGTACAAAAGAAGTATTTGAAACATATCAACTTTCGTTTACGCATATATTTTCCTTTATATTCCGAATCAGTTCAATTTCACAAATTTGACACACTAGTTAATCGACGAATTATGGCCGATCAATCTCTCTTATATAAGGTAATAAACAATTTTTTTGACTCTTCTGAACTAATAAACTTTATACCACTCAGAGTTTCTGGAAGAACTACCAGACGGCCCGAATTGTTTCACGTTCCTGTTTGTAGAACGAACTATCGGAAGTTTTCAACTATCCCTCGAATTTGTCGACAATATAATGAAAGTTTTAATGATATAGATATATTTTTCCATTCTTATAATCAATTCCGGGAGAGGGTTAGGTGCGAGTGCGGACGTATATCATAATGACGAAAGGTGTTGTGACATACCATAGTTTCTCTACCTCTCACATTCCTCCACTTTTCTTTTTCTATTCCTACAGTTCCTCCCCCATCTCCGTCATTATCCTTGTTGCTTTTGTTATGTATATATTTTTTTTAGTTTTTTTTTAATTTTTTTTTTAGTTTTTAATAGGTATAAAATATTAATATTTTTTCAGAATCAACTGTAAATATGTACTTTGTGGACAGTTTTTTGGCCTTGATTTATTATTCATTGTTTTATATTCATATTAGTTAATGATGCTGTTATTGTCCCAAATAAACCAAATAAATAAATAAATAAAATTTCCGTGTCCTGTGAAAAATTGAGAAGTCCATAAGTCGGGGACAACCCAAGAAGGCCCTCAGGAGGGAAAAGAAGAACATTTCCAATTACAGAAGAAGATTGAAAATAGCACCTCTACGCTGCATTTCCAGATCTAGGGGTGTCATGCCCGTCAATATAGGCAATGCTTCGGTAGGACTCGTTCCATATGCTTTGGACAAAGCAATAAGAGCGAATCTTTGATCTGAGAGCAAAATTCTACGTATATGTTGAAGCTTACAAGCGTGAGACCAACAGCCAGCCGCATAACAAGCAATGCCGAGGTAAACTGCCTTATAAAAAATACAAAAGACTCGAAACTGTAAACCCCATTTTGCCTTGGCGATGTGTGAGATTTTTAAAAAAGCAGACTTAGCTTTGTCGACACTCAATAGTGCATGATTTTTAAAAATCGGTCCTCTTTCCAGAACAACTCCTAAGCAAGTGAGTTGATCCCGAAACGTCTCCATTGAGATGTTTAAAATTTATAAAAAATATTTTTCTTATTTATTAAATTATGTTTGGCGTAAAACTTATTGACATCAATTTCCAAGCTAGTTGGCCATCGTTCCGTAAATACATTCGACACAGATGTTCAATCCAATAGACATTACAAAGATAAGAAAATTCTTTATATAAAAAAAGTTTGCGTTTGTCATTGAATTTTATTATTCTTTGTGAGTTTGTAGTTTCTTTTGTTATGCACCCATCATTTGAGTTTTTAATTGTATTGTTGATGTCGGTCAATACAAAATCATTGCGTGTCGAGCCTCAAAAACCATAAATTCACTGTGAAACAATAATTAGGTAACTAATCGTAATTAAGAAATTTGTATGCAAAATCATACATTTCTGAACCATTAAAAGAATATCTATTTGTTTTCCGAACTTGTGTGAATATCATCTGTTACAATTTTATGTTCATATCAAGGTTACGAAAATGTCACATCTATATAAGAGAACGATTAAATTATGATCATATCAATATAATATCTAAAATAAAAAAAACTCAGATCATGTGAATGATATAGTTACATATGTGGGCATATATAAATAGGCATTGAGTACAAAATTTGATTGATATTTCTATATTGATTTATAAATATAAAAAAAAATATTTATGCGGCCTCTCAATATATCATCTTTTGTCATTAAAGCCAATTTTATCCAAACCAAAATACAATATAACCTACTTAAAGATTTATTCTTAGGATGTGTTTCTCGAACAAATATTTAAGTAAAAGTACCTATAGTTAAAATACTATTATTTCATAAAAATGTTAGAAACTTCTAGTTTTTTTCATTGAAATCTAATGCTGTTAAACGACGTACTTTTGTAGAATTTTATGAAATCATAGTATCATTACTATATTATTTCTGATGCTTTTTTTTATATAACCTAACCTTAGTCGTTTGAACAGGAAAACAATTATTTACCTACCTACAATATATTATAACAATATAATTATATGTTTTACTTACTTACTAACTTTCCGTGTCCGGGCTAAATTCTGCCACTCCAGTAAGCCGCGACTTTTATCGCTTTGTCATTGGCCATAATCAGGTACCTAGGTGTACAGCCTCCCCTCATCAGTGGACACATCAGTAGGTGTCTGTCATCCTAGGTTTCGCCACAATCACAATTAACATCCCCCACCTCTTGAGGTTCTTCTTGCATCGAATGACACCAGCTCTCAGCCTATTGAGGGTAGTCCACATAGAGTATGGGAGCTGTTCGCCCAATCGTGTACCCTCTTGTAAGTTAGTCTGTGACGTCGCTCCAAAATCCAGTTTCCATAGTTCTTCTTTCCGTTGCTGTGAGGTCTCAACAGGAGAGGTAGTTTTAATCAAATATATGTTGTACTTATATATTTTGATAATTTTGCTTGCTTTCTATATTTAAAATCATATACCTTCATGTGGTGATGGGTGGTGCGTTGGATTAGTAATCAAGTGGTCCCGAGTTCGAATCCTGCCATGACCGATTTCGTTCACCTATAGCAAAAGCATTCATGCTTAATTTAGGGAATGTATTAGGATGAATATGTACTGTTTCAAGGACATATTCATTCTTTTAAAAAAATGTACCTACTTACTTTTTACAATGAATTTATCTCTGTCGACGTAACTGAAGGCTAGCTAATTAGCTAGGTTAGCTGGAAATTTTGAATGAATTATCATTCATCATGAAATAAAATAACTGTTTTGCAGATTGACGGCAAAATGTTAAAAAAAATGAAAATTATTAAAAAAATATCCCATAAATATTTTTATTTATAAAAATTCTGATTCCTATATATTATAACAATAATAACAATAAAAACATTCTTACATTCTATACAAAAGAAGCAGAATTTATAAATTTTCATATATGATTCAGAGGAGAAATAAATTATTCCTCTGCTGGGGATCGAACCCAGGACGTCCGCAAAAAAACTAAACGACTTACAGTCTATACTATGGCGACCGCCATAGTTGGTACCTATACTAAAAGCATCACTGTAATGAATCACGATCGTTCAATTAGTAAAACCATACATATGATTTTCCCGAAACAACCATTTTTCTTCTCATATACTAAATTTTGAAATATAAATTTTGATATTATACGATTTGCGATTCCATTATTTGTATTGCATAGTGAATCCACATCAATATTATACATCATTTTGTTCGTCAATAGCACAGCATTTATGCTTAATTTAGGAAATATATTTTGAGGATATATTCATTATTTTTATAAAATAACAATATGCTACTAAAAGGTTGAATCAATAAGATAAGCTAATGCACTGGAAAAGGGACACAAAAGGCTTGAATTAAAATCTTGAATTGAATGTCTTTCCTTTTCCTACTCCTATTGCAAAACAAAAAATTAATATCCATTAAATGGTTCTATCAAGTTCATAATTATTTACAAAATAAATACAAACTCTAAGAGAGTTTTTTAATAGCTTTTTTTATTAGGTACGCAACTTTTTTCTCCAATATTCACATTGTTTTAAAGAAATCAATCAATCATTGCTTTAGCTTAAATTATATATAAATATTAATATATAAATCAAAAATCAGTCTTCCTTGAAGTTTGTATTGCGTGATGTCTTTAGTGGAATGATTTTACTATATATAATTTTGAAATAATTTAAATAAGGTATTTCATTCTCAAAAAATAGTTTGATTCACATACATAGTTACAATATATTTAAATAAAGATAAGAATTACGTAGGTACAATGAAATCTCATCTCGTGGCTTGTGACTGTAACCAGTTAGGCTAACCAATCTTTGCAATCCCATATCATAATATTCAGGTGTTCTCAAATATTGATAAATGGATCATGGTTTCGATCCCCAGAAGAGAATTAATTTATTTAAAAATTATATCTCACGCAATTCTTGCTTCTCCGGGCTGGCAACACTGTTGGAGGAAATTGCCAAATAGCAATAAACTCTCCACTTCTTGAAATAAGTTTTACTTACTTAAAATGTTTATATAAACATTTGTTTAATTGATAATTCATACATAACCTAATGTCAACATTTTCTTCGGAATACAGTATTACCTATATCATGAAACTATGAAAGCATTTTTCCTCTATTTTGACAAGATATATGATCATTGTTTTTATGAAACTTCATTACAAAAGAAAAAAGAAAAGAAGCTTCATAAAATAGAATTTTCTTAAATATAAAAGTATTAAAACGATTTTTTTTTGCCACCAAGCACCGGCTCAGAATAGTGCTTCCACTCTACACTTATCATCGTTTTCGGGTGTCCCGCTAGAACCGAGTAATCAAAAATACAAGAGGCAATATAAAATCACACATAGTTCAGCATTCACGTTCACCACCTATTCTGTTTTTTATTGGGTGAAACGAGACTGGTGTGTGGGTAAACACGCATGTGTTGTGCTTCTTTTACTGGGTAATGTACGCCCGCGCACTTTCGCTGGTTGCCCCGATTTGTGGGACGTGCCGTATTGGTATGTAATATTTTTTTATTTTATTTACGGTTATCAGCAACGGTCCGGCAGTGCCGTGCCTAGAACCTTCGGACTAGGCAAACCCTGAAAGAAAATTGAGAAATGTCGAAAATTTAATGTTTTATTAGCGTCGTTGTTCGTTTGAGTGGCCATGAAAATATTTTAAAATGCCAAAATAATATTAACCTTTGTGGCCCTGTCAAGCATCGTGTCTAAAAACGGTTCAATTTATAATCTTGTAGTATTGTTAACGCTATTGTCGTTCCAACCATAATGTATGCAAGTGAGACATGGGCATGGCAGAAGACGCATGAAAGTAAAATTAACGCTGTGGAAATGAGGTCCCTAAGACGAATGTGTGGTAAAACAATTTATGATAGGATAAGGAATCAAGATATCAGAAGAGAATGTAAGATTGAAAGGGATATTTTGAGTAGAATGAAGATAAATGCTTTGCGATGGTTCGGACATGTAGAGAGAATGAACGATGAACGACTGACAAAGAAAGTATACAAGGCTGAAAAGAGTGGAATGAGATGTAAGGGTCGACCAAGAAAGAGCTGGCATGATCATATAAATGAGATTTTGAAAGAGGGGAACATACGAAGTCAGAACAATAGGAGAGCATGTATGACGCGATGTATGAATGTAAATGAGGCAAAACAGGTATGTCAAGACAGAAGAGTCTGGCGTTCGGTTCTCTCTGCCTACCGCAAATAGGGAAACGGCGTGATGGTATGTATGTATGTTTGTATGGTTTCAATAAAACAGACAAAAAATATTAGGTCTTGAATATTCATAGGCAAGCCAAGACTTTCGGCTTCTACAAGCACTTCCGCTACTGCGGTCAGGTCATGTACAATTATAAAAAAATATAGGAATTTTACTATCTCACAAGGCGGAATACTCTATAGGCATTAAGACTAAGGTTATATTTTGAGGGTATATAAGTTAAGTTTACAAAAGTACGATAACTTTTTATGGTACGAGAATTTAGATATTTAAATGTGTGAAAATTTTACTTAGAATATGTGATAGTCCAGTTTCCTATCCCTTTCTGCCCTTATTCACTAGCCAAAGTGTCACCAAACTATCTACTCTGTACCTATACTTTCTTCATTTTATGTCCAAATTTAACTCTCGTTTATAAATAAATGATAATGACTTGTAATCTAGAAAAAAAGACTAATTATGAAAGTACTAAAAAAAATACTCTTACTACTACTTCTAATTGTGTCCAATTTTTATTTATATTTTTACTGGCTAACTTTTCAATTATTATAGAAGAACCAGGAACTCAAGGCACCTACAGGGCTTACGACCTGTCATCGGCTGGTTTACGTGATCACTTTATGCGCTTGTGCAACGTTCATCAATTATGCCTTCTTATTGATTTCTCTTATCAATGTAATTTTTGAAAGTTGTATATACCAACATATTTAAATAATGTGTAACAATTCACCTGAAAATAAGACATTATTACTATTGTCGTCTATTACGTAACGAAGAGACCTTTTTGTAACGCCATCTGTTGAGAAATTAGTTTATTTATAAACAATGAAAGCAACAGTCCTTGTGAATGAGGTGACGGTGTCTTGCACAGATGTCACTCCTGAACTGCACCAGAAATAATATTTCATTTTTGGCTTGTTTACCTACTAGCGTGTTTGGCTTTTTTTTGTTAATTTTTTTTTTTTTAATAATACGAGAAGGGAAATAGATAAACAGCTTGAATACCACTGACTTAGTACCATGTGTTTTTGTATGTAAAATTGTTTATTTTATCGATATGTGAAGTATGTAAGATGAGCAACCTCTATTTGATGACGATCGAAGAATATAAAGAGAGGTGGGCTTAGTGATATCAACATCAGTACACTAGCTTCCATACGTACAGTACCTTCTCTTCAACAAACATGAAAGGAGTAAGTTGACTCTATTTTATTGGGCACTCGTGGTACTTACTATACTCATAATTTAAAAATAAATGTTTCATTAAATCATATTAAACTAACACCTGTTTGTATTATGCAATAACTATTCTAATATTGTATGTTTTTATATGTATGTGTAATTAAGCCTCTTTGTATCAATTGTTTTAAAACAATCTAAACCTAATTCATTTTAATTCCATTTCCATTGGGTATATATAAAAATCCCTTATCAGTGAAAATAAAAAAATGTGTATTATTTAAGAATATTTAGTGACCAACTTCAAGGTCTCTTATTATTTAAGTTGATACTGTTTATTTTTTATTCCTGGGAAAATACTAGCAAATTCATATGAAATTAACAATGTTTATAAATAACATTTTTTTTTTCATTCATTCATACCATCACGGCATATCCTCACAATTTGGGGTAACCAACAACAAGTGTTGGGCTGTGCATTACCTTATAGAATGTAATGACACGACACATACGTGTACCCCCCTTTTTTCCTATTTTTTTTCCTCTTTTATTTACAATTACCCGGCTCTTACGGGACACTAGAAAACTATATTAGGAAAAGTGGAAACACTATTCCAATTCGGCATGTATTTTCTTCTTTACTTATGAATTACAAATACTAACAATTCTAGATGCAGAACAACTTTATATATTTATATCTATAATAATTCAAAATAGGTAACCATAAAACTGCATAAAATCATCAAACATTAATGATGTTAACCACAAAAAACAAGTCTTATAGGTACCTACTTATATTTTGTGTTTTCTCTGAAATTGTAAATAGAACTGAATTGATTTGTAACTGGTATATATGCAAGTAATACATAGTGAAAGTGAAATATTATAATATGTTATCCTCAATTGTTTATTTATTAATCTTCTTGTATACATTATTTTTACACTGACGGGTACATAGTTTATACAAATAATTGCCAAATGGCAATTTTTTCCAACCAAGTTAACCAACCAAGAGTTAATGTTGATGAAAATATAATACAATAAAATGAGTTGGTACTATGGCAATAAGTTTGTAACAAAAATATCTATGTAAAAAATATAACAGAAAAAAATCAGAATAAGACTAAAAAGTATTAATTCATAGAATAAAATAAAATTTAAATTTTTTTTTTCGATTGATTATTACCTACTTATTTTTTGTGAATGTAACTATGGTGTTTATGAAATTTAACACTCACTTATGAGAGTGAGCATAAGCAATAGTCAACGCTCACTTATGGCAGTAGGTTATTAGTGATAGTTAACAATCTTTTGTAATATTTTATTATTAGTGATAGGTAGTTGAAAACTCAAGTGTAACAGTAGTTTATTGGTGAGAGTTAATAATCACTTTCGACATTAGGAACTCACGTGTAGGTTATTGGTTGTAATAGTAGGGTAATAGTGACAGTCATTAACAATCACTTTTGACAGTAATAACTCACGTGTAACTGTAGTTTATTGGGTGTACCTAATAGTAGGTTATTGGTGACAGTCAACAATCACTTTTGACAGTAGTTTATTGGTTACAGTCAACACTCACTTATGACAGTAGATGATATTGGTGATGGTTTAAACACAATAGTGAGAACGGACATTTAGTAGGTATAAAATGAACATGATAGATTCAGTTTACTATTGTCCCTTTATTTAGTTTACTATGAGTAGGTATGTATATAATCTCTTTTTCCTCTTAATTACTAGAAGCATCTATTCCAAAAATAATTTATTCTTTGTTTGTTCAGATTCACTTCTCCATATATTTTTTTTTGTATAACAATTAACATGTTAACAAAAAACCCATTATTGTGATGTTTGATAACCTTTAAATATATATTTTATTACCTTGTTTGAGAGGGATTTTTCACAAGAATATAAAAAATATATCCTTATAATATAAAAGGTATATAAATTCATTTTGACACTTTGTTAAAAAATTCAATTATTAAATATATTAGTAAATGTCAAATAAACAATACTATTTTATATTGAATTTATATGTAGGAATGAGGAACAGTAGTATTTCAAAATCTCTTCATTTGAAAGTTAATGGAAATCTATTGGACAATGAACCTCAGATGAGCAAAAACTTGTTACCTATATTGTTTATGAATTGTAGTTGGATATAAGTGATATTAGCATAGTAGGCTTGTCTATGAGGCTGTGTACAAAAGTATTATAAAATATTAAGCGTCATTGCAAAACTTTTGATGTTCGTTATTTATGAATCATTATGAATGATTGTTCAATATTGGCAATATGATAATGGTTTATAGAAAATACATATATATGCTCCGATATTTTATTGGGTATACTTCACACATTTTTTTATATAAATAAATTTTGTATAGTTTCTAAGTCATGTATAGTTTCATATTGAACACAATTTAAAACTGAATTTTATAAATTGAATTTAATGTTTTTGTTTGTTCTTCAGTAGAGTGTCAGCTATTATCAGCAGTTTTAGCAAAAAAATAAAACATAGTATTTTTCTAATTGGACATTAAAATGATAATATATTGATTTAAATATGTGGTTCCATATCATTGGTTCAATTACAGATATTAAAAAAAATAATTTACAATATACTGACTGTTTTAATCGATGTTCCTTGGAATGAAAATATTTTTTTAATTGATTTAAAGGGTTTATTGCGATGCCTGCTTACGCAATCATTGAATGCTCCATGGATGAGAAATCCATTCATTTTTTAATTGTTGAGGTCAACCTATCATTAATGTAGTCAATTTATTAAGAACTTTAACATTTAATGCTTACTTTTTTAATTTCACTGATACCAAGTAGAAACAGATTTTTATTATTAAAATCACTTTAAATATTACTAAGCTAACATAAAACTTTATATTACTTCAGTGTTCTACTTTAATGAGAGGTTTATTAACCAGAAACTGTTCTTCAATACAAAATAAACCTATTCATTTTTTAACAATTTACGAAATAAATAGTACGTACAATAGTTTTTTTTCTGTATAATAAAACTTTAACAAACATCCCATTTTCGTTGAAAATAGATCGGTAAAATAAACTTAAATACTTTTCAATTCTTACTTTCGATGGCTCTAAAACTCTTATCAAGTCTTGGACTCTACTTATCCTTGACTCCAACTCCTGTCTCCAACTCTAGTCCTTCAATCTGTCACTTGCAGTGACTTTTGAATATTTTCTGAAAATTCTCGAACACAACATAAAGATCCAGCTAATTTTTAAATATTGATTGATACTGAGTTAATTTATCGTCAAGTTTATTTTAAATTCACCAATTGTTAATTAATAAAAACTTTTTTTAGGTTATAATTTTCTTCACTCTGTGTGTAGCAGCATTAGCAGCCTCACAAGGAAACCCAAAGGATGCAGTGATTCTAAAATACGAAAACGATAACATTGGTGTTGGAGGATACAGCTATGCGTAAGAACTGATTTTCAATTACTTTCAATCAAAAATAAGGTATAACAAGATATATTCATGCAAACAATAAAGTTTGTAGTTTTAAAATTGTTAAACATACCAAATATTAAGTTTCTTAGCTACAGCCATCGTCAGTATTAAAATAAATTTTATGTATTGAAGAAATTAATCACTCGCATATAAATTAGATGGTATTGTTATATCTAATTAAAAATAATTGTATTTGCAAGGGTGGTTGACTGACAGATGTCCAGACAATAAATCCGCAACATTGTGTTCTCATTAAAAAATTTTATTATTATTATTAACTACTACAATTGAAATATTTAATGGTATTCGATTGCCCTTTTCATGTATGTGTTCGGCTTATTCGAATATAAGTTAAACGTTAATACAAGCTTTGCTATATTATTACAACATAAGCCAGTCCCCGTTTGAATGCCATTTGAAAACTGAATAAAATTTAATTTTCTCTATGAAAAATTAATTTAAATTCCTTGCTCTATCGTCTCCCAATAGTAAATTATGATCACATCTTCCTTCACGCAATGAAACTTGTCACAACGCAATTAACCTTGACCCGATGTTTGATGCGAATTCACATTATTGATAAATACATCAATTTGTCAGTTCATAATGATATTTCTTGCAGAAGATGAAATTTATTATTTTACTGAAATACCCTGCAAACTGTCATTAGTCATTATTTAGGTAGGTACTTTTATTCAATCATTTTGTGCTACATACTTAAATAACACAATTTTAAATCCTGTTATCTACATTTGTATGTCGGTTTATACGGTAATGCATTTTCTTTTTATATGAGATAGAAAAAAACCTTTAATTTATGTTTTATATATTTATTTCTGAGAAAAATTCATTTGAAATCAGAATTATGTTTAAAAAATCTTATATTATACAATTACAATAACAATATACAATTTCCAAAAATGAATTCTTGTTTGATATCAATATTTTTTCATGTATTTTAATTTGTTTTAAGAGTTACTTATATTTTAATTTTTTTTATATACACCTCGGATTTTATGTTATTCACTTACCTCACTAACATCAAACATAGTAATATTTCAAAATTAGTCTTTATTTCCATATGAACTTTTCATGATAGCAACTCTAACACCATAACATTCCGTGATATTTTAAAAGTTGCAACAACAATAATTTATACCTACCTACTAATTGTGTCAGTGATCTTATTTTTATGTGTATGTGTATAGTGGCATTTTTGACATTTTAATATGAAGATGAACGCGCTTTATTGAAGGCAAGAAAGCTATGGATGCGCTTAATTGGAGGGTTAGCGAGATTTTTTATTTTTTATTCATGTGTTTTCATTCTCTGTGCGTGTCCCTTAATTAAATATAACATTCATTTTTGTAAAAATATAAAAAAGAAATCCTTTCAATGAACAGGCGCATTATGCAAAATGAAAAATATATTTGAATAAATGTTTAGCATCAGCACTATCATGTATGAAGTTAAAGGCATATAACATTTTCACAAGCAACAACTAGTTTTGTGGGATTTTGAAACGGCATAGACTTTATAGCACACTCCATTCGGTAATCGTTAATAGTCTTTGGATGAATATGCCATCAAGATAATTATCGTTTGGTTTTTATTTCTATCTTACTAATTCATATAATTTTAGCAATCAAATTGTTTTTTTCAATGTTTCTAAAATAATCGTGTTCAGTGATTCTCACACATAATCATATATTTATCATAATATTTAGGTATTAATCATATATAAGAGACCAAATAAAAAATATTTATGTGAATGTATGTATGTATATTTTATTAAGACGTAAAAAATGAGTAGTTTCTAACATCTAGTATAAACAAAAATAATTTAAACAAGTTGAAAAAAAAACTAATACATAGTTAGTATAACTTATGTATACAAAACGAGAGGGTTGTGGCCAATGCTTTACCTACTATATCCGCTTGGGTTAGTGAGGAGCAAAAAACAACAAATTAAAAAAAACCAGGAGGCCCACAAAATATTAAAAGACCTTATAAATGCAATAAAGTTATTTATTATAAGTGATTTATATTAAAACATTTGCAGATTTTATAATCTTAATTGGAAAAAAAATGTTCCTATTATTGGGACGACTGTTTTGTTTTGTAAGGGCCTTTTCAGCCAATAAATATTTTATAAAAATGTATATAAAAAACAGACCTTATGCACTCATACAAAGTTATGAAATATAAAAGTATTTTGACTAACACAGTAGCAGATACATCAATTATTCAATGAAAATTATAACAAAATGAAACACAATATTCAAAATAAATAGGCTGTTACCATTATGGTATATTTCATAAGTATGGGATTATTAGAAACAAGAGATATCAGTGATTTTGTAACTAAAACATGCAAATAGTACCTACCTAATTATTTATGGATTATTAGATTTCAAAATGTATAAAAAATAAATTTGATGTTTCATTTCATTTAAGTTATTTGAAATCAAATATTTTAATAACAAAATACATAATTTGTCTAAACTAGGTATGTACCTATACTGTTTTATTCAGTATATACCTATTTTCTCTTGTTTTTTCACATGACATTGTTTCAGTTTTATGACAAATACATAATGTGGAATTCGATTATTTATTTCTTCACTTTCTAGAATTCTTGGAAGTCCTCGCCGAAGAAATTATAGGTTTTGTTTCTATTGTGCACGTTTATTTGCAACATCGTATGACATTTAAGGATATATATTAACTAAGTTTAGTTTGTCGATCGACAATTCTTGATAAAACTCCATTGTACGTTGATATGTTAGAAAAATATAAAAATACTTGGTTATAGTTCTATTGTATTTATTGGATTATTGACGCGTTTCGCACGAAACGCGTCAATAATCCAATAAATACAATAGAACTATAACCAAGTATTTTTATAACATATCAACGTAAGTATATATAGATAATATTTCCAGAGAATCATGAATATGTCTGTTTACATCAGGTACACATTGAAACGTCAAATATACATAGTTAAGAGAAAATGACACCTGCCATTCAGTCACAATAAAAACCACAAAATTTACAAATGTGTTTTTTAAGTTGTGAATTCCCTGAATGACGTCAAAATATTAGGTATACCAAATGAAATTTTAATGTTAATAAAAACGGCAGTTTATTGAAAAATTTGTAGATATGAAAACAAAGTTTCTCACTCGAATAAGATGGAAAATATACGTATTGTTTTATATTTTTTGTTCATCCTCGGTCTCTTCAAAATAGAGTTTTATATTGTGCCTAAATATAATATATAATCAAGCATGCAAAAAAAATACATTTAGATAAGGGATCTTTCGAATATCCCCATTCGCTGATAATACGTATGAATGATTCGTATCAAACGGTGCATTTGTTTTGCAAATAAGTAACGGAATTCCGACTTAATGTGGCCGCTATAACTACTTACTGTTTTTTCAAATTACTATATGATTCGTGTTAGGTAGGTAAAATCCAAAATAGATTACCATTCAAATAATGATGTGTCGCAAAATGTCGTTTGCTTTATATTATCTAAGGTCGTTTAATGTAAAACAGCCAAGATTTACCAAATGTGTAAAATTGACATTTAGTTTATGAGGATGCCACAACAGAAACGGTGACACAACAAACATCCCACACATGAATGAAATTCTCTCGCATATTTTATAAAAATGCAACAAACAAATAAGCATTAAAGACGGATTAACATACACAGATCCATTAATTCACAACATTTGTTGAGTATCAATTTCCAATGAACATTTTTCTGTTACAGTATGATTCATTTTTAGGCAAATATGTTCAGATACAATACCTACCGCAAATATGTTCAGATCAATCTTCTTCTTCTTCTTAGCCACGTTAAATCCACTGCTGGATAAAGGCCTCTTAAAAACTTTTCCAGTACATAAGTTTTGCAGGATTAAATGCATTATCTGGAGTTTTTTTCGCTGAATATTTGAATTCATGGATATAAGATAATATTTAAAAAAATCAGTATGACATTTATTGCACGTATTTATTAGACTTTTATACATAGGACACAATAATATAATTAAACCCATATATATTTTAAAACATTTTGTTTTATGAAACTAGTTGCATGTAACAAATGAGATCCAACTGCCGATGGCGATAGTATGTATAATTGAAAAATACGTACCAAATTATTAACACTTAAACACAAATTAATAAATATTTTTAAATAATTTGTTTTCTATACAAAACATGTAGGTATGGATGTCAGGAGTATGGAGGTCAGTCTGTTTTTCCTACCCGGAATATGAAAACAGCATGATGGTATGAATGTATGTTTGGAGATTAAGTAGGTATCAAACTATTGAATAAGATATTGTGTAGTGTGTACTGCCTTACAAATTGTATAAAACGAAGTCGTCACTAAATTCAATTTTTAAAAATTGTTAAAATAAGGTATGAGATGTACTACTACAATGTTCATATTTTTTATAGAAAATTATCTACCTGGGGTGTTTCGGATTTTATCGATATTTTAAAAACTTTGGAACTTTATATACTTGTTTATAGATTTGAAACCAGCGATGGAACCTCCCGCCAAGAACAGGCAGAGTTGAAAAACGCGGGAACAGAGAATGAGGCTCTGGTTATGAGAGGAACCATATCTTGGATCGGAGCTGATGGACAGCAATACACTCTCTCATACATAGCTGACGAAAACGGCTTCCAGCCCACAGCTGCTCATCTTCCACAGGCGTGATCGAGAATACTTCAATATTACCAATAACCTTTTCTGTATAAATATTAGTTTAAGAGTTTGTATTGTCTTCTAATTCTTGGAAATGTGCTTTCCTATAGAAAGCATAAATCATTCTTGTTATTTCAATCTAGTCTTCAGAGTGTACGTTATCTTTTCTTGGTTCCTTCAACATGTATTTTAATTTAGTATAATATTCTACCAATAATCTTCTTTTATAATGATTCTTAAATTTAAATTATTATTCGTAAGTACATGTGATATTTTCTTCTTTCCATTCTGTTTCCTTGTTGCGTGAAAATGTTTTTTCTCTGATTGTAAATTCATAATATTTTTGTTCTGTATCTCCAATGTTACTTTAAAACACTTTTTTAAATCGGTTTTAAAACCATAAATAATAATGTCACCCGTCCTAATTATTCTTACCATAAATATTTTTATTTTGTTAATGTTTGCTCGTATCGAGTTTCCATACAATGTTTCAGTTATTTCAATGTGTATTTTGTAAATTACTAATATGATATTGAATATTTTCAATAAAAAAATACCATGTTATATATTTTTATTTCATCGAAGCATTATTATTTGTTACTTATAAGAAGAAACATTTCGGCTGGTATGAGGAAGGATTCATGGGTTGTTTCAACAAAATTATCCGTAATAGTATAGTTAAAATAGTATGATTTCATATTTTTTTTCAAAATTGAGTCGTTTGAAGGAATTATATACATTTCATTGAAACAACCAAAAGTTTTACACAATTTTATGATACCAAAGTATTTAACTATACTTTAACTTCTTCTTCTTCTATCGTGTCAGCAACGCATTTAAATATTTTTCTGCCAGTGCCTAACAACGTCAATAGCACAATCATTGCCCAGCATAAGATCGTGCATGGTGCAAATTACTGGACTTGAGGGGCAACATTAATCTTTGTTCGAAAAACATTGTCTTAGTCAATGTTTAGCAAAAAAACTTTTCGTGCTTCATTTTATAATTTAATGCACGCCCACACACATGTTGCTGGTTACCCCACAATGTAGGATATGTCGTGAATGTATTTAAACATTTTTAACCTATCAATTACCCGACACTCTATGTAGGTATACTTCAATCCATATGTATATCAAAAATATCGCATAGAAGGCTATGTTCAAAAACGATGTGTGACAGAATTAAGAATGAAGTTGTAATAAAAAAAAAATAATAATAATAGTGGCTTATTATAACAGCACAGTTTTTTTTAAGAAATCACTCGCTATTTATATAAACATTAGGTAAGCACATAACATTTCTTGAAAAAAATACTTTTACTTAAGTCCTTATTCATTCATCGTGTGTTTTCTTTCTTTCTATTAACGATGTCCTTTTTTATGTAACGCAAAGCACTTATTTAAATAAGTGCTTTGCGTTACATAAAAAAGGACATCGTTAATAGAAAGAAAGAAAACACACGATGAATGAATAAGGACTGTGCGATGATTTGGCCACATAAATAGTTTGATGATAAAAATTTATAGATAGCCGTTTGAGAATGATATTCTTAAAGAATAAAACAATAGAATTTTGAATTTTATAAATTATAATAATCGATCATGTATGACATGATGTATGAATGCGAGTGAGGTAATGAATTTATGTAAAAACCGAAGTGTATGACACTCTGTTCTCTCTTAATTGATAAATGATCAACGCAAATTTAAAAATAGGTTAATTAATTAACACCAATAATAATCGCTTCTATAATAATATTTATGAACACTTTAATCATATTTATTTATTTATTTATTTATTTATTTATGTTAAAGTTGGACAAAAAACAGCGTTAAGACATAGTACAATACAATAGTAAGATCAAGTATTAAGGCCTATTACATTTTGTCGTTATGATTGACATAAAATAATACAAGTTTACAAAAAATAAAAAAATAATATATGATCATAGGTTGGTATGTAGGTAAGAGCAACATTTCAAGTTAACAATGATTTAAAACATAATATTGAACTAAAAGGAAAAAAGAAAAAAAAGAATAAATGCCGTCAAGGTTTCCTATAATAAGTGGTTATTGATCTTCTTTATGAACACTTCATTGCACCCTGTGCAAGTGGCGATTTTATTGTGCAATTTAATTCAATATGACCAGTGTTTTCATCCCAGAAACAATATTTTTTTAGAAATTATTAAACTGAAAGACTATTGCAACATTTTTGTGGATTATAGAATATTCAAAAGAAATGTAAAATAATGGGTGTATTATTACATATGTTCAATCATATCAAAAGCTATAGGTATTTTGATTTACTAGCATACTTCCATAAGCATTGAATCCTTTTTGTGAGTAAGAGATTAAAAATAGTGGACTATATACAAACTTATATTATATTTTCTTCCTCCTTGATCTCGTGACTGAGGCTGGCGGCTACACTCAATCATACGCCGGATGGTCCGCCTCCATGTCCGTCGTGGGCAGATTGAAGATCTTCAGTGATTGAAAACTCTATAACAGAATTTCTTAACAAGGTCACCCCATATGGACTGTATGCGACCTTTGGATATTCTACCCTCCTCCACGACAATTCGTTTAGTAGGTACCTACTACTTCTTCTTCTTCTTGTTAGCCTTGTCCTACTTTAGGTAGGGGCGGCTCTCTTAATCCTTCGGCACCAGGATGATCTGTCCTGTATTGCCGGGGCTGGTATTTGATCTTACTCATACCACCCCAAGACTTACAAACACTCGTAAACAGAATTAATGAGGCTGGTGTGAGATTGGGTCTTAACATGAACGTCAGTAAAACAAAATTCAGGCAAGATCACACGGGAGCATGCCTTACATTGAATGGGGCTGGTATAGAGAAAGTGAAAAAGTTTAAATACCTTGGAAGTATGTATCCTAGCGGAAGACCTCGACCCAGAAACCGAAGTCAAATGCAGAATAGAAGCATTACGAGCTGCTTTTAATAAAATGAGACAGATATTCTGCGATGACAATCTAAACCTGAAACTTCGACAACGGCTGGTTCAATGTTATATGGTCAGTCCTACTGTACGGAGTGGAATCGTGGACCCTCAAAGTGAGTAGCATGAACCGGCTGGAGGCGTTCGAGATGTGGATACATCGGAGAATGCTCCGGATACCCTGGACGGATATGGTCAGCAACACAATAGTTTTTCAAAGAGCTAGAGTGAATAGAAAGCTTCTGAACAATATCAAAATCAGAAAAGTATCGTAATTGGGTCATGTGCTTATAGGAGAAAAGTATAAATTGCCCCACCTGATCCTTATGGGCAAGATAGAGGGTCGAAAAGGTGTTGGAAGGAGAAAAATTTTCTGGCTCCGCAATATACGCGACTGGACTGGCATAAGAAGTGTTGGAGAGCTGTTTCGGGCTGCCCAGGACGAGGACGCTTTCTCTCGGGTGATAGTCAACGTTGGGGGGACTTGACATGACACCAAAAGAAGAAGAAGATACCACCCCACCACGTGGGTAGTGGACGTCCTTGTCCTATCCTATAATCAGGGAGTATTAGAGCAGTTTGCACCGAATGATCATTTTTCCTTGATTTCATGTTCATGCAATCTGAGTCGGCTCTCTGTGAGTTTTTCTGTAGTGATGAGCAAATGCAAGACCAAGACCAAGACCGGGGTGGTCTTGGTCTTGGTCTTGGTCTTGCACCTGCGGTCTTGGTCTTGGTCTTGCGTTTACAAGTATAGTCTTGGTCTTGGTCTTGGTCTTGCATACATAGTCTTGGTCTTGGTCTTGGTCTTGCAGCAAGAGTCTTGCAAGTCTTGCACTTTTACGAGTAGGTAAAGTAGGTACATATTCGAGTTTTTTTTAATAAAACCTAAATTTTCGTTGAAGTAAACGTGTGATATAATTTTAGGTATCAAATTATTACAATTTTTGGAAAAAAAATCACCGAACTATGAAATATCGTTTACATGTCGTCTTTAAATTTCTGTATTTTTATAACTTTTCATATATTGTTATTATAGTAGGTAATAAAAATATAAAATGAAATACAAATATGTTGAAGAATTTAAGATTCATAGAGTCAATGTATAAGCTGAAGTGAATCAAAACTAAAATCATTGTCTGAATAAGTGTCTGAATATAATAAATCTTTCAAAGATGATTCTTATGAAAATATCATGAAACAAAATATTTTTCTAGTCATGAACTTTGATGTCAATTATATAAGTCCTCTCTTTAAAACTATAATATACAAATTAATACAAGGAAACTAACAGACATTCTTAGAGGGCTTCAACTTCAGAGATCCAACTGTCGATGGCGATATTATGTTTAGTTAAAGAATACGCACAGAAATAGAAACCCCTAAATCCAAATAATTGAATATTTTAAGATATTTTGTACTCTATACAAAACATGTAAGTATGTATGTCAAGATAGGGTAGTATGGAGAGGTCAGTCCTCCCTTCCTACCCAAAATATGAAAACAGTTTGATGGTATGTATTTATGTTTGAAGATTAAGTATCAAACTATTTAGTCACCTTAGATAATAATATTATATTTCATTACCTTAGATATTGTGTATAGGTCACTGCCACACAATTTGTATGAAATGTCATTACTAAACTATTTTATTACAAAAATTGGTAAATTTTGAGATGCCTTACAAATTGTATGAAAGATGTCGTCACTAAATTCAATTTTTATAAAAATTGGTAAAAGTTTGTCTTAATAAATAATGTTTGAGAAACTCTGGAACTTTTACACATGAAAATTAAATTTGAGATTTTGTATAAAATTTGGCTATATTTAGGTATACCAATTTTCAGCTTTCAAGCTTTTATGGTTATTGAAATAGGTATATGGAAAAATAAATTTAAAATTCAAAAGTTTATAAAAAGCATTGTAGGCCTATAACTTTATATATATTCTGAAATTTTAGGCTCTGCATTTAGCGGAACAAAAAAGTTTAAGAGGGGGGGGACAGACACACTAAATGTTCTACTCCAAATTCTTAATAAATCCATATTATCTTTTTTTCATAAAAAATGAATATGTCCTTGTTAAACAAGTACCTACATAATATGTTATATGTATATTATACATCTTCCTACTTTCCCTAAAATAAGCATAAATGCTTATGTTATATATGGACGAAATCGGTCGAGGCAGGATTCGAACTCGCAACCACTGGATTACTAGCCCAGCGCGCTAACCGCTCCTCCATAGACCCATCTAATAATCTATTTAAGTATAGAACATGTATGCTGAGTAGCCTCTAAGTTGACGTTTTTTGACTCCAAAGTTGAAAAAACATGAAAAATATAGACCTAGCATACAAATCTCACGTATCATCGCTTGATAATTTGTCGATAGGTGAAATAAATTCTCTTAAATAAATCGATAGTTTTTGGAAAATAAAATATCTTAAAATATTTATTATTATGTATTGTGTTTTTAGTTTTGTAGGTATTCTTCAATTATACATACTATCGCTATCGACAGTTGGATCTCATGTGTTACATGCAACTAGTAAAATAATGAACATACCTACCTTGCTTGAATGTTAGATATGTATGTAGGTATAATATCATAATATTATCGTGTCAAAACTCGCTCAAAAACATGTACCTACACAGGATGTTAAAATATGAATTGTTCCAGATTCAAAATGTCTTAATTTCGTTTCAATCATGCAAAAATGTACTTTTACGATAGTAACATAAATGTTATGTTTGTCTAACGTCGGCGTAACAATAGAAGACTAATCCTTACTTTGACTTCCCGCTATTACAGAGTCATGCCAAGTGCCGTGTTTTTTTTTAATAATAAATTTTATTTTATTACCTTGTATGGTAAATTGAATTCATCATTTTTTATTGTTAAATTAAAATAATGTGCATGGCATCATTATTTTGTTTTATTATACATTTAAAAAAAACATAGACTATCTTATATAACAAAAATCTATGTGATTTACGAAAAAAAATATTTATTACATTTATTTATGGTAAATCCTTTTTTTTATATAAAAACTAAAAGACATTTTAATTAAATGAAAGTTAGATCAGAGAAATCAATAACATGATAACTTTACACAAATACAAAATTTAGGTGGGTATTCATAATAATAAGAAAAACTAAAACACTTAAAAAATATATACATGCACAATGCACACATACATACCCATATATACATACGTCATAATATTCCAACTGTCGACATGTTCAAGATAATTTATTTCTTGTCAGTATTTTTATGCCAGGTCTATATTTCTCATGGTTTTTGTCAACTTTGAAGCCAAAAAACAGCAACTTAGAGGTTTAGTGTGTCAGTGTAGGTATGTGTGTGTCCCTTATCCAACTGTCGATTTGTTCAGGAGAACTTTGTTCTCTTAACATATCGACAATGTTTCAAGCCAGAATACGCGAGAATTGTATGAAGAGGTCTACTTTTTTCACGGCATTTCCAACTTTGAGATCAAAAAACACCAACTTAGAGGCTTCGCAGCATATATGTTCCATACACGGATTTACTCAGAATTCGGAGTAGAACATTTCGTGTGTCTGTGTGTCTGTGTGTGTGTGTCTGTGTGTGTGTCCGTCCCCCCCTTATAACTTTTGATCCGCTCAATTAACAGAGCCCAAAATTTCAGAATATATAAACAGTTATAGGCCTACAAAACTTTTATACTCAAAATTGTGAATTTTTGTTTCAGTCAGGGGTTATCAACTTTTGAAATTTTGATTTATTTTTCCATGTATCTCACAAACCGTAAAAGTTAGAACGCTGAAAATTTGTATAAACATAGACAAATACAAAATCTCAAATAAGTTTTTTTAAAAAAATTCTAGGGTTTCTCAAACATTTTTTATTAAGAAATATATTTTTTTATGATAAATTTATGAGTTTAACTGCCTATATTTCCATTTTTTTTTAAATATCGAAAAAAGACGAAACACCCCAACTAGAAAATTTATTTTCTATAAAAAATATTAAAATTGTATTAGCACATTGCAAATTTAATATAATAATAAAAATTGAATTTAGTGACGACATTGTTTCATACACTTTGTATGGAAGTAGCCTACTCACAATATCTAAGAAGACTTATTTGATACTAATCTCCAAACAAACATGCATACCATCATGCTGTTTTCACATTCTGGGTAGGATCAAAGGACTGACCTCCATACTATCCTATCTTGACATACATACCTAGGTACACGTGTTGTATAGAAAACCAAATATCTTAAAATATTAAATAATTTGTATTTATGGGTTTATAGTTTGGTACTTATTCTTCAACTATACATACTATCGATATCGACAGTTGGATCTCATGTGTTACATGCAACTAGTTTTATTTGTATTGTGTATAACTTGTAATTGTAAATGGCCTTCGGCAGTATTATTCGTATTAAAATTCAATAGTTGTAATATTATGCTCCATAGGTATGGTTTTTTCAAAGTTGAAAAAACAATGAAAAATATAGATCTGGCATACAAATCTCGCATATCTTGGATTGAAACTTTGTCGGTCTGTTAATAGAAATAAATTCTCTGGAACAAATCGACATTAGGAAAACATTAAAGAAAATAATTAATTGAATTTACTTTATGCACAACGTACAATACACGTGAAACGCCTCTGAGTACGTTTGTTTATTTAGCGGCATCGGCCATCACAAAATAATAATATTTTTTTGAAGAATAATATTTTACAATGCAAGAATAATATTTTGACCTTTGAGAATCTAATGATAAAGGTTATTTTTGCATCACGTAAACGTAATATGAGACAATTTGAATCTGAGATATTGACATCCTGTCTATAGATACACGCGCACGTGTTCATGGTATAAATATATTTGTATTTTAAACACTGATTTTAAACCGATATCTAAATTTCATTCTTAAAGAAGTACTAATTAAATTTTGGTACTTACACCTATTTATTAATATGACTAGTTGCATGTAACACATGAGATCCAACTGTCGATAGCGATAGTATGTATAGTTGAAGAATATGTACCAAACTATAAACCCATAGATACAAATTATTGAATATTTTCAGATATTTTGTTTTCTATACAACATATGTAGGTATGTATGTCAAGATAGGATAGTATGGAGGAAGATCCTTTTTCCTACCCAGAATATGCAAATAGCATGATGGTATGTATGTATGTTTGGAGATGAAGTATCAAACTATTAAGTCTTCTTACATATTGTGTATAGGCGACTGCCATACAAAATGTATGAAGCGATGTCGTCACTAAATTCAATTTTTAAAAAAATTGTTAAAAAAAAATTGAGATCTTCTACTACAATTTTAATATTTTTTATAGAAAATTAAATTATCTAGTTGGGGTGTTTCGGCTTTTTTCGATAATTGTAAAAGTTTTGGAAATATAGGCAGTTAAACTCATAAATTTATCATAAAAAAAATATTTTTCTTAATAAAAAATGTTTGAGAAACCCTGGAATTTTTTTGAAAAAACTAATTTGAGATTTTGTATTTGTCTATGTTTTTACCAATTTTCAGCGTTTTAGCGTTTATGGTTTCTGAGATATATGGAAAAAAAAAATAAAAATTCAAAAGTTGATAACCCCTGACTGAAACAAAAATTCAAAATTCCGAGTATAAAAGTTTTGTAGGCCTGTAACTGTTTATATATTCTGAAATTTAAGGCTCTGTAAATTGAGCGGATCAAAAGTTATAAGGGGGGGACGGACACACACACACACACACACAGACACACACACAGACACACACACAGACACACAGACACACACACACACACAGACACACGAAATGTTCTACTCCGAATTCTGAGTAAATCCGTGTATGGAACATATATGCTGCGAAGCCTCTAAGTTGGTGTTTTTTGACTCCAAAGTTGGAAAAGCCGTGAAAAAAGTAGACCTCTCCATACAATTCTCGCGTATTCTGGCTTGATACATTGTCGATATGTTAAGAGAACAAAGTTCTCCTGAACGAATCGACAGTTGGAATACTTACATTTAACAATGACAAAATTATTTAAATTATAAATTATTATTATAGGTACCGTTTTTATAAAACTAGTTGCATGTAACACATGAGATCCAACTGTCGATAGCGATAGTATGTATAGTTGAAGAATATGTACCAAACTATAAACCCATAGATACAAATTATTGAATATTTTCAGATATTTTGTTTTCTATACAACATATGTAGGTATGTATGTCAAGATAGGATAGTATGGAAGAAGATCCTTTTTCCTACCCAGAATATGCAAATTGCATGATGGTATGTATGTATGTTTGGAGATGAAGTAACAAACTATTAAGTCTTCTTACATATTGTGTATAGGCGACTGCCATACAAAATGTATGAAGCGATGTCGTCACTAAATTCAATTTTTAAAAAAATTTTTAAAAAAAAATTGAGATCTTCTACTACAATGTTAATATTTTTTATAGAAAATTAAATTATCTAGTTGGGGTGTTTCGGCTTTTTTCGATAATTGTAAAAGTTTTGGAAATATAGGCAGTTAAACTCATAAATTTATCATAAAAAAAATATTTTTCTTAATAAAAAATGTTTGAGAAACTCTGGAATTTTTTTGAAAAAACTAATTTGAGATTTTGTATTTGTCTATGTTCGTACCAATTTTCAGCGTTCTACCGTTTATGGTTTCTGAGATATATGGAAAAATAAAATAAAAATTCAAAAGTTGATAACCCCTGACTGAAACAAAAATTCAAAATTCCGAGTATAAAAGTTTTGTAGGCCTGTAACTGTTTATATATTCTGAAATTTTAGGCTCTGTAAATTGAGCGGATCAAAAGTTATAAGGGGGGGACGGACACACAGACACACACACACACAGACCCACAGACACACACACAGACACACAGACACACACACAGACACACACACACAGAGACACACGAAATGTTCTACTCCGAATTCTGAGTAAATCCGTGTATGGAACATATATGCTGCGAAGCCTCTAAGTTGGTGTTTTTTGACTTCAAAGTTGGAAAATCCATGAAAAAAGTAGACCTCTTCATACAATTCTCGCGTATTCTGGCTTGATACATTGTCGATATGTTAAGAGAACAAAGTTCTCCTGAACAAATCGACAGTTGGATGATGTCATAAAATTATTCCGTTTTAATAAAATGATGTCATGCCGACCGCAGTGGCACAGTTGGTAAGCTGTTTTGGTTCTGTGCGGGCGTTCTGGGTTCGATTCCCAGCAGAGGAGAAATTTATTCAAATTCATTTCTCACGCAAATATTGCTTCTCTGGGCTGGAAACACTGGTTAGTTGGAAGAAATTGCCATACAACAATAAACTCGCCACTTGCGCAGGGTGCAAGGAAGTGTTTATTATTTATTTATTTATTTATAAAATTCGATCTTTGTATGTTATTTTTAACCATATTAAAAGTCATTTATTGTCGTTCCAATGCAATTTCTATGAGTTATATGTCAACATATTGAAAAACTGCAAGACCGCAAGAGTCTTGCATTTAAGTCTTGCAAGACTCTTGGTCTTGCAAGCATGGTCTTGGTCTTGGTCTTGGTCTTGCGTCCCTGGTCTTGGTCTTGGTCTTGCAGTGAAGTATGTGGTCTTGGTCTTGGTCTTGGTCTTGCAAAAAACGCAAGACCAAGACCAAGACTGCAAGACTTGCAAGACTTTTGCTCATCACTATTTTTCTGGTATGGGGGGCACTCCAAAGCTTCCTTTTATTAGCTCATTTCGAATTTTATCAAGATTTGTCACCCCGCCTGCCCATCTCGGCATTTTCATTTAATTTACATTAATTTTTTGTTCATGTGTTCCTTTTACTGTCCAGGGGGGCATGTCTGGTTCGACCGGCGAAATCAAAACCCTAGTGATTACCCATATCATGGAAATAATTATCATATGAAGTTCTATTACATCTAATGATATTATAGAACTCCATATAATAATTATATCCATGATATGGGTGATCGTGAGGGTTTTGATTTCACCGGGTGGACCAGACTTGCCTCCCAGCACTCCGCATCGTATGCTATTGCATGTGTCACAACTGTTTTATAAACCTTGCCCTTAGTCTTTATTGGCATACGTGGATCGCACAGAACGTAAGTACCTACTACATATTTTATTATGTATGCATATGTAAGTCATATTGAAATAAATATCTTTCTGTCATAACTCGAGTATCTACATAATTAATTACCATTGCATTTGAAACCCAAATATTTATTTAAGCTTGTTTTCCTGTATGTCTGAAAATATGTAGGTAGGTACATTTATACCTACATCACCGCGTTTAACAACCCTAAAAAGACAAACTGACTGTCAAATTTAATATTTAAATCATAATTCGTGAACCATGGGACATGGGACTCATAAGGCTTAGAGGTGTAGTGTTTCAGTCTGCTGTTTTCGTTGGTCGGTAGAATTCTCGGGTTATTTACATCTCATTTCTAAGCCATAACGTTATTTTAATCATTGGTATATTAAAATAACATTCAACTACATCTATCGGATTTTTTCCAAATCTTTTGATAATTTTAATGAGAAATAAGGAAGAATGAAAATAAAACATTTTCCAATGTACCTACAAAACACTGATCTTTTATCTTAATATTCATTTGTTTCTGGTACATTACAACTATTATATAACATTTAACTTCATTTCACGGTACAATTTAAACGATCTTTTAAAAAGATCATTATTATTTTATATGAATTATTTAAATTGTACTGACATCTGTTGAAATCTTGGATTACTCTTTTATAACCAAATCAAAGCAAATGAAGTAATTTTCAACAGGTTTCGTTAGACTGTTCAAGTTGGATAATAGTTAGTAATTTTTCCAGCAGGAGGCGTATCGAACAATCATGTTCGTTATTACATACATTATGTTGTGTGAATATTATTTATTTCTGTAATAATTTCAAAACTAATTGTGATAAAATTAAATCATTTCTTATAATATTTAAAGTTATTTCAACAATATTGCCAGTATTGTAAAGAGTATTCAAAATAATTGGATTTTCATATTTAGATTCTAAAGATAGATTAAAATATATCGTTATAATATATCTGTATTATATTGAGTCATTTATCTATTGCAGAGGTAATATGAACTGAGGCTGGAGACAATAAATTATCTTTATATTTTTACTTTTGTCAATTTCGTCTGTTACCTTGAAGATATAATTAACTGAAATTCATTTCCTTGTTCTTTCTATATCAAATATGCATTTGCGTTTTAAATAACAATATAACACGCCAAAATCAAAACGAGAATATTCGTACACTTTTTTGTTCATAAATTTGAGTAATAATAATTCTAGTTTGTGAAAATATTCATTTTATTACGTTCGTTGATGTTATCAAATAAAAATATAAAATATTCTACGAATTTATATTCAAAACTCGTCGATTGAGTCATTGTCATAAACTATTAAAACAAATATTCACATTATTTGAGCATTATTCTCTTCTAAACAAAGATTTAATAACATTGGATCATATATAAGGTATTATATCAAATAGATTTGGTAAATCCAAGTGAAGATTTAACTATACACATTTATATACCTATTATTTAAAGACTCGATGGATGGACACTGTCGATGCGGATGCCTCCCCAGCATATTAAATTAGAAACTGAAACGACGCAGCGACGGCAACTGATAGACGGGAATAGATGAGACTTCAAGATTCAGCCAAGGCACACCCAGGGCTATCAAGCTTATGATGATGATGATCTACAAAATATATTTTGTACAAGTTATAAATAGATAGTAAATATGAATAATTTCAAAATATAAGTATGTTTTTCATAAAATTCGTACTTTGTTTTAGTGCCTAATGGTTACACAGAGTGCTTAAAATGCTCATAAGTACTTATTTAGTAGGAACCTACATACAAAACTTAATACTTTAACTATATGAAATCTTAATAAAATCGTGTTTAAAACCATATACCAACCTACTTATCTTTTTCGTTTATATTATTTTAAATTTTTATATATTACTTCTCGGGCAACTAGCATGCACTAGATCAAACATCAAAGAATTTTTACAGTCATCTTTTTACAATTATATAACAGAAAAATATAAAATATTCAAAGCATATGAATGAATTTTTAAAATGAGATATTGTATACTGAGAATCTGTTAGTAATGAGACTTTTCGACCTACGAATTCCGGAGGTTTTCTGCATTTTAACACCTTCCAAAAGTTTTGCAAATAATCTTAATATATTATAAAAATCTCGTTACACGCTAATCTCCGAAACAGCGCAACTGATTTACAGATTGGTTCCGGATTGAAAGTTTTGGACCCGATAGGTGGTGCTGATATCGAGATACAAAAAAATATTTTTGCTTTCAACCACAAATTTTTATTCAATTCGTTTTTGATTTCACGCTAAAAAATACATACATATATGAACAAATTTTATCTTCCTTACACCTTAAAGGAATGGACAGAGTCAACAAAACAGCTAACTATGACTGATGCTTTAGGGTGAGCGGTCCTATTAAGTGGAATTCTCTGCCTCTAGATGTCCGCAGTGCTCAAAGCAAGAGCACTTTCACTAAAGGACTAAAAACAGCTTTGTATCAAAGAGCAACAAAACATTAAACTATCAGGGCCCTTGGTATGATATCGAATCATTAAACGGCTCTATACAAATAACTTATTATTATTATAACCTCCCATTATATTTTTTATGGGTAAAAAGGATAGTAATTCATTTTTTAAGTTGTGTAAGCTTTCAATAGATGGCGGTGTGAACAGTTCTATTGACATTATTTGTATTACGTATATAGAGAATATAATACCACAATCAAATGTACGAAAAAAAAAATAATAAAGTACTTAAAATGAGGTCTACATAGAAACAACGTCTGCCCGGGCCCACTAGTATTTTATATTTTTGAGTCAGATAGGTACCTACCAATATTAGAGCCCTGTAGGTAATAAAACTCTAAATACCTATCTCGTTTTAAAAGTGAGTACCAACCCACCGATACGGAAATTCGAGAAATTCGCAAAAAATATTTATTACCTTCTTAGGTGTTGTTTTACAAACAAGGTCATATTATATTTTGTAACATTATATGAAGCAAAAAAAATATCTCAAATGTACAAAAACTCAAAGGCGTGTTTGGGAGAACTTTGACCTTTGTAAAAGGATATCAAGACCTTTGTTATGCACTTTTCCTTGAGCATCAAAATCGCTATTTCTACTATATAATTGAGAATCAAATGTATATTTAATTAATGTAACATACATGGCCTTCCGTTCCTTCGCTTGAGATTAGGAAATGTTTATAAAAATTTCTGATCGAAATTAAGATATTCTCAAGAAGATACTTGCAAACATTAATGCACGATTAAAGCTTATTATAATTATAATTAACACAATGATAAATGATTACATTTAACAAGATGCAGGAAGTCATCATATAAATATTTTCTGTACTCCTTTAGTCCTTAGAAACATTATGTAATAGAACATTTACGACAAAATACTGTACTTAATGACATTATTTAGATAAAAGAAAACCACCAATTAAACTTGAAAGAATTGTTAATACGCATGGATGTAAAAAAGGCAATAAATGTCAATGTCAACATAGAAGAGTCTGGCGATCGGTTCTCTCTGCCTACCCCAAATAGGGAAATGGTATGATGGTGTGTATGTACGTATGTATGTACAAGATAGTTCACCTAAGCATATTATATGCTTAGGTGAACGAAATCGGTCGAGGCATGATTCGAGCTCGCAACAACTAGATTACTAACCCAGAACGTAAACCACTTTTCCACCACCCATCTTATATCTGATCTCAACAACAAAAGCAATATAATAGCATTTCGTAAGTAGGTACCTATTTTGATAGTGTAAAATTTGAAATGAACGTAAAAATTTAAATAATAACATATTATGAATATTACTAAAAAAAATTCTATTTAAAGACGATTATATATTAAATTTAAAAAAATTAAGAAAATCGAGTATCACCAAAAAATGGCATGATTATGTTTAAATCATTTTCTTTCAAAGAAGGAAAACCTTAATTGAACTTAAATTACCTTCGCGAGCGTAAATTATGAGAAAGTAGATAAAATACAGTGAACCGATAATGTTCAGAAATACTAAATACCTACATAAGTGTATGGCATGAAGTTCTCTCCTCTTACCTCATAAATGACAAATAACAATATGAATGTTTGTATGAAGATTCAATTTAAGTTCGATATCAAATTTAAAAATATAAAGTTTTTTTTTTTTTCAGTGGAAAAATCCTAGTAAATAAAATATTCCGTTCTTTTTGTGCTTTAATAACAATAATTTCAATTATATTTTCGTTTAAATGTTATTAAATATAAATTAACCTTATTAATAGTGTATAATTTTGCAATTCAATAATCTGGTTCTAAATTGAATCAAATATTTGTATACACAAATTTGCCAATAAATACTCATTTCAGAAAATTGGTAATTCTACGAAACACTGTAATAATAAGTATTAATAATAACACTGTAATAATAATAATAATAAGTATTAATAATAAGTATTAATAATAACACTGTAATAATAATAAGTATTATATTTTTTCCAGTGAGTATTTATTTTTACATTTTGTAAGTCGAAGATTCTTTAGGTAGGTATGTACCTATACATACTTGAAACAATCAAACTTTTCATTAGTCATTTGGGAAATACATGATTGAGATATTCGATATTTGGATAAAAGATTTAATTTCAGTAATTCAATTAGATATTTTATTTCTATGATTATAATTTATATCTAAAACATATTTTATTCCAATTATATTTAGATATAATATACATATATTTACCACACGTGCAAACAATTTTTATTTTCACAAAACATAAAAAAAAATTATCATGAAACAAATGAAGATAATAATATAAGTTTAAATACATACATACCATAAATGCATATTCCACAATAATGTGAAACCAGCGACAGATGTGCAAGTGTACATTACATTATAAAAGGAAGCACAATGGACACCCGAAAAGGATTATAATAGAAAATAGTGGAAGCACTATTTTTTTTTCTTCAAAAAATGAATGTGTCCTTGTTAAACAAACACATATACATCTTCCTACGTTCCCTAAAATAAGCATAAATGCTTGTGCTATAGGTGAACGAAATCGGTAGAGGCAGGATTCGAACTCGCGACCACACTGGATTACTAGTCCAGCGCGCGAACCTCTCTGCCATCTACCCATCTAAGCAAAGTAGGTAGGTACCTACTTACAATGCGAAAATTGATTCTGCTTTTTTGTCTATATATTTTTGGTATACCTCCTCTTCCATCATTTACGTTAAAATATTTTAATAAATATGTCGTGTGCAAAGTTATATAACACAAATTTTAATTTCTTGAAAACACTTAAATAGATTTAAGAATAATAAAATAATTAATAATATATCCCTCCCTTAGCCCTATAGGTTGCTATTGTGTTCAAATCTTTCAAGCCTGGAATAATCCCAGATATGAATCCAGCCTTGATTTTCAATTCACATTTTCAATAGTAGGTACCTGTATTTAAATTATTAATTCAATCGATTTTGAGAGTAAAAATATTAATAATTTTTTTTACTCAATTCCAAAATCGTTTTATTTAGAAGTATTCTTCATTTTTTGTTCCTAAATTATATTGTATTTTTAATTATTTGTATATAATTTTTATCTCGAATCCACTAAAGATGATTCGAGAATTTTCATATCGCTCACTAAAGTAGATACACACTAACGCCGAAATATTGATATTTTAATTATTCGGATGCTAATGAAGCTCATCTTATACACCTCTTACCAAAACACAGTTTGGTGCAATTAATTTATACCTAGATAATAATAAATATACTAATATTCCACATTAAAAATGGTTGGTTATTATGAATAATACTCGGCGTGTATAATTTACGGATTTTTGCGTACCGCGAGTTTAATATAAATAATCATCCTCTTCATAATATCCTGTTGGGTTATATTAACATATTTCTGATCAAATTTTTATATTATAAACTAGTTTTTGTAAATATGTTAATTATGTATTAAGTTGATATATTTTGAATTTGGCGTCGATGAAAGATTCTTTGCTAATGTTGATTAAATATTTTCTGGTCATAAAAACTTCTTGAATTATATCATATCTTTGATTTTTCTGTGTTTAACTCAACGATATGTGGTGTGTCATTTTCATTTTATTATTATTTCTATAAATAACTGGAATGTTTTCATAGTCAAAATTATTATTCAAATATTATGTGGTTTCAAAATACTATTATACTAATACATTATCATTTTATTGTTCTTTATTATTCGTTTTTAACCGTTATTGTAAAAGTATAACGTGTATCTTTTTTGGGGGAAAAAAATATGAATCCATACCAAATTACCTACATCCTGGTTTATATTTATTTTATTGCCAACTTTACTTCGGACAGCTAAATTTTAGTTTGTAGAATATCAATGCAGCCAAATATGATATGATTTATCAGTGACCACTGAGACAAACAATAAAAGATTTATGAATAGTAATTACAAATTAAAATAGATTTAATAACTGAATGTTTGTATCAACCTACACAATAATTCGTATGTGAATGAAACTGAACCCATAAATAAACAAAATGTTCTACATAATATGGTGTTTTCGTTTATCTTTAACGAAATACTAAGGTCCTTATATATACAAAACTCTTCTCCGTCCAGTCCTGACATACGGAGCAGAATGTTGGGCGCTGACTAATGGCAGAAGAAGTAGAGGCAGACCTAGGTTGAGATGGCTGGACGACGTGCTGTGATATATAAGAGAAATGGACCTGATAAATTGGAGAAGACTGGCGGTCGATAGGGAGGGATGGAGACGATTTCTGAGTAGCGTCTAGCCCCTGAGTTTCTTTTCTGCATTCTTAGGTTAGGTTTAAGTTTGTGTATAATAATAATAGCGACTCGCGTAAGCGAGTTGCTTTATAAATTGAATTATAAATTATCATAAATTAAATATATATAATATTCTTTAAATTTTTCGCATTTAATATAAAATTTCACAGCTCATTTGACTTAATACTACGAGATCTCAACCAATCAGAGAGCCATCCGGAAACAGAATGCAAACGGGTAGATTCAGATTGTAGACTCTAGTCGGTTTCTGTAGGAGGCCAGGGTCCGTAGCGGACTGAAGTGCCAATGATGATGATGACGTTTATCTTTAAACACCAATTTTTAAATAACAGATTTAAATTAAACGACTATTTATTTGATCCATATTTTTTTCCGTCGAATATTTTGGTTTAAACTTTATTAATAATTGAATTGAATAATCGTTCAAAACATAACATAATCATTAATGAAAAAAACTTCAGTAAATAACTATTTATAATACTCCAAACTATTCCATTCGAATGGATCCTCTTCCACTATGAGACAACTGTCATGAAATTACCTATATAAATGTAGAAAAAGAAGATTGATTTTGTTTGTTTTTTTTTTTAATAATTGAATTAATTTCACAGTTTAGCCTAGTATTTTTTCCTGGTCCAAAGTTTTCAATCTAAATAAGGACCATTTAAATACAAGATTCGTCCGACGTTTAATTTTTGGTCATTCAACGTTACATCAGAATATTATGGAATATAAAAAAAATGAAGGTGGAGACAAATTCATTGAATACAAATGATGATTTCATCGTCGATAAAATATCACAAAACTTGTAAAATGCACGGTCAATAACGAAACGAATGCGTGGGTTATTCAAAACGAATCTGGTACATTTTATACAAAAAAATATTTTATTTTAATTTTTTTCATACTTACCGACTCCCAGTAATAAAAATGTCAATATTATTTGGTGTTGTCTAGAAAAGAGTATACATGTCGATATGAAAAAATCAATGGTAGTCATCTACAAGTATGTGTCATGTTTTTTTTTGTCAAAGTCAAAGAGAAACACTTACATAGCAATAAAGGTATCAACTTTTTGTTCATTTTTCTATTTCATTAATACAATTGTTTAATTACAAAATCATACAATATTTTATAGATTTCATTTAGAGGAGACCTGCCCTAAACGATCCCTCTTGGTAAAATGATCCATTGCGTTTCCAATAAAATTACTTATGTAATATTTCCAAAAAGAATGCAAAAACGTTCATAACTTTTGTTGCAACGTGAACAATAAAAAAACTGTTTTGATCTGCGGTTCGATTTTTTTCATGGTTATTCATATTTATTATCATAGTTAGTCTATTTTAGTATATCTAAACAATTCTTCTTCTTTTGTTTCAATCTTGGGGATTGATTGGCAGCAAAGCGATGCATTTCTTTCTTCAGCGACTCTCTTAGGAGGTACATTTGTCGTGGTGGCACACCTTTTCTAGATACTTCCGGCAGGGGCGCCCTCTCACAGCTGTTCCCTCAACCATTCCCTCCAAGATGATGTGTGGGAGACCCTCATGTCGCAACGCATGGCCTATCCAATCTGCATGCCTTTTTAATTTTTTCTGATATTATTTTTATTATAGAAATTATACATTGCTAGAACCGCCGAACATACAGAAGAGCCGACCCCAATAGCCAATATAGGCAGTAAGTTGGGACAATGCCAAGGAGAAGAAGAAATTATACATTGCTCTCAACTTTAATTTGGCTCACTTTCTTAAAACAACTTTGGCCTTAAATATTGAATGACAAAATAACATGTTGAACCTTTGGCAAACGAAAGTTGTTCAAATTCACAATGATTTATTAAAAATGATAACATATTTTATTCTTAAAACTTTCAGAAAGTTGTGGAATAATACGTTATCCGCATTGTTAGTCCGAGTTATTTCAAATTTATAAGATTTCGCAAAGATACGTAAAAGATGCATATTCGTATTAAACTACCAAATATTTAAATATATTATATCAAAAGTACATACATAGGTACATACCCTCACGGATTATCCCACAATGTGGGGTAACCAGAGACCAGGGGCTAGCCAACAACCTTCGGACTAGGCAAACCTTGAAAGAAAATTAGGAAATTTCAATGTTTTTTTAGCATCATCATTGTTCATCGCTGTTCGAGTGGCCATGAATATATTTTAAAATCACAAACCAAAATAATATTTACATTTGTGGCCCTGTCAAGCATCGTATCTACATACGGTTCAATTTTTAATCTTGTAGTATGGTTTAAAAAAAAATATTGGATCTTGAATTTCTTAACTTAATTTTCATAGGCAAGCCAAGATTTTCGGCTTCTATGAGCAATTCCGCTACTGCTAGAGACAGATTTAGGTACATTACCTTATTACATTAGATACACGACACACGCGTGTATGCTCACACACTAGTCTCGTCTCACCTACAAAATGCATCATTCATAATGGGTGGTGAACCTCATTGCTGAACTCGGCTCTTATAGGACACCCGAAAACGATGATAATAGAAAAGAGTGGAAGCACTATTCTAAGCCGGTACCTCACACCAAGTATATTAATATAAAAGTATAGTACCTATAGCCAAAATCAATGAATATGCAAATACAATATACTCTTAATCCTGAGGTAATTACATTTTACAATAATAAATAACGTACTTTTATGAATTTAAATTAAGTTTTGTCGTTCTATACAATTTGTCGTAACCTATGTTTTTTTTTCTCTTTTTAATTGCTGATTTATAAAACAAGCCATAACTTTATTTTAAACGCTTGTATACAAATCCTATTCAAAATAAATCAGGTTTTCCCCATCAAAAGAGTCGTTTTTATCTCTTGGAAAGACATTTATTTGATTGATTTTATTACTCTTATATAATCATCTCTGAAACGGGTGAATAAAGGTGCATTATATATTACTTTTGCATTATTATTTTATAACAAAAAATAGGTATACGATGAGTGTTGCATTCTTTACAACGCGACATAGTGTTTTGTTAAATTTAGGCGTAATACCTATGAATTCAAATGACCAAATAAAAATACCATAAAGTCGTTTATAGAGCGCTCCATTAAGTTGTCGTATTTGAATACTTCAATTTATAAGATAATTTTAATATAAAATACTATAAATTATTATCTTTTATATTAGGTAATATTTTAAAACTTCCGGGTTATTTTGTTTTTCTAATTTCAACAATGATAGCAATGACCTTGCATACATTTTTTATTCAACTTTTATGCCGAAATATGTAAAGATGACTTGCGAAAGCTAATGATGACTTGCGATTGAAAATTTAGATCTCAGATGAATTGTTCAATTTATACGATTATAAATATTTTGCACATACAATATTGAAGGTTTATACTTATTTGATTGAAATAATCAAGTCATATAATAAATTTAAAACGTGTATATTTTATTACCTTTGTGTGTTTCTCATAATGTGTTGTTGTTAATGATGTCATTAATTATGTTTTATTAGTCAAAGTACCAATGTAAAATAGATAATATCAAACATTAATCTACTTTTATCAAAAAAAAACTGATTTAACAACAATTAAGTGTTCTGCGTGCTACAAACATTGAAAAACATCTTGTAAACAAATCAATAAAATAATCTTAAATGTTTTTGGTATAAAGTAAGTTTGTCTTCTAACCATCCCTAATCCTATAGCTTGTGTACAATAAATAAGATGAATTAACTGTAAATTCATAGTTTTCTTGAATTTTATAAATTCATAGATTTCTTTCTACAGGATCTTGTATTACCTACTGAAGCCCATCGATATCCGATCTGCCCAAGACCGTCCTACATGGGGCGGACCATTCGGCTGGTGATAAGTGTACCAACCATCCTCAGACATGAGGCTAAGTAGGAAGAAAATTTCTTAGTATGGGCCGAATAGCATGCTTTTATGGAATAACGGCGAGAGGATGAAAATGAGAAAGGGAATAAAAATATCTAAAGGAAAACGATAGATATATGACAGTTGTGAGGAATATGAGATGCCAGCATCAGTTCCTTCTCCACAAGATTGATTTCATTATACAAGGTGTTTCAAAAGAAAGTTTATATTTGTATCCAGAGCGTTATGTGGAGATGTTAGACGACTTATTGGTGCCTGAACTGCAAAACTTTCCTGACTATAACCAAAGAACATGGTTCCAGCAGGACGGAGCAACGTCACACACGTCCAATACATCTCTGCCACGAGTTATTGAAATTTTTCCAGGCAAATTGATCTCCAGGAGAGGTGACATAAATTGGCCTCCACGCAGTCCTGGGGGGCAAGTCTGGTTCAATCGGCGAAATCAAAACCCTCACGATTACCCATATCATGGATATAATTATTATATGGAGTTCTATAATATCTTTAGATGTCATAGAACTCCATACGATTATTATATCCATGATATGGGTAATCACTAGTTTTGATTTCGCCGGTCGAACCAGACTTGCCCCCCTGATTTAACACATACGGACTTTTTCCTCTGGGGTTATCTTAAATCTAAAGTTTACGCCAGTAAACCGACTTCCCTGGCGCATTTGAAAGAAAATATCCGTCACATAATGGTAGCTATCACTGAGTCCACTAGTCCACTAGCCTTCATAAGTAATTTTACTGTTCGATTAAATGAGTGCTGCGAACGCGAGGGTCTACATTTGGACGATATTATTTTTAAGAATTAAATTGCCAAATTATGTAGATACTGTAATAATTAATAAACATTTTTTTCGATACACGGCTTACTTTTTTAATCGATCCACTAAATATAAATTTTCTTTTGGGACAACTTGTATGTACATAGTCTATTGTGAAAAACTGAGTACTTAAATATTCCAACACAAAAATGCATATTGAAAAAAATAATAATAATAATCAAATTTATATAGCGCCGTTTTATGATATCAAGACCATTCCAAGGGCGCTCAAAAAAAGACATTGACATCCAGATGTTTTGCTTAATGTGCAAAAATATTAAAAAATATAATAATTTTACACGACAAAATAACGACAATTAATAAGATATATGACTTATTCATACGCATTTCAAGTGATTAAAAAATTCTTTATATAATTCTTCTGTACGTGTGTGTGTCACTGAACTCCTCCTAAACGACTAGACCGATTTTGATGAAATTTTTAGTATGTATTTAAATAGGTCCCTGGATGGTTTTGATTCTATTATAATTCGAATGAAAAATTTTAACAATGGTAATATGAAATATAAAAAAAATGTCATTAAGTGTACGCCTGGTGTAATGCAAAAAGTATAACTTATGAATTATACAATAAGTCGCGAAACAGGAGTTTCATTAATATCCTTACAAATAATTATTTTATACGTGTATGCCTACATAATATGTCACTCCTAAACGGTTGGATAGATTTTGATGATTTTTTTTCTAATATCATTTTTTAGAATCTCGTAAGTGCTGTAAGTGTGTAATCGAAAATACAACAGTCGAAATAACATCTTACTTAGTTCACCATTCAAGCCTTTTTAGGATAGGTGAAACTGATGAGGATAAGGTTACGCACATCCGCATACATATCGCTGGTTACCCCATATTGTGGGATATGCCGTAAGGGTGTGTTGTTATATTTATGAATATGAGAGTATTTTAGTTTCTATTAAAATTCTGCGAAATGCTGGATCCGCGCTGGATTCAGCATTTTTTTAGAAATTCCGAAAAAATCCTGCTGGCTAAAAAACTCTGCTGAATTGCAATCCTTCTTCATCCTTGTCACAATCCTAGGATTGGCTTACACCAAACACAAATCGACTGCTCACCCGTTGACCAGTGTTTTAATTACACACCGTGTAAAGCCCATGTAGCAATTATTTAAAAATCTTACTTATAAACGCTGTATAACCACTTGGTAGTTGCTACAGACTTTCTACATAAATAAATCCGACGATATATTTTCGCACCCGCGCATGCGCAGAGCCACCTGCCGCCATCCGCCATTCTAATTTTGACGTTTGTCGTGGTTAATATTTTCATCTGCTTTTCACCACTTTTCACATTTTAAAATAGATATATGGAAATTATATCGAATAATTTCATCATACGATTTCCCATGCGAATACGTTTGTAGATATTATAAAGGAACTAATTTTTAACAATTAATGTGTAAAGATTTGTCGTTGTTTTATTCCAAGATATAATTATATAAACATGCAAATCAGAATCAAATTTGATTTATGATAGATGACAGTTGTCTTAAAACATCGCTAAACTACCTAAAACAGGCGTGCAAGCGTTATGTAAAATTTGTATGAGAGATAAGTATGTACACAGTCGTTAACCAACAGATCTGCTGATTAGTATAGTTTTTTCTTACACGTGTTACTTTTACAGCACGTTTATTTGTAAGACTACTAATCTCTACCTCTGTTCTGCTATTATTGTTTTCGGAAGAGCCGGAAAATTGAAAATGCAACAGGAAAAATAATATCTCACATAGTTCAACAAAACTGTTCACTACCCATACTGAACGTTGCCTTACAATTTATTTATTTATTTATTAAGAGAAAAATCATTTTCACTTCACAAACATTTACACGTATATATTTTTGTTTAATTAGTTTTTGTGTGTGCGTAATCACATTATTTCCCATGGAGAAGTTACAAAGAAAAAATAAACGTACATAGAGATAAAAGTTATATAAAATATTAAGTGCAATTATGAATTCACAATAATGGCAATGGAATTTTAGATGTGACGTGACTGATGTGCGGGAACACACACATGTGTCGTGCTTCCTTTTATAAGTCAAGACACAACCCCATCTGTCACTGGTTATCCAACATTATGAATTTATGACATGATGGTGTTTATAATAAAATAATATAGTACTAGTTGTTTCAATATAAATTTTTAGCAAGAAATGAAGTCATGGGTACAAGGAAAAAATAATTATTTACTTCACTATTCCATCACTAAAGTTTATTATGATTTCAAGATCTGAAACGAAATCAGAAATAAGACTATGTGAATATTTTTGTATGTAATTCTCATTTTGATTACATCAACATTCGTTACATGAAATTCAATACTGTACCTACAATGACAGTTAAGTGTTTGATTAATGCTGATATTATCAGTTTAATACTGTTACAGAATAAGAATATATAATATTATTTAGAATGATAAATGTATACATGATACGTTTAACTAAAGATTAGTTAGAATTAAACCACTCACCACTGTAGCGTTAAATACAAAAAAACATAATATTTACATCTTACATAATACCATACCTATGCACCATAAATTGGGTAAAATTAGTTGTATAAATACGCCTGACTTTGAATTATGCAAGTTTTATTTTATTTTATTTATTGTCAATTTTACAAAATTACGAGACCTTTTTAAAATTGACATATTGTGGTAAATAATGTAAATTAAAAAATGCTAATAACAAATGAAATTAATTTGTTACAAAGTGAAATTTCATATAATGAGTCAGAGCCAAAATTGATCCTTGAATCAGAAAGGTTCTCTGAGTAACTAGTTTTCTAGTAGCTATTCCTGAAGCTTTTCATTCAAATTATTCTAGAATATTCTTAAGTGTTTAGACAGAAATGATTGAAAACCATAAACATTCTTAACTGTCTTTTTTACTCCTTGTTTATTTTTATGCATTTTTTAGTATTAATTATTCATCTACTTACTGCTTGTTCATTAAATAAAATCTCGAAATAAATTTACATATACATGATCTTATACACAGAAGTCGTGACAATATTTAGCTTCCTTAACAGATCGAATGATTTCGATTGATCGAGATAAGACATTTTATTATTAAACACAATACATTTATCCAACTGTCGATTCGTTCATGAGAATTCAATTCTCTGAATGAATCGACATTATTAAGCCAAGATGCGTATACGAAGGAACATTTTGTAAGGCGTAGTGGACTTTTTGCATGCTAATAACACACTCGCAGCATATATGTTCAGATACATGGATTTACTCAGAATTCGGAGTAGAACATTTTATGTGAGTATTGTGTGTGTCTGTCCCCCCCCCCCCCTTATAACTTTTGATCCGCTCAATTTACAGAGCCCAAAATTTCAAAATATATAAACACTTATAAGCTAACAAAACTTTTATACTCAGAATGGTGAATTTTTGTTTCAGTCAGGGGTTATCAACTTTTGAATGTTTGGTTTATTATTCCATATATCTCAGAAACCATAAAAGATAGAACGCTGAAAATTGGTATAAACATAGACAAATACAAAATCTCAAATTAATTTTTTCAAAAAAAATTCCAGAACTTTTCAAACATTTTTTATTAAGAAAAACATTTTTTTATGATAAATTTATGTGTTTAACTGCCTATATTTCCATTTTTTTAAAATATCGATAAAAGCCGAAGCAACCCAACTAGATAATATAATTTTCTATAAAAAATATTCATATTGTAGAAGTACATCTCCATTTTTTTTTAACAATTTTTATGAAAATTGAATTTAGTGTCGATATCGCTTCATACAATTTGTATGGCGATATCGTCAATGATGATGGCGATGGCGATATTGCCTATACACAATATGTAAGAAGACTTAGGTAATAGTTTGATACTTAATCTCCAAACATACATAAAGAACCATCATGCTGTTTTCATATTCCGGGTAGGAAAAGAGGACTGACCTCGATTCTGTCCTATCTTGACATACATACCAACATGTGTTAAAATTTTCAATAATTTGGATTTATAGGTTTATATGATTTTTATTCTTCAACTATACATACTATCGCTATCGACAGTTGGATCTCATGTGTTACATGCAACTAGTTTATTAATTAGTTATACGGAATTATTTTCAATTGTTATCATTATTTTCAATATTTATCAATGGGAGTTATAAATTGACCACATTGTTAATGTTCTTTGGAAATTCCCAACTGTCTCATGTTTTTACTCGATCTAGTCTTTTTTATTATCCTTAAATTTAGAATGATATTACATTCAGTATAATTCAAACAAAATTTATAGCGATTGATATTTTATAAGTCTTAATTTAAATAAGTGTAAAAATCTTAATTGAATATTGTAAAAATTAATTCCGAATATTTATTAAATATTCATTATTAATAAAAATTAACGAACAACGAACACATCAGGTAACAAAAGTCACGGATTTCATGGATCGTATTGCAAAACATACATAAGTGGCAATGGGCAGGGTATGAGGCGAGACAGACTTTTGTCGGCCTTCGTGCCTCAGTTATTTATCTACTCGGGGCCTTTGACTCAGACTGCTGAGCCAAAGGCCCGAGTTCGGTTCCCGATGGAGACACGGTTTTTAATTATGTTTTCAATCTGGATCTATGCTGCGATAAATATCACAAGTCTCCATAATGTGGCAACTGTCGATTTCGATTTTATAACGATTTGTTGTTTACGGAGTGCCTTTTTCATTATCTTAAATTGATCATCTAGGGTAACAGTTCTGTTGAGATCTAAAATGGTCAAAACGAAACGTACCCGGAAGAGAATTCGCAAGACACTGGAATCTCTGTCACCAGTAACCCCGTCACCGCCTATTAATAGAATCAGAATGTCCAGCCCTGAAGCTTCGTCTGTCTCCGCTGAGAACCACATTGTGGTGACTCGCGTTGAGACCTCGAAGCACTGCAGCAGTCCTCCGACACAGTCCGAGCCAGTATCGAATCCAGCAACACCATCTTCTCGCGATGAAGTACTGTCAGTACCAGGTTTCGAGCCAATCATTTATACTGCCTATGAAGCTATGTCTGCCCTACAAGACTCTTTAGCCACCTCAGATATGCCTAAAGATCAACAATTGGAGGTAAGTCGTAAAATAAATATTCTTCTTGCTATCATTGGACGAAATGACAGTCGCATGGCGGAATCATTGGGACGAGAAGCAGTTCTCAACGAACGCATCAGTGCTCTGATCAGAGAGAAACAGGGATTGCAATCTCACATCGAGACGCTCGAACTCGAGATGCGCCCTGTGATGCAAACTATTGCTGACAACGTTGTCACAAAACAATGTGATAGCTTTGCTTCGCGTTCGGCCGTAAGTGGCCCTCCGCCGATTACCAGAATCGGCTTCCCAGTGTTACCAGCCAAGCCCGCCGTTTGCATTTTCCCGACTAGAGATGATATAAGTTCCTCGGTAGAAACAAGGCGAGTGCTCAAAACAACGTTAAAGCCCAGTGAAATCGGTGCGCAAGTTACGAGCGTACGAAATATAAGAGGAAAAGGCATTGTTGTCAACACTGCCACTACCGCTGACTCCTTGAAACTCCTCAATGCACCGGCTTTAAAATCTTCCAAAGACCTCAGCGTCCGACTTGCTTCGAAACGAAACCCCAGATTACGCTTCAGTTTTGTTCCGCGTGACATGTCTCACGAGGAGTTCTTGGGTCTGGCGTTTTTGTCCGTCCCGGGTATGGGCATAAACCAGGATGAATTTGTTAAGAGTGCTAGTTTCAGCCACTTTATGGGACCTCGCACTGGGCCTACCTGTGACAGAGTGTTTGAAGAACCGCCGACAATAAGACACAAACTCATTGAGTGCGGAAGAGTCTTTGTTGAATGGAGCGTGTGTAAGGTCAGAGACTTCATACCAATAAGTGTGTGCTCAAGATGCCGGATGTATGGCCATACAAGTAAGTTCTGCAAAGATCCCCCTCGCTGCGGCCATTGTGCTTCTGGTGAGCACGATTTTTCAGTATGTCCTGCTAAAGACAGTCCACCAATTTGTGCGGTCTGTTCATTTTTCAAAAAACCAGCCTCTCACAAATCTGGTTCTGATGAATGTCCAGCATTCCAGGCATCGTTGAGCCGCGCTCTATTGACAGTTGATTATGGCCAGTAGCATATCCGTATCAACAGGTCTCAGAATCGGACAGCTCAATCTGGGCCGACGTCGTGCTGCCACCTTGGAGCTTAAACAACTCGCCCATCAACTGAATATCGATATCTGTCTGGTTCAGGAACCATACACTGGCGACGGCTCTATGTGTGTGACGGATTCAGACTTCCGTATAATTTCTGCCACTTGCTGTTCCATGGATTTACCCCCTCTAGCTTCAATAATTATTTTTAATTCTTCAATATCTTATATTTTATTAGATCATCTTTCCTCGAGCACTACAGTCGTGCTTGAAATTTCTCTTTCAGGTAAATCCATGTACCTAGTTTCAACCTACTTCAAATTTGGCGACCCGATAGAGCCATATGTGTGCTTTCTAGATAATGTAATGAGTCATCTAGGCGGAGATTCCATCTTGATTGGCGGTGACTTCAATGCTGAGTCCCCTCTATGGTGTCATTCTACCACTGCAGGGTCTAGGAAAGCAAAAAGAGGTGAACTCTGTGAGGACTTCATAGCTCGGCACGAGCTTTCCGTTATCAATGATCCCTTTAGTCCTCCCACTTTTTCTGGTGCGGTTGGGTTTGGCCACATCGATGTCACTTTGGCTTCGGCTCAAATAGCTCAAAAGACTTCCTCCTGGCGTGTTTATACAGATTATTCGGGTAGCGATCACGAACTTATTGTCTTTACAATTTCTACTTCACCTACTGACTCGGTTCAAAAGTCTCATATTCCAAGGCGTTTTCGCACGAGGTGTGAGCGCATTGTCGAATTTGATGCTGAATTTATTCGATTTCTGAATCGCTTTAACCCAAATGCTATGTCTATATCTGATACTGCTTCTGATTTCACTAACAATATCATTATATGTGCAGAAAAGTCAATTGGCAGATCTACTCCAGAAAAATTAAAACCAAACGCTTGGTGGCACTCAGGACTCGATTCTTTGAAACGCAGCGTTACACGTGCACGTCGAACTCTTAAATTGGGACGCAATAGGAACTTTGCTGAGTTTATTATTCTCGACTTGTACTCTGCTTATAGACGTGCACACAATCTATATAAAAATGAAATTATTCGTGCGAAGAAGGTAAGTTGGCGACGTTTGGTTTCCGAGGTTTCGACTTCAGATCCATGGGGTGCGGTATATCGCGCCGTTTCTTCTAAGAGAGGAAATGGCGCAACAATATCTTGCATCCGCGATGCAACTACTGGTGAGTTCACAACGTCTCTCGATTCAACTGCTTCCGTTTTTCTGGACGCGTTGATTCCATCGGATGATCCGTCTACCGACAATGTTTTTCATAAATGGGTACGTGCTCTTCAACACAACATTCCTCAGACACCCGCTTCGCCACCAGTTTGTGTTGAGGAACTCGATTTAATTATTGGGAACCTTAAACTAAATAAATCCCCAGGCCTCGACCGTATCGACTCTATTTTAATACAAAGATGTTGGCGTTTGGCTCAATTTGAAATGGTTTCCCTCTTAAAAAGATGTTTAGACGAAGGCTGTTTTCCAGACTGTTGGAAAACGGGCCTCATGACTATAATTCCCAAACGATGCGATCGTCCTAGCACGGACCCAAAAGCATATAGACCTGTTACTCTCCTGCCTATTCTGGGCAAGATTCTCGCCAATTTGGCTTCCGACCTGGAATTTCAACAGTCGATGCTATAAATTATATGTCAGAATTTGTAAGACATTCTGACGAAAAATATGTTATTGCTATTTCCCTTGACATTAGTGGTGCATTTGACAATGCTTGGTGGCCGCTCATTTTGCATAAACTGAAGTCAAGGAATATACCCCGCAATATATATATATATCTGATAGTTAAGAGTTACTTTGAAAATCGCCGCATAGTCCTGCCTGGGGGACAATTTCTACATACGCGACAGGTAAGCATTGGATGTCCTCAGGGTTCTGTTCTCGGTCCACTTCTCTGGAACATTCTTTTTGATGACTTGCTGGATCTTCCTCTCTCCAGTAATTGTACGATTCAAGCGTATGCCGATGATGCATACATCCTCGTCCGTGGTAATTCCCGTAGATTTATTGAGAACTCAGCTACTCAAGCTCTTTCCTTAGTTTCCGACTGGGGTGTAAAAAATAAACTTTGCTTCGCTCCTAATAAGACATATGGCTTGGTTTTCAAAGGCTTACTACGTAGACAGCCGTCTATTAAGTTCTCTGGAACAAATGTAAGTTTTCGGGACCAAATCACTTGCCTAGGAGTTGTTCTGGAAAGAGGACCAAATTTTAAAAACCATGCTCGATTGTGTGTCGACAAAGCTAAGTCAGCTTTTTTAAAGATCTCACACATCGCCAAGGCACACTGGGGTTTACAGTTTCAAGTATCCTGTCTTTTCTATAAGGCAGTTTACCTCGGCATTGCTTGCTATGCAGCAGGATGTTGGTCTCACGCCTGTGAGCTTCAACATATACGTAGAATTTTGCTCTCAGGCCAACGATTGGCTCTCATCGCTTTATCCAAAGCATATGGAACGAGTCCCACTGAAGCACTGCCAATTTTGACAGGCATGACTCCCCTTGATCTGGAACTTCAGCGTAGAGGGGCTGTTTTCAACCTTACGCGAGGCTGTTCTTCTATGATCGGAAATATTCCTCTCTTCCCTCCAGAGGGTCGAGTGTCACGCGGCTTTGTTGAAAGGACTGTAAATGAAAATTTGCAGAACATCTGGCAGACTCGCTGGACGGCCTGCTCAGTGGGAAGAATTACCTACTTATTTTTTCCCGACGTGAGGTATCGTCTTAAATCTCCCTGGGTTGTTCCAGACTTTTGGACTTCCCAATTTTTCACAGGACACGGAAACTTTAAAAGTTATCTTCACCGATTTAACATTGCCTCATCTGCTTCATGTCATTTCTGTCAATACCCGGACCAAACTTCGGAACATATCCTTTGGGAATGTTGCCACCCAATGGTGTCCTCATATAGATCGGAGCTCCTCGTTGCTGTCCGTGGGCCTCTTCAAGGTCCCATTGGTCATGCGGATTTTGTGATCTCGAAGAAAAATTATAAAGCTTTTAAGGTTTTCTGTCATAGATATGGTGCCTTACTTTTAGAAGATTCCCGTTAAATTAAATATTTCCAGAGATCTTGGTCACTTCTCTGATGGTCTGCATGTAGGGGGATCTGAGGTCATAGACAGTCCACGGGTGTGAATTTTCTGTTCGCACTCGTTGATTGTTTCTTTTTGCACTATGGTGCCGAGATTGCTAATCTAGAGGGCTCCATGAGCTACTTTTCGTGCTATGCATTTTTTTTTGTCGTTCACTTAGCGTTCTGTGAAGGGGCCGATTACAGTCCCCATAGGCAGAGCGGGTGGTGGTGGGAGTAGCGAATGTGGCAACTTGTTGTGGGTGCGTGTTAAATTAATATTATACAAGTACCCGCTAGTAGCCCGCGAACTTTTTCATACAAAACTACCTATGTAATACAAAACAACAAAACAAATACTCAAATGGCGATCTTGGGATATGAAAAGTAGTGTCGATATATCACACAAAGATGGGCAGACGATATTCGCAGGAAAACAAAATGGATACAGCGAACGCAATATAGAGATATATGGAGAATACTGGAAGAGGCCTATAGCTAACAATGGAGAGATGGCTGAGGAAAAGAAAAGAGGAAAACCTTTTATAGAGAAACTTTTTTAGAAGTAAAATTATAATTTCAAAAGAGGGGACAATATCCAAGGGGATCCAATCAAAAGAGGGGACAATATCCAATATCATCTATACACTCTAGAGTGTATAGATCTGTTCAACGATATTGATTGCAACACCTCCGAAAATCTGAAAAGGGTCGCGCAGAACAAGACAGAATGGAATAATAGATTCGAGACTTTGCTGCCAATCAACCCTCAGGATTGAAACGAAACAGATAGAGGGAAATATATTATTTATGTAAAATGTTAACAAAGTATTTTGTTGTTTGTCTCAGGCATAATTGTAGATCTCTGATTTTTTTTTATTTTACAGCTTTTTAAAAAGCTTCTGAGTAACTACTGTATGCATTGTGTAGGTATAAATAAATATTAAAGGCTTCTAGTCGTCTATACAAATAAATAAACCAAATCTTATTAAAGCAAACTTTTTTACTACCTTGGGATCTAAGAAACTTTACATAAAAATCAAAATATGGAAATTACCTAATTTCTATTTGGATCAATTATTTTTATTTGTCATTTTATCCATTATTTATTACAGTTATGTATATAGTACATATTTACACAGTATAAAAAAGTGTTATGTGATTATAAATCACAGTAAAAACATACTGTTTATATTCTAATAAACCTCATTATAATAAATTGCATCACATATTCACATCAATAATCAACAATGACGTGACACTCTGAGATATATTCATTTACCTTTGACCCTAGAATCTCCATTCAATAAAGTTATCAATGAGTATCAAAGGAACTTCCTATTTTTCATACAATACATAACACAACCTGATAATTATGTTTCTTTTGGTTGCCAACATATCATTGAGAACAGTGAACGTAATGGTGAGAAGGATAAAGGTTCTCGTCAGACGTATTGAAAAAGTTCGCTAGCATCGTACTTTTTTGCTCAAGACAACTCGGTCGCATCGTAAAAATACCGTATAGCATGTTTTATACAGGTTTGTCCAATTGATGTATATCTACCAATATAAGTTAAGATCACATATTTACTCAATCCACAATTAAATGATATCTTGGACGCGAAACACTTAAGACGATTCCTAATCATGGTTGTTATGGAGCGCATCTGTCATTCGTGTCCTATTTTTTTATTTTATTAAGGACTGCATATTGCTGTTGATAGCAACGAAATAAAAATAGTGTGTTCAGTGCTAGAGAAAAAATATTTTAGTGTTTTTTTAAAGGATACAGAAAATTATGCAAAGTATTAATCACTGACTACTACTCTATTTGATTTCAATAAAGTATCCAATATTTAGAATTTGAGTAGAATTTTGAATTTGAATACAAAGATGGAGTTAATTAAGTTTACGGTAAGTTTATTTTTTTTATTTTAAACCGATGATGTCAAGTTTCAGAACAGTTAAAAAAACATAAAACAAATATTATTATGACAAGCAAAATAAAGGTGAAAGCTATTATTTTTAAAATAATATATTTTTAATAAATCCCATGTTAATTTACACTATAAAAGTGAGGCAATTTGTAAAAAAACAATTGCCATAAATTCTGACGAATCAAAAAACTTTCATATAAAAAAAACAATATATGTAAATGTTCATGCGATTTATTTTAAATATTGGTTCATCACTCAACAAGGATCATTAATATAACAACTATTACTGTGTTATAATTTTTCAATTATCATAATAATGTCATATTTGAACTGTTATTATGTAAATATTTACATAATGTGCTTTAAATGTATCAGCGGTGTATTATTTCATTGTTTAGTAAACTAGTTTTTATTATATAACATTATAATTTTATTGTTCACACCTTTTGACAAGTGTTTAATAAGATGTATACGAGGTAATAACTTTATCAAATTATTTAATCAAATTATTCACGTACACTTATGAACTAATTATTTATTTTTTTATATTTATCAGGATTCTTTACATTAACTTTTTTTGTAAAATGCAATTTCTTATTGCTTAATGAAGTCTAATTGCCTAGTTAACGTGTCAGTTTAACGATGGAAAAGAAAAGAAAAGATAACTCAATATATGGAAGTGATATATATAAAATTCATGACGTAAGTCTTGGGATATTGTGCATCTCGATTTTTCTATTGATTTTTCTACCATTTTTTTTACACAATTTCTTCTTATTAAAATTATTGTAAAGTAATTCATTGTTATTGTTACTTCCTCTGTCATCATAGTTCGATTTGTTTTATTTGTTAATACTTTTTTCTACCAAGCTTTTAAAATTGTAATATTTCAAGAGTAAAATCATAATTGGAATGTATTTATATTTAAAAGATTATGTAAATAATGTTATGTAATACATTCTGTGACTTTGCCAACAAATAAAAATAAAATAAAATAAAATTATCTAATATGTTCTGCATAAAACTGGCATTAGTGGAACCTATAAGTGGTAAAAATAGAAAATATTTTCGCATGCAAATAAGAGTAAACCAGAAAAGAGTATATCGTGAACTTTGATGTCAAAATTTGTTTTAATTTGTCTCTGCTGAGATATAAAAAAACTCCTATTTAATCCAATGTTTATTTGAACATCATAATATGTACATATACATACACGCATCCCATCACGGCAAAATCCCACAATATAGGGTAACCAACGACAGGTGTGCAAGTGTTCATTACCTTATAAAAGTAAACACGACATATACGTGTCTCCCCACACACCGGCCTCAACTTACCTATAAAGGCACTACATTCAGAATGGGTGGGTATACCTCATTGTCAAACTACGTGAAATGTTATTTTACCTCTTGTTTAATTTTGGCCAATTATCTTGAACCTGGCTTCCGGGTGCACAGAGCGCAAATTTTAGTATTTTTGCTACGATGGTATACGTACAAATCGCCCCCCTTCTCGGCGAAACGGCTCAAGATGTTAGGCGACAAGTATTTTTCGATTACCCGGCTCTTATCGTATCAAAAAAATATTGGCCTTCGTGCCTTAGTTGGTAAGATATGTGACTCCTGAGTGAAAGGTCCCGGTCTCGATTCCCGGTGGAGACACTGTTTTTAATTTTGTTTTTAGTTTATATCTGCGAGACGATAAATATCATAAGTCTCGTCTCCAGAATGTGGCAACTTGTTATTGGGTGCGTGTTAAAATCATATTTGACTTAATATCTGTTGGTTGCCCGAGAAACAAAACAAAAATAGTTTAGATAGTAGTTTTAGTTTAGTAGTTTGTAGTATTAGATACGTTTTCGCGAGAATTTGGTCTATTACTATTTATTAAATTAACCTGACAATGTCCTTGAACTTTGCACGTATACGGGGGAACGTTTTACTGACATTTTGTGTTCTGTCACCTAATGGTTTTTGGTCGAATTCGGCAACAGTTAAAATGTATATTTTTCTTCACATATTTAGATTCGTAGAGTATTTTTTCATTGACCTAGACATTAATTCGTGTCCGTCGCTAATGTATCTTTATATAATACCTACTACCTACATAATGAAAACATAATACTTTTAAGTATCAAATTATGTTTCGCTAATTTGCTCGTGGAAAATAAAATACCTTAAATTTATATATTGCGTGTATATAATCCGACGGCCATGATTAAATTGATGAAAGAAAAGTATGAAGTAATAATTATCAGGGATCGCCTATGACCGCTAGCAACATAAATCCATGAATATCAAGAATTATTATTATCGTAAACCCTGACCTACGAAGCCTTCATCAATATTCACAAATGTTTTGAAATGTTTTCATCATTTCAAATCCCTTAATAATATCTTTAACTGAGCTATTAATTGCCGAGTATCATATTCCTAAGCGATCGTTATCTAAAGATTTTCTTTGGGGATACAATTCTTCTTCTTCTAGTGTTGTGTGTGTGTGTCAGTTCCCTCCATCGTAGACAATCACTCGACAGTAGATCTCAAGCAGCTCTTCCACTGTCCTTATACCTATCCATTCTCGTAGCAGATTTGCTCCCTGCCGACACCCAGTTTGTCCTCGGTTTTAGCCTTAATGATCAGAAGTAAAGAGCACATTTGCGGCACAATTTTTTTTTATTTCTTTATCACACCATTTAAATAATCGTCATTAAAAATAGATAACTAGGTATACCTGTTCTAGGGCTAGCAGTTTTTCGAGCATCTTTGCTTAGTTTAAGGAATGTTTGAAGATTCTTCAAGCTGTGGATGATTGTTGGGGATGAACAAAGATTATTATACCTACGTATCATTTGTATACCTTATCAATACAAAAATTTTGCAACAAATATGTATTTTTCCCGTTTTTAAATACTGGTATTGACATTATTCAATTTGAAAAAAAAAATCTTCAAAATATTTTATAATAGTTAATTAGATGGGTCGGTGGCAGTTTGGTTAGCGCGCTGAGTTAGTAATCCAGTGATGGCGAGTTCGAATCCCACCCTAGCTGTCTCGACCTTTTACGTGCACAAGCATTTCGACATAATTTAGAGAATTTAGGAAGATTATGTCCTTTTTTGGCAGTGGTATGAAATGTGCTTGATAGTTGTTGCTGGAATGAATAGAGCTCAGAAACTTTCCCAATGGAGTGATGTAGACGACTGCGAAATTCAGTACTTTTTTAACATGGATGTATTAATTAGAATCATCTGGAATATTACTATTTGCATGTAACACATGAGATCCAACAATCGATAGCGATAGTATGTATAGTTGGAGAATACGTACCAAACTATAAACCAATAATTCCAAATAATTGAATATTTTAAGATATTTTGTCTTCTATATAAAACATGTAGGTATGTATTTCAAGATGGTATAGTAAGGAGGTCAGTTTTTTTTTCCTACTCAGAATATCAAAACAGCATGATGGTGGAGATAAAATACATGGAAAACTAAAGTAAAAATTCAAAAGTTGATAACCCCTGACTGAGACAGAAATTCTAAATAAAATTCTGAGTATAAAAGTTTTGTAGGCCTATAATTTTCTATATATTCTGAAATTTTAGGCTTTGTGTGTTAAGCGGATCAGAAGTTATAAAGGAAGGGATACACACACCCAGACACACAAAATGTTCTACTTCCAATTCGGAGTAAATCCATATATGTAAAATAAATATGCTGCAAAGCCTCTAAGTTGGTGTTTTTTTACTTTAAATTTAAAAAACCGTGAAAAATATTGACCTGGCTTACAAATCTCGCGTATCCTGGCTTAAAAAATTTTCGATATGTTAAGAGAAATAAATTCTCTTGAACAAATCGACAGTTGGTTAATACTCAGTACTTAACACACTAAATAAGGAAAAATAAGAGAACATCGTTTAATTGTTTCGCCATAGCATAAATGATGTGCTACTTGGCTTCGGTGCCAGGGAGGAGGGGTGTCAAGCTTGGCGCCAAAAATCATTTTCAATTTTCTTACATTTGGCTTTCCAGAATTTTTATGCCTGGTGAAACTGCACCATCCGGCCCTGCCTGACATATAAAAATCTACTTATCGAAGCCGTTTTAAAAGTATGTAGGTAATTAGCGACTGATACCTTCTTTAATCGTTAGTTAGTGGATTCCCGTACGATTAAGACTTATTATGTAAATATATTTTTAACATATCTACATAATTGATATGATAAGAAGAATACTGCATTATTTTGTGTTCATTATAATATTTGTTTTCCCATTAAAAAAATAAATACATATTTGCAAACACTTGCCACCAGTTGTCGATAATTATAATATTTTATTTGAAAAAAACGTCATTTGATTTTTAATAGGTACATACTTATGAATGCATTTGTCTTGTAAATTATAAGTGTATAAACAAACAAATCGGGTAAAATTGGACAATTCATCTTATAGGTACTTGAAAAATAGTATCCAATCATTGAAATCTTAAATATTTTCTCGTTTTTTTATTTAGTTTTATTTGAACACTTCAATAGTAAAAAAGTGGTTTATGTAACTCGTATATTCCACTGCTCAATTTATTTACTCGACTAAAACGACATAATGATATAAACTTTTACAATAAAAACAGTCTTGCGCTTTATATACTATCATATCTATTTTTTACATTCTTTTCATTTTCCAAAACCTTTTCATTTTCCAAAACCTTTTCATTTTCCAAAACCATGCATTATTTGATATTTTTTAACAACTGTTTTGATTGTAATATATTTTATTGGATTCATACATACATACCATCACGCCACTTTCCTTACGGGGTAAGCAGAGAGAACCGAGCGCCATACTCCTCTATTTTTGCACACATTCCTAGCTTCCTTTACATCCATGCATCGTCTCATACATGCTCGTCGATTATTCAAGCTTCTTATATTTCCTTCTTTCAAAATATCATTCACATGGTCATGGTCATATATCGTTCAATAAAATATAATATTTTCAAGACATGTTCGCTTATACACAAGTATTTCGTAACTTTTAAATATTTTTCAAAGTAACATATAGGTACCTACGCAAACATTGGATTTTTTCCCTCTCGAGAGTCAATGATATATTTTGTATAAATATCGACAAACAACTTGACAGGTGGAAATAATTTGCGCTCTGCGCAGCCCGTATAATTTCGAATATTGTAATTTCATTTGTTATATAGAAATCTAGACCTACATAATAAACATTAATCTTTAAATGAGTTCTTCTATACTTCTGGCGAATCTTAAAATGTGCCGGTCAGCAGGTGTGCTGTGTATGTCCCCTATTTATCTTCAAACTTTTTAATACTGATTCACTGTCGCATAAAAAAAGACCATGCCAAGCAATATGTAAAATATATTATATTCTACCTAACAGGATTGTATAATCCACATGAAAAAGTGTGTGATACGGCACAGCATTTCTTTCTCGCAATATGTCTTTTGATGTCATCCGGTTCAAAGTTGGCTATAAAAAGAAATTGCCACCAGATCGGCGATCCACAAATTTCATTCGGGTCGATGACATTTTTCGGTGCCAGATTATTTGCACAAAATTTGAAATGGGTCTATTGACCTTATAAATTATTATGTACCTACCTGAAAATAAATTGCCGGTGGTACACGCAAAACATTATTTTTCAACAGCATCTTTGTTAATAATGTCCCTTCGTAGCTGTGTCCGGTTTCCCCCCTACAAAATGGACGGCTTTAGTATTTTAAGTCTTGAAATATTACATTGCGTTTATTGGTTACTTTAATTTATGAGGAATGCGTATGAAACTTAAACCTGGGCTATTTATGTGCTTCTGTGTCAAAAAAATCAAAACATTTCATTTCATCCAAAATATGCTGTTGTATTTCAAATCGATGAATTGTAGGAACCTATAGCTTTCAAAACTCAGCGGCCGGTGTGTGTTTAAACAGTATTAAATTTGTCAGTAAAGTTTTATGCCTTGAAGTTTTATGCATTTGTCTTACAAGTATCATTATAACCTTCTTATATCAATCGGCTTTATTTCCACCAAAATTATAGAATAAAAATAACAATTAATGAATAAAATAATACTTCCCATACAATATCGCTGATCAAATTTCAGTTTAACGTCGGTACAATTTATTCAATGTTTGCATCTATCAAAAGATTCTAAACGTCACACGATCTGGATTTTTTGGAAATAAAACACTTATTTTAAACGTATGATTGCAATTATTGATATTCTCTTAACACCTAACCATAAAATAACGAAGGCAACCATTTAGGTATACTTAATTCAAAAAGTAAACTTATTTTCTTCCCATTTCAATATCATGTTTCGTTCGAAATAATGATCGATTAATATTGAATTAAATCATTGGATTATAATTTTACATGGGTAATAAAACAAATAATGCGCTTATTTATTATCAGAACTGTCTTCGGATACAAGAAGGGCTAAATCTAGGGTCAAGGTATTCAGTATAGTAAACATTTCGCTTTTCAAAGAATATCATTAATCACTTGAATTAAAATGCAACATTATATATTATATATTTACATAAATCTTATGTTCAAGATGTTCTCAATATAGGTAGTCATATTTTGTGCTGAATCGTGACTTGTTAAGTACCTGCATAATTTTAATAATATTGCGGTAGTCAGTTTTAATATTCAACTATAAGAAACTGAAAGAACATACTAACTATCTATCAATATGTAAATCGAATATATTTTTAAAGTTGCATATACATACATACGTAAACATCAATTTTTCCCCTGTCAAAAGTCAATGATATTAATTGTCAAATTTTTACATCTCAATAGAGACGAAGTTGAAATATTATAAGAGAACCAGGAATTAAAAGCACCTACAGGACTTACGACCTGTCATCGGCTGGTTTACGCGACCACTTAATGCGCTTGCTCAACGTACACCAATAATACCTTCTCATTGAATTACCTTATCAATGCAATTTTGAAAGTTTTATATATTTGAAAATAAGCTGTTTTAACCATCGCCATCTATGAAGTAACAAAGAAAACTTTTTGTAACGCCATCTATTGAGAAATTTTTTTTTTTTCGTAAACAATGAAAGCAACATGCGAGAACACAATCAATATATATTATCTTTGATTATAGATTATGGGTTATATAATTATTTTTCAACACAGATTTTTAAGATGTCTTCATATATAATAAGTACCTAATGATATAAACAATAATTATTAAGCAAATATAATGTAAGAAGACTGACAAAAAGCAGTGTCTTTTTATTTTTTATTTTAAAATAACATGATTGTATGAATCTCGACCTTCATGGCACAGTTGGTTAGGTATCTGACTGCTGATCTAAAAATCCGGGCTCGATTCCCGGTGGAGACACAGTTTTAAATTGTATTTTAAGTCTGGATCTGTGAGACGATAAATATCATAAGAATCCAGAATGTGGCAACTTGTTATTGGGTGCGTATTGAATAACTATTTGACACAGTACTTGTAAGTTGCCCAAGAAGTCAATAAATTTCCCAAACCTACCTACCAAATCAATTTTGCCTTTTTTGATATCTTCTAAGTATCTGATGTACTAATTATTTGAAGATGATTTAGGATAAAGGGTGTTTAGATAGAATTTTTGAATTTGTATAAATTATTTAAGCACATAAATATACAAAAGATTATGTGTGCATTGCTTAATCAAAATCAAATCTAGAAGTGTCATGTAAATACTTTGTATCTGTCAAGATTTATTACACAATTCAATTATCAAATTGTTACTCTAAAACCATTGACAAAAATTGCAAACATTTATTTCACAAACTACTTGAAAGATTTTGCAATACTATCTGAAATAATTTATCAATGAAACAAATTATAATTGGTTTTGTAATAATCTTCACAAATAGCATTCTCTTTCCTCGTTTTTTTTTACAATTTTGACAACGTGAAAATATTCATCTTTCAGTGAGATATCATATTGTGTTGTCAAGGATTTTTTCAATGAATTTATGCAATTGTCTAATTTCCATAAACACACACTTTTTAATTTCTAGTTAGAACATAAATTTCTTATCACAAAAAGCAACACATCAATGATTTATTGATAGAATAATTCAAAAATCTTAATGGTTAGTCAACTCAAAAATTATTTGTTTTATTCTGCATGTATTTGTTAAATTCTCAGGCAAATTTTTATGTTAAAATAATTACAAAGATGCTACTGTTATTAAATTCAAAAGACAAAAAACACGTTGACTTTAACCTGCTACCTGTTAACCTTATTTCGTTATTTTCTAGAATGAAGGAGCCATATAAAATTAAAACTCTTTTTTACTTTAAAGTTGTAGTAGGTTATTAGGATGAATCCTATGACAAATACTTGATAAATTATATGAAAATTAAATGAAATAAAACACAACTTTGTGTACACCACTACAATTATAATTTTTATTCAAATGAATAAAAAATTCCTCTACATGTTACGAGAACAAAGTTCCCTTCCTCAGGAGGATACAAAGTATACTTAATTATTTCAAAATGATACCACAAAGTAAAAACAATCGTTTGTCGATGATGTGGTATATGAAAATTATTTATTCATACCATCATTCCATGTTCTTATCGGGGTGGTCGGAGAGGTTCTTGCGCCATACACCTCTTTATTTGCAAACACATTGGTTTCATTACATACATGCATCGTGTAGTACCTACATGCTCGTCAAGTTTCTTACGTTATCTTTTTTCAAAATTCAATTCAGAGAAAGACCCTTGTTATTCACTCCATACTTTTTTTTAAGAGCAATGGTACTTTGATTCAAAAAGGTCTTAAAGAAAAGTTAGTATGACGACATCATTTCGACCAATGAAACGTTTTCTTCACAAACAATAGACTTGATTTAAATTAGTGTCTGATGTTTTTTTTCATATCATTATCAAGCTTTTATTGATGTAGTGCACAAAAAATATTTGGTTTGTAATCTATCATTCTCAGAAATATTTCAAGTGCAATGAACTTTGAAATTATTTTTGTCTAATTTTAATAAAACAATTGATTAAAATCGTTAATTAAATCTCAATGAATACGAAACAGCAATTCACTTTTTTTTACATAGCTACGTTAGCGACACCAGCTATGGAGTTGGGTCCATTGTACTCTTCCAAAGAAGCACGCTACGTAGCGTTTCGAAGAGTTTGCAATATTCTGAAAAAAAAACTTTACATAATTAATACCAAAAAATCAGGACCCTAAATAGTAGACAACCTTTCTTTCAAATAAAATAATCAACAATGAATTTCATACAACGTACTGGTTCGATGTCACATAAATTTTACTCATATTAACAATCAAGCCGTCTTCGTTTAGAATTTAGATGGGTGGTGGCAAAGCGGTTAGCGCGTTGGCTTTGTAATCCAGTGGTCGTGAGTTCGAATCCTGCCATGACCGATTGCGTTCACCTATAGCACAAACATTTATGCCTATTTTAGGGAATGGATGAGGATGTACTTGTAACTACAAGGACATATTCGTTCGTTTTTTTATAAAAAAAATGGTGTCGATCGTCTACCAAATCCAGCTAAAGATGATAGGAACCATCGGCACTTGGGAAGGACCCAAATTGACCTGGAGCTCAGAGATTCAATATCTATATTCCTTACGCTACGCCACAAATGCATTCATTATTTGGTAAAAAAAATATGAAAACTTCTTTTTCTGGTGCCCTGTCAGGAACTCTCGACGTTGGCGATCACTCTGGCGAATCTTTGTCTGACCTGTGCTGCCAGGAATATCTGCTCCACAGTTCTGGGGGCCTAGCCAAGATGACAAGTTAAAAGTTAACGTTTGGAGAAATGTTTGTGAGTTGGTCCTGCGTGACTTAATCAAACGTCAAATTCCATACAAAAAAATATAACGCACGAACCAACCAACCAACGTTTCTCCAAACATTAACTTTTAACTTATCATCTTGGGTAGGCCCCCTGAAGCAGCCAGGGCAGCCAGGGCATCTGTCTCCTTCCAGTCCCTCAGCGACCTTTTATATTGCCACCTATCACCTAACAACATTTAATTTAAATTTTTATAATGATAGTATTCATTTCTTTGATTATCCGTTATGCCTTCTTCATATTATATTTGTGATTAAACAAACCACTTTTGTCTTTTAAACATTTTCTTCGGATTAATGTTTTTGTTGTTTAATTTATTACCTAGTATGAAATAGGTTGACATTCAAACAACCAATCGGATTTGATTTATTTATTCTTTTAATCTTTTTATGTCAATAAAATTAAGGCGGTTCTGATTCCAAATAATATTTAGCGAAAAAAATTAAGTAGCCATTAACAGCGAAGAGCCTATGCGGAGTATTGATACGTTTATTTTTGTGGTGTAAATAATCTAGACATTTTGTTTTGATTTATCTGAAAATAAAATGAATGCCAGGACGATTCTCAAAATGATAGTGTAGCAGATTTGTCGTGTGAATATTTTAAATGAAAATGTATGTTTATATTCAGACGGTTTTTTATTGAATATTTATTGAATATATAGACATGCGCATCGCCAATTATGTCTTTAGTGAATAAAGATATTCAGTATCCGGGATATTAAAATCGATTTTTATTTTTGCAATAAATATTTTATGTACTAAAGTACTCAGACACCAGATACCTTTTTGTCAAAAGTAACAAATTACATTTTTCATAATCTAATGCAAATGAGCTGAAGTGTGATTTAGTTAATTGATCGAAGCTAAAGTAAGGCGCTTAATTTCAATAAGGCATATAAATTGATATCATTATTGTGTTTAATCGATTTATGGTTTTAATTTCAAATGATTTTAAATCTTCTCTTTAGTAAAATACATATTTAATTTGGGCTTCAACATCCTTATATTATGAAAAAAAAATAACCGGGTTTCATAGTAGTTCTTTTTCGTTGCTCACTGATGTTACTAATATTTTTTTTTATTTATTTATTTATTTTATTGCTAATAAAAAAAATATTAAATTTTCAATTTGATTACAACATAATATATTATATCGAAAATTGGTACAGAATAAATTAGTGCCGGTTGATTGAGTGGTGGCTTTATGCGGCAGACGTCTTCACATCCCTCATTTCCCTCCATCATTCCTACCCCTTCATCTTCAATCAAAATCCTTTTTAAGTATTTATTTATATTGTATACTTTTATTTTGATAAGCTCTTCGTCTTTTTTGTTCTATGTTTTTTCTTTTTTTCTCATCTACCTATTTTATTATGTTGTTGATTATATTTTTTAATTGTGGATAGTAGTTTTGGCGCATGTTTTTTTTTACTGCTTTGTATATTTTTTTTATTTTTTTATTGCTGTTTCTGTCCCAAATAAATATATAAATAAATAATTGACAATGAAAAAACAACAAAACATGATTTACAACGCAAATTACTGTATCCATCTATTTTACATAGGTAGGTATATAATTTCAAAATAATAATGTAAGTGAAACAATTATATCGTATCTATATACAAAATAATAATAAGCATATACAAATATTAATAATAAGCAAGTATTTTCTTATACGCACTTTTCAATCTTTCGATTGTGACGGCTTCTAATTTGTAGAATTCCATTATGACAATGATTAATATGAACACATATATAATTCCACAATTTATTTTATTTTTCTCCCGACGACCGTTTCGGCTTATAAGGCCATAATCAACTGGTTGATTATGGCCTTATAAGCCGAAACGGTCGTCGGGAGAAAAATAAAATAAATTGTGGAATTATATATGTGTTCATATTAATCATTGTCAAGTATTTTCTTTTTAATTCTTGACCAATAAATATATTTTTGTTCTTCCGGTAATGGTTTTGTTTGTGAAAAAAAGTACATTTTATGTTAACATATTGATTGAAGAAGTACAATTTTCTGATATAAGAAGTAGGTACGTCTATGGTTTGCTTTTTGATGAACCAAGTAAATATTTTGTATAATTTAATTTAGAATCACTAAAACTCAAAATCGTCTATCCTTTTTTCTCACTAGGATATCGTTTATATTTATCGTTTTGTGCATAGTTTATGGTTTTATCATAATTAATAATTGATCATTTAAATACATTTATAAATTATCAATTATTTACAAAAATATATTCATCTCAAATACCTCCTTAATTTCAACAAATTCCCCTGTGTTTCAACAAAATAACAACATTATATCCGCTTACATTATGAAGGGTCTATAACCTTTATCCTGGGAACAAAATCAATGACCTTTAAATAGACGTTGTTTTATTTGTATTACGAAAGCACATGTTCTACTAGAATAACCTGTTAAGGAATATACAGATGACCTCAAATAAACAAAATTAAATTTATTATGAATAATGACTTTGAAATAATATTATGTCTATTTCCTGATATTTTCTCATTGTTTAAATTTGAATAACTTTGTTTTAATACATAAGTAATTAATTTTATAAGCGTGTTATTGTTGTTTTTTTTTCAATAGTTTTACATTTCACTATACCTTACCAAATAATATTTCTTTCGTTCGGTTCCTTTTTCAATATTATTGGAAGCTGAACCTAGATTGATAACCAAGTAATTCTCTACAGTTTTTTTTCTATTCCATAATAAACAATTATTACAATTATGTAAGCTTTGAATCATTTTTTCAATTTATCCGAATGCATTTATAAAAAAACAATGAAAAAATGTTTATCTACATACTGTACATTTCCATATATAGGTATATAGACATCATTCAATTATTTTTACACTTAGGGTTTAACAATATCGTTACTTGTTCTGGTTATTTAATTGTGATAAAATAAGTATTAACTGTCGTTACTTAATTCATGATAAAAAAGACACATTCCTTTTTGAGATTTTATAGCAATTTTATTGCACGCATACTGTACAAAAAAGCCGCAAATGTAAATAAAATTTAAGTACCAATATAATAATACAAGAAAATCACATCGATTGTATGAATTATTTTGCATTGAATTCAATTTCATTACTGAAATAATGCCTACACGAGAAAACGAAAATAATTTTCCAGTAGGCACATTAAGTAACGTTAATTATAAAAGTATTTATATTATGCGACATTGATACAAACAGTTTTTAATGATTTTTTTTTGAAAATAAAATGGTTTTACATTTCCAATAAAAGAGGAACATTAAAACAGTGGGCATATTATTGACAGTATTCGCTGTACCTAAAATAAATAATGCCAAGGAAAATGGTTTGAATGATAGTGGTAATAAAATATACTTGATCCATTTTGCAAAATTTCAACTCCTTCAGTCATGATATTATTATTTCGCGACATTTCGTAACAAACCAATTTGCCTACAACTAAATAACCAATCGCTGATCTTCAAAGATAAAAATGTTTAATAGAGATTACTTGTATTTTTTTATTGTGTAACAAACAATTCTGCACTTGTAATGCCAAAAGATAATTTTCATAAGTCAACAATGATATTTTATACCTACACGCAGTAAAATAAATTAAGAAATGAAATTCCAAACTTTATCATGATTTTGTTATGTCATAATGTATATCAAGAACATGGACATCCCCGTTCATCCCCTAAACTAAGAAAATATTTGTCGAGACAGGATTCGAACTTGCGCCCACTGGATTACTGATCCAGCTCCCTAACCGCACTGCCGTTTCATCAGTTTTCAATCTGTCGATTGACACCAAACTGTAGAATTCCATAATAATTAGACCAGTTGATTATGTCCTTGTCAGCCGAAACGGTCGTCGGAAGTCAAATAAATTCGTTGTGGAATATAATCGTATATCTTACATTTCAGTGAAGCTTTAAAATAGACTTTATGACTTTAGTTATTACAAAAACTCCATGTTGAAATGTGTTTTCTAACCTCAAAGGATAACCAAATATTAATATTGAAATTCAAATGTCACTATTTAGCTTAATAATCACCTTTTTTTTAATTATTAAAAATCTTAATTTTGTCATCATCACAAATGAAAAAAAAATACCATATTCTCTTTACTTAGTACATTTATATAAATTAACATAAGCGTGATTTTAATAATCTATTAATTAACTATGTTACTGGACTGCTTTTTTCTATTTAAATGTAAAATATATGGTTATGCTAATTCGTAGAGAATTTAACATGGCTCTTCTACAAAGTGTTCATAAATTTTAAATGCGGCTCCAATAAAAAGTTTTTTATTTACAAAAATATTCTATACAAATTCAATGATTATAGTATGTCGTATTATTGATGCTTATGATTACGTGACAAAAGCTGTTGTACAAAAAAAAATTAATTTTTACTTTATATTGTCCAACAATCAAAAGAATTTTAAGAATCAGTCAGGTATTTTCACAAGAAAAATGTAAATTCTTTTTTATTATAATTCACATTGTTAACACCACAAATGACCAATTTTATCCTACTGCGACCACTTCTTCAAGACGGATAATATTTTAATTTTTTAAGGATTTTTTTAAAAATTCGTAATGTTTTCTATCATATATTTATTTACTTTTTGTATATAATATAAACAAATATAAAGCACACTGGCGGGCTTATTGCCATTAGGCAATTTTTTCCAAGCAACCAGATTATAGTGACATAATTATATATCAACAAAAAATGAGAACTAAAAAAGAATAAAGAAAATGTACATTATAGCAAAAAAGGAAGGATTGGGAAAGAACAAGAATAGGAAATCGAGATCAGGTGTTTAGGGATAAAAATTATTGATAATTAGTAAATATTACGTCGTATTTTATGTAATATAAAAATTATAATTATAATTCCGTCCATTCAGTCCCTTCAGTCCCTAGAGTCCCTTGCGTCCCTTCAGTGCTTCCCGGCTCTTTCCAACTCTTCATGAAAAAGTCAAATAACCTTTCGTTCGTATTCTTATGTCGATCATTTTCAATAAATTACTTTGTAAGGTATTAAATATATTAAATAAATAAAAAAAGTTTATTTCAGCGTTCGCTTCTGGAGAGACCACGTCGTACGCATGGAACGTATTGTCAAAAATGTAACGACAGAAATACCCAACAATTGAGGGTTTTTTAATTTCATACAATATAATTTTTCAACTATAAAACCCATATTTTTATCAAAATAATAACATAAAATTGAATTGATACGCTCAACATTGAAACTCATTTGAATCGGAAGTACACCAATAATATCAAATAATAGCTATTTTTAAACATTATTTATAATTACATGCACATCATTTAACTCAAGGTATTTAACATCGTGATCAATAAATATCCCGTTAACAGATATAATGTTAGTTCACGACCCTATAAAACTTTGGTACATATATAAATACAATGACTATATTAAATCTTCATTGACACAATAAATATGTTAATCAACAAGGTGAATGAGAATACTTACGTACTGTTGTACGAATAATTATTATTCATATGACAAATAAATCATTTCATCAGACAGTCATGTACATATTATGTACACTATTGTACACACCCTAATCATTTAACTCTAACGAATAAAATCATTCAAAAATGGAAATAGACAGTATGTTTGTTTATGTATTTTTTTTATTTAGAATATCAAAACAGCCCCTTTATTGATGTGAATATATTTCACATAATGAATATGAAAAACAATTTTATTACATCATTGTTTCGTTTAAGTATTTTAACTAAAACAACTCCTAAACTATTCATCCCGTTGTACTATTATTATCTATTACATTTCTTATAATCTTTTTTAAGCCTTCTATCACACTAAAACAAGTTTAAATTTAATAAATCTACACACTTGCTACGATACTGCGCTATTCACTTGTATATCCCATTTCATTCTACATCCACTTCGGATGCATTTAAGTCCATTTGACAAGCATGTTTCAAACAATCATTCAAACTTCCAAATACAAATCCAAAATGACATTCAAAAGAAATAAATATTTATCGAATACCCAGATAGGCCGAAAATAAGTTAATAATAAAAATAATGCATTCACAATATGGAAAAACATATTCATTATTTGAAAAAAGGAGATCACACTCATCTTTGTTTAACTCTTACATAATACATGATATTGCAAAATAAAACAATTAATAAATCTTATTACATACCATATTGGAAAATAAAACAATTAATAAATCTTATTACATACCATATTGCAAAATAAAACAATTTATAAATCTTATTACATACCATATTGCAAAATAAAACAATTAAACTGGTAACGAGATTACAGATACTGCGAGTTTACTCTTAAGATTCGAATTAAAGGAAAATTATTATTACAGGAATCAGATTTTTTCTTGGGAATTTGTATAAAATTTAGTAAAATGCTTTGTTCATATTTAATTTCGCATAAAGACATGAAAATAACATAAATATTGTCTTTATCTGCCGCCACTATTGTTGAAATGTCACTCATTTTTAATTTTATATTACCGCAAAAATCCTTGCTTACCTTGAAATTGTACTATCGGCTATACATAATATTATTTGCCTACTCGAGGCGGATGCTTCTTTTTCATGAATATAAATTAACTTTTATGCAGAAGCTTCCAAAAGTAAATAGAAAAAACTATTGAAGCTGTGCCCATATTTATAAACTATTTTGTATTTTTACCTCAAGATAGACCTTTTGTTTTTCTTTTCTGCTACACCAAATATATAATATGCAAAATATGGCTTTTTGTTTTTTTTATCAGTATTCGCAAATCTTTTATCTATTTAATTAGTTTTCTATAACTTTACATAAATTGTACTTAAAATTGATCTTCATGTGCCTCTCCCTAAAATAAATTGGTGACCATCTCTTGACAAATTACACAGGCATACCTATTTTTTCGCAACATCTTTTCTGTTTTTATTTCCTTTTCAATGACCATTCTTTTTGATAAGAACCTATATTTTTCTTCGTATCTTTGATCCAAGTTTATGCATTTCACAGTGCTTCGATGATTTTCTTAGCATCATTAAAGAATTCTTTGGTCTCTGTCTGGAACACTCTATTCAAATTTTCTGATCTGAAATTACAGACAAAATTTTACAAATAAACACGAATGTCGACCACCGTGGCACAGTTCGGTTTCTGTGCGGGCGTCCTGGGTGCGATTCCCAGCAGAGGAGAAATTTATTTTAAACCATTTCTCACGCTAATATCGCTTCTCTGGGCTGGAAAAAATTGGTTAGTTGGTAGAAATTATCATACGGCAATAAACTCGCCACTTGCGCAGGGTGCAAGGAAGTGTTCATTATTATTATTATTATTTTTGCTCGTGATCAAGAGTTTTACAGTGACATGTTGGCCTTTGTGGCTCAGTTGGCTTGGTATCTGACTGCTGATCCAAAGGGCTTGGGTCCGATTCCCTGTGGAGACATAGTTTTTTATCGTATTTTCAATCGTAAGTCTCCAGACTATGGCAACTTCTTATTGGGTGCGTGTTTAATAAATATTTGACATAGTACCTGTTAGTTGCCTGGGAAGCTATACAAAAAAAACATATCGTTTCACTTCTTACGAAAAATCTTCATTTGGATTATTTGATATTCTGAGATAATTATTTGTCCGTAGGTACCTACCTATGTACTTATAATTATTATGCTATAGTTATCCTAAATACCAAGCATCGGGTTTTTCAGTAATATTTGCCGTTAGATCAATTTGCAAAACAATGAATATTGACTTACTTAGGTAATTTAATGACTTTTTTATATTTTGCGAACGGTTTGACTTATAAACAAATTTTACTACACGAACGACTGTGTACAAAAAAAAATTATGTCATACTTTTGATTTTGATGCTTCATCTTATGTCACATCTCGACGGTCCGCGCAAAAAAATGTCAATGGCACAGCATGTAGAATTATATTCTCCAACAGACGGCTCGTTTTGTAATTCAGATGCCACTTATGGTTACGATTGCGACCAGTTCTATCCAAGTTGATGCCCCAAGCTAAGAGATTATGCTAATAACACATATTCGGCTACTATTACTGAACGCCCACTACATAAGTAACAGCATGGTCAGAGGTCATCACACATTTGTGCAAATCAACACGAGAAATCACTTTTCCTACTTCTGAGCCAACAAATAGATACGGTGATTTATGAACGTGTTTAAAATTTATTCTTAGAGAAATATAGTAAAACATCTGGTCAATTTTTGATAATTTTACAGACCAAAAATGCAGGAACAAATACACAATATTTTAATAATTTATTTATTTATCTGTAGTATAGTATATATTATCATACACAAATCATATAAAACAAAGTAAATTTTTCTATCCATTTCTCAAGAAGCGCATCATAGTTTTTTGAAAAAACAGAATATTCTGTGACGAGAAGAAAATATGCATAGAAGTTTGATAAAAAATTACACCTTTCCTGGAGTCTGTCGATCTTTTTGGTCCATCGTATATTACCATAATATTGACAAATCTAATTTGAATTTTCTTTTGTTACAGATTCTAAATTTTATCGTCGTATTTTTATTCCTCGAATGTATTACCCTGACTTCTTCAGCGAAATATAAAGGAAAAAATGACGATGATAATAGACCATACGAATTTGGATTTAATATTGAAGGAGAACAACACAGAAAAGAAAAAAAAGGTACCATCCAAAAAAATTCATTTTTGAAACAATATTTTTTTTAACAGAACTTCATTCTCGTTCATACTTTACACACTTTTTACTTGGTATTGTTAGGTTTAGATGACAGCTGTTTTTTGGTTTAAAATATAATAAGAAACAAGATTATGCGACACAAATCTGAAATTATTTCAGATATGAAATTATTTGAATAATATGGAATTTGGTGAATTAAGACGGTTTGCACATGTATAACATTATGATGATTTGTGGACATCTTATCAAAAATGTCTTCAATAACGATAAGAGAAGAACAGAGGTATGGGTCAACCACGTCAATGGGCTTTCAAAAGAGAATAGGTACTAATAACAAAGTAATAGAAGAACATACATATATTTTTTAGGCTTTGCACCAATTACTAATTTTAAAAACTATTTATGAAAATTAAATAATATTTTTACTATTTACAGATGAGAATGGCTTGATCATGGGAGAGTTTGGGTTCGTCACAGCTGATGGGGTGTACCACGTGACTGTTTACGCCACAGATGAGAACGGTGCCTTTAGAATCATCTCCATGAAGAATATTAAACTTGGTCCAGGTATTTTATAATTTTCCCTATTAATTAATCTTCTGTCCAGAAATATATTGGAAAATTTCCTATTAGACTCCTTTAACCAATTTTTTCGGAAACTTTTGATAGTAATAATAATGTTATGGATTTTTCGTTTAATGATGTTATAATATTAATTCAGGATCAATCCAAGGGCGCTGATAGTATAGAGCAAACTTTTGGGATAGTGGGCCAGATTCAGAAATTCAAAGTGAACGTCAGGTCGTAGAAGTAAAATAATAGCTTCCTTTGTTACACAAATGCGAGGTTTTTGAAATATATAATTAATTTCAGAAATAAATAAATATATTTTTAGTATTTCATGTACAATTTGTTTTTTAATATTTCATAAAACAATGAAGATAGTCGCGCAGCGAAAAAAAATAAATTTTCTCAATAGAAAAAATCCGTGCACTGATAAATATTCAGTTTTTTTTTGTTTATTTCGATAAACTAAATTAAACAATTCCCTCTATTGGCGGCTGTGCCCCAATAAAAAAAATCAATATCGTCCCAGCAAGAAAATTAGTTTTCCACGCAGCGATAAATCCACGCAGAGAGAATTTTACAGTACTTATTTGTGTATTTCGATAAACTAAATCAAATCATGTCCACGCAGCGAGAAAATATCAGTTTAATTTGATAAGTTAAAGCAAACAAGCCCCCCGCAGCGAGAAATTTTCAATAACTTATTTTTTCGATTGCAAAGCGTTTTAAAAACGAGTGGGTTGTGGCCAACACTAAACTCTCCACACCACAAATATTGACAATGAAATATTTTATTCATTCTAAATTTTACTACCAGGAATATAAATTTTCTAACGATAGTATATTTTCATGTTAAGATAGACAAACTATTAATGCCGTATAGTGAAGAATGCTTATGTTGTATGAAATATTTTAAAAAAAGCAGATAAATTTTGATTTAAAGAACGCGAGAGCATTTTCAAAATTTTGACACGTGATATCATATGAAGATTTTTTTGTTATTTATGGAAAGCTAATCAGTTCTATGTTCAAGCTCTTTACATTATAACATGAAATCAAATTACTGAACGTTTCCATACATAGAAATTTATCTAATTTCATTTTTATTCATACTAAATGTTACTATCAGGAATATAAATTTTCTTCCGATAGTATATTTTTATGTTAAGATAGACAAACTATTAATGCAGTATAGTGAAGAATGCTTATGTTGTATGAAATATTTTTAAAAAAGCACATAAATTTTGTTTTAAAGAACGCAAGAGTATTTTCCAAATTTTGACAGGTGATATCATATGAAGAATTTTTTTGTTATTTATGGAAAGCTAATCAGTTCTATGTTCAAGCTCTTTACATTATAACATGAAATCAAATTACCGAACTTTTCCATACATAGAAATTTATCTAATTACATTTTTATTCATACTAAATGTTACTACCAGGAATATAAATTTTCTTCCGATAGTATATTTTTATGGTAAGATAAACAAACTATTAATGCAGTATAGTGAAGAATGCTTATGTTGTATGAAATATTTTAAAAAAAGCAGATAAATTTTGATTTAAAGAACGCGAGAGCATTTTCAAAATTTTGACACGTGATATCATATGAAGATTTTTTTGTTATTTATGGAAAGCTAATCAGTTCTATGTTCAAGCTCTTTACATTATAACATGAAATCAAATTACTGAACGTTTCCATACATAGAAATTTATCTAATTACATTTTTATTCATACTAAATGTTACTATCAGGAATATAAATTTTCTTCCGATAGTATATTTTTGCTATTTGCCCCTGCCCTTGTCATCTGCAGTCCCTGCCCCGACCACTGAATCCGAGAATATGAGTTCAGACTCTGATACAGAAGATGAGCGAGAAAATGATTATTTGCCATCTTCTAAAATAGAAGCAGCCTACGTATGCCTGAGTAATGTTCAAGACATTGTGGAAAAACACTCAAAAATTTCGAAGTCGCATCTCATTCGAGTTGGTCGTGAAGCTCAGCGCCTATTATCAATTATTGGTGATCTGTCGACTGAGTTGGCGGAAGCAAGAGGCGTCATATCTTGCCTGAAAACAACGATTTCCAGCCGAGATGAAAAAATCTTGCATCTGTGTGAGAAAATTGATACCACTGAGACACAGATTGCACCGGTAATGAATAAAATTGCCGATAAACTCAACGACCGCCCGACCTCCCTGTATGCCACGCAAGTGACAGGTCCACCGCCCTTATCCAAGGGAGGATTTCCTGCACTCCCTGCAAAACCTGCCGTCTGCATTTTTCCCACAAACGATGAAGTCAAGTCATCGATGGAAACCAGGAAAATGCTGAATGCAGCCATTAAGCCTTCCGACGTAGGTGCTCGCGTCACAAGTGTACGTACCATAAGAGGTCACGGCGTTGTTGTTAACACGGCCACCACGGAAGACTCAATCAAGTTGCTGAATGCCCCGGCAATAAAAGCATCAACGACCTTGACCGCACGACTCGCTACCAAGAGACAACCTCGTGTGAGGTTTAGTCATGTGCCACGGGACCTGTCTAATGACGAATTTTTAGGGATAGTTGCAGAGAATACAAAAGAGCATGCCATTAAAACTGCAGTATTCAGTCATCTAACAGGACCTACAGTTGGCCCGACTTGCGATAGAGTCTTTTCAGTACCTGCTGCCGTTCGCCATAGCCTCATCAATTTAGGAAAGGTTTATGTGGACTGGAATGTCTGTCGTGTTACAGATTTTCTTCCAGTCAGTATTTGTGGCCGTTGTCGAATGTACGGCCATGGTTCAAAAACTTGCAAAGAACCCGTCAGATGCTCACATTGTGCTTCAACGGAACACGTTTACGTGTCATGTCCGAATAGAGCCAATCAACCCACATGCGCTGTTTGTAAGTTATTTAACAAACCAGCAGTACACCGATCAGGCACTAATGACTGTCCAGCTTATCAAGCAACAGTCAGCAGAGCTTTACTCAATATTGACTATGGCGTGTAATGCTTCTGTTAAATTTGGTCAGCTTAATCTTGGCCGTGGACAATCGGCTTCAGCCGAACTCAGTCAGTCTGCTCATCGCATGAACATTGATGTTTGTCTTATCCAAGAGCCGTACTCTCGAGATGGAATTGTGCCATCATTTGGTCCGGGTGTTCGAGTTGCTATGGCTTCGAGCTGTACCTCAACGAACCCTCCGATGAGCTGTATAGCTATTTACAATCCCAACATTAACTTCATATGCCTGGATCACTTATCTTCTAGTCACTTGGTTGTAGTCCAGATTTCTTCTCCAAGTGATTCGTTTTATATTATTTCGATATATTTTCAGTTTAGTGAATCCGAATTTCGTTTTCTGGATCAACTGGATGTTATATTGGGCCAACTCGGCAACGCATCATTAATTATTGGAGGTGATTTTAATGCCGAATCTATTCTATGGTGTAACACTACCACTTTCGGGTCCAGAAAATTCACCAGAGGTGTAAGCTGCGAAGATTTTATCTCTCGCCACAATTTGAGTGTGTTGAACAATCCTTTCAGTCCACCTACCTTCTCCAACCACATGGGTACAAGTCATATAGATGTCACTTTAGCTACACCTCAGATTAACCACAGATTATGTAATTGGTCTGTTGACGAGGATGCCTCGTGTAGTGACCATAACCTTATCACGTTCCAGATTTTTTCCAATGTACCCCCAATTCCTTTAGCGAAACCTTTGCTTAGAAGATTCCGGACAAGGTGTGACAGATGGCGTTGGTTAGACTTTGACCGCTACTTTGAATGCTCGCTGGATCGTTTATCTTGTAGATCTTGTACTACTGCGGAAATGGCCTCATCTTTTACGCAGAGTATAATTTATTGTGCCGAGAAGGCGATCGGCAGAACTTCTTCTAGTCATATGTCTCCTAATGAATGGTGGCATCCTGGCTTAGACATCCTTAAACGAACTTCGACTCGAGCTCACCGCGCGTTGAGAGCGGCCCGTCGTCGAGGAAGTTCAAATGACTTTGTAACTGTACTTCAATGTGAGTATAGACGCTCAAATAATATCTATAAACGCGAGATTTCTCGTGCCAAGTCTGAAGCATGGCGCCGTTTGGTATCTGAGGTTTCAACCACAGATCCTTGGGGTGCTGTGTTTAGATATGCATCAATGAAAAAATATCCAAATGCGTCAGTCTCGTGTATCCGTGATCCACGAACTGGAATTATCACAATAGACTCTGACTTGACATACTTATTTCTTCTGATGACATTTCATCTGATACTCCTCTTCATTCACAAATACGCAATAACCAATCCGATATCCCGCAAACTCCCATATCGACCTTCGCCAATCTCGATGAGCTTGATTTTATCATCAAGAATCTTCACCAAAACAAATCTCCTGGCATTGACCGCATTGACGCAGCTCTCGTACAAAGGTGCTGGCACATAGCTCGCCACGAGATTATCTTATTGTACAACAATTGCTTGCGAGAAGGCTACTTTCCGGATTGTTGGAAAACAGGTTTAATGACTGTTATTCCCAAGCGTAGTGACCTGGATCCTTCTGACCCAAAATCATATAGACCGATTACTTTACTACCTATTTTGGGTAAGGTCTTAGAAAAGCTTATATGTCGACGCTTAGAAGATCATCTTTCCAGTACCCACCCACTGTCCGATCGTCAGTTCGGTTTTCGCGCTGGGAAATCAACGGTTGATGCTATCTTGGCTATATCTGATATTGTTAGTAGCTCTGATAGTAAATATGTTATCTCTATATCTCTTGACATTGCGGGAGCATTCGACAATGCCTGGTGGCCTCTAATTTTAAAAAAACTTCGAGACCGTAAGGTTCCTTGCAACATATATAAAATAGTGAAGAGCTATTTTACTAATAGACATGTGGCCATGCCCGGGGGACAGGATTTGCACTGGCGACCAATTAGCATCGGGTGCCCTCAGGGTTCTGTTCTGGGTCCACTGTTATGGAACATCTTGTTCGACGACCTTCTATCACTTTCAACGCCTACGGGCTGCAGTATTTTGGCATATGCCGATGATGCTACAATCCTTATTCAAGGTAACACCCGAGCACTTATTGAGCGCGCAGCTACTCAGTTACTTTCTTCTGTTGCAGATTGGGGTATAAGTCATAGACTCAATTTCGCACCTAATAAGACATATGGGTTAGTGTTAAAAGGCATAATGAAAAGTCCTCCCTCCATCAAATTTATCAATACACGTGTAATATTTAAGGATAGGGTCAAAGTTTTGGGTGTTACACTAGATAGAGGCCTAACTTTCCAACACCATGTTCGTGCTGTATCCGACAGTGCAAAAATAGCCTTCCAAAAGATTTCACGTCTTGCTCGAGCTAGTTGGGGCCTTAAATTTCCAGTAGCAAGACTGTTTTACAACGCTACCTTTCTGAGTATTATGTGTTATGCCGCTCCTTGTTGGGCTCATCGTTGTGAAACCCAATACATTAGACGTCTGCTGCTTTCTGGACAGCGCTTCGCTCTAATAGCTTTAGCAAAGGCTTACAGAACCTGCGCTACCGACACACTTTCTATTCTCACAGGTATGGCTCCCCTTGATCTGGAAACACAGCGACGAGCTTCAATACACAACCTGTATAGAGGCCGAAGCTCAATTTTGGGTGGTGTTTCTCTCCCACCTGTAAATTTACCCACAGTTCGTGGAGAGATCGAGAACTTGGCCCGGAGTTCTCTTTTAGATGCTTGGCAACGTCGCTGGTCCTCTTCTTCCGTGGGCAGACTGACATTTTTATTTCTTCCCGATGTGAGGACTCGAATTTTTTCCTCGTGGATTGTTCCCGATTATTGGACCACGCAATTCCTTACTGGACACGGCAGTTTCAAAAGCTATCTCTTTCGTTTTCACTTATCCGATTCGTCCTCATGTCAGCTTTGTGATAACCCTGAACAGACTTCTGAGCATATCCTATGGGAATGCACTAACTTCTCCGTGTCAACTTACCGACGAGAACTCTACGACGATGTCCGTGGGAATTTCTTTGGACCCATTGGACATGCGGACCTTGTAGCCACGAAGAGCAATTTTAGGGCTTTCAAGACTTTCTGTCTTAAATTCGGTGCACTATTATCTTCACTATCACTGAGCAGTGAGCCAGTTGTTTCAACATGATTAGCTCTCTTTGGCACATTAAGTGCAGTGTCTGCAAGGTTTTAGAGTTCTCCGGACTCTTCAAATGTTCTTTATGTGTTCTTTCAGAGTTTTGCAAGGGGCCGTTATTAGTCCCCATAAGCAGAACGGGTGGTGGTGGGGGAAGAACAGTATATTTTTATGTTAAGATAGACAAACTATTAATGCAGTATAGTGAAGAATGCTTATGTTGTATGAAATATTTTTAAAAAAGCAGATAAATTTTGTTTTAAAGAACGCAAGAGTATTTTCCAAATTTTGACAGGTGATATCATATGAAGAATTTTTTTGTTATTTATGGAAAGCTAATCAGTTCTATGTTCAAGCTCTTTACATTATAACATGAAATCAAATTACTGAACGTTTCCATACATAGAAATTTATCTAATTACATTTTTATTCATACTAAATGTTACTATCAGGAATATAAATTTTCTTCCGATAGTATATTTTTATGTTAAGATATACAAACTATTAATGCAGTATAGGGAAGAATGCTTATGTTGTATGAAATATTTTAAAAAAAGCAGATAAATTTTGTTCTAAAGAACGCGAGAGCATTTTCCAAATTTGGACAGGTGATATCATATGAAGAATTTTTTTGTTATTTATGGAAAGCTAATCAGTTCTATGTTCAAGCTCTTTACATTATAACATGAAATCAAATTACTGAACTTTTCCATACATAGAAATTTATCTAATTACATTTTTATTCATACTAAATGTTACTACCAGGAATATAAATTTTCTTCCGATAGTATATTTTTATGTTAAGATAAACAAACTATTAATGCAGTATAGTGAAGAATGCTTATGTTGTATGAAATATTTTAAAAAAAGCAGATAAATTTTGATTTAAAGAACGCGAGAGCATTTTCAAAATTTTGACACGTGATATCATATGAAGATTTTTTTGTTATTTATGGAAAGCTAATCAGTTCTATGTTCAAGCTCTTTACATTATAACATGAAATCAAATTACTGAACGTTTCCATACATAGAAATTTATCTAATTACATTTTTATTCATACTAAATGTTACTATCAGGAATATAAATTTTCTTCCGATAGTATATTTTTATGTTAAGATAGACAAACTATTAATGCAGTATAGTGAAGAATGCTTATGTTGTATGAAATATTTTTAAAAAAGCAGATAAATTTTGATTTAAAGAACGCGAGAGCATTTTCAAAATTTTGACACGTGATATCATATGAAGATTTTTTTGTTATTTATGGAAAGCTAATCAGTTCTATGTTCAAGCTCTTTACATTATAACATGAAATCAAATTACTGAACGTTTCCATACATAGAAATTTATCTAATTACATTTTTATTCATACTAAATGTTACTATCAGGAATATAAATTTTCTTCCGATAGTATATTTTTATGTTAAGATAAACAAACTATTAATGCAGTATAGTGAAGAATGCTTATGTTGTATGAAATATTTTAAAAAAAGCAGATAAATTTTGTTTTAAAGAACGCGAGAGCATTTTCAAAATTTTGACACGTGATATTATATGAAGAATTTTTTTGTTATTTATGGAAAGCTAATCAGTTCTATGTTCAAGCTCTTGACATAATAACATGAAATCAAATTACTGAACGTTTCCATACATAGAAATTTATCTAATTACATTTTTATTCATACTAAATGTTACTATCAGGAATATAAATTTTCTTCCGATAGTATATTTTTATGTTAAGATAGACAAACTATTAATGCAGTATAGGGAAGAATGCTTATGTTGTATGAAATATTTTAAAAAAAGCAGATAAATTTTGTTCTAAAGAACGCGAGAGCATTTTCCAAATTTTGACAGGTGATATCATATGAAGATTTTTTTTGTTATTTATGGAAAGCTAATCAGTTCTATGTTCAAGCTCTTTACATTATAACATGATATCAAATTACTGAACTTTTCCATACATAGAAATTTATCTAATTACATTTTTATTCATACTAAATGTTACTATCAGGAATATAAATTTTCTTCCGATAGTATATTTTTATGTTAAGATATACAAACTATTAATGCAGTATAGGGAAGAATGCTTATGTTGTATGAAATATTTTAAAAAAAGCAGATAAATTTTGTTCTAAAGAACGCGAGAGCATTTTCCAAATTTGGACAGGTGATATCATATGAAGAATTTTTTTGTTATTTATGGAAAGCTAATCAGTTCTATGTTCAAGCTCTTTACATTATAACATGAAATCAAATTACTGAACTTTTCCATACATAGAAATTTATCTAATTACATTTTTATTCATACTAAATGTTACTACCAGGAATATAAATTTTCTTCCGATAGTATATTTTTATGTTAAGATAAACAAACTATTAATGCAGTATAGTGAAGAATGCTTATGTTGTATGAAATATTTAAAAAAAAGCAGATAAATTTTGATTTAAAGAACGCGAGAGCATTTTCAAAATTTTGACACGTGATATCATATGAAGATTTTTTTGTTATTTATGGAAAGCTAATCAGTTCTATGTTCAAGCTCTTTACATTATAACATGAAATCAAATTACTGAACGTTTCCATACATAGAAATTTATCTAATTACATTTTTATTCATACTAAATGTTACTATCAGGAATATAAATTTTCTTCCGATAGTATATTTTTATGTTAAGATAAACAAACTATTAATGCAGTATAGTGAAGAATGCTTATGTTGTATGAAATATTTTAAAAAAAGCAGATAAATTTTGTTTTAAAGAACGCGAGAGCATTTTCAAAATTTTGACACGTGATATTATATGAAGAATTTTTTTGTTATTTATGGAAAGCTAATCAGTTCTATGTTCAAGCTCTTGACATAATAACATGAAATCAAATTACTGAACGTTTCCATACATAGAAATTTATCTAATTACATTTTTATTCATACTAAATGTTACTATCAGGAATATAAATTTTCTTCCGATAGTATATTTTTATGTTAAGATAGACAAACTATTAATGCAGTATAGGGAAAAATGCTAATGTTGTATGAAATATTTTAAAAAAAGCAGATAAATTTTGTTCTAAATAACGCGAGAGCATTTTCCAAATTTTGACAGGTGATATCATATGAAGATTTTTTTTGTTATTTATGGAAAGCTATTCAGTTCTATGTTCAAGCTCTTTACATTATAACATGAAATCAAATTACTGAACTTTTCCATACATAGAAATTTATCTAATTACATTTTTATTCATACTAAATGTTACTATCAGGAATATAAATTTTCTTCCGATAGTATATTTTTATGTTAAGATAGACAAACTATTAATGCAGTATAGGGAAGAATGCTTATGTTGTATGAAATATTTTAAAAAAAGCAGATAAATTTTGTTCTAAAGAACGCGAGAGCATTTTCCAAATTTTGACAGGTGATATCATATGAAGATTTTTTTTGTTATTTATGGAAAGCTAATCAGTTCTATGTTCAAGCTCTTTACATTATAACATGATATCAAATTACTGAACTTTTCCATACATAGAAATTTATCTAATTACATTTTTATTCATACTAAATGTTACTATCAGGAATATAAATTTTCTTCCGATAGTATATTTTTATGTTAAGATAGACAAACTATTAATGCAGTATAGGGAAGAATGCTTATGTTGTATGAAATATTTTAAAAAAAGCAGATAAATTTTGTTCTAAAGAACGCGAGAGCATTTTCCAAATTTTGACAGGTGATATCATATGAAGATTTTTTTTGTTATTTATGGAAAGCTAATCAGTTCTATGTTCAAGCTCTTTACATTATAACATGAAATCAAATTACTGAACGTTTCCATAAATAGAAATTTATCTAATTACATTTTTATTCATACTAAATGTTACTAACAGGAATATAAATTTTCTTCCGATAGTATATTTTTATGTTAAGATAGACAAACTATTAATGCAGTATAGTGAAGACTGCTTATGTTGTATGAAATATTTTAAAAAAAGCAGATAAATTTTGTTTCAAAGAGCGTTAGAGCATTTTGACAATGTTGACACGTGATATCATATGAAGAAATTTTATGATATCTATGAAAAGCTAATCAGTTCTAAGTTCAAGCTATTAATATTCTTATATCAATATGAAATCAATGAACTGAACATTGCCAAATATAAAAAAATTCTCTTGTTACATATAAGTTTCATACAAATATCCATTAAATAAAATATAATTTTTGAAACCGTTGAATATTTTTCTTTTAACATTGACCAACTTTGAATACAATTTTATGAAGATTCTTGGTGTTGTATAAATAGTTGAAACCAAATTAAAATATCTCTAATTTCCAGGTCGTGAGAGCATTTTTTCAGTTTTAATAGATGAAATCATAAAGAAACATTGGGAAAAAATGAACCGTTGTCTATGGAAAACTAATCAGCTCTAAGTTTATGGACTTAACACATGTGATATCAATATGAAGTCAATCGGACTTATAGTTTGGGCTGCAGAGAGGACACAAAAAAAAAACAACGTAAATGATGAATTCATAGAGAAGAAATCAAAAGTTGTCTATGGAAAACTAATCAGCTCTAGGTCTTTGCACTTTACACATATGATGTTAATATGAAGTCGATCAGACTTATAGTTTGGGCTGTAGAGAGGACACAAAAAAGATAAATGCTACGGCGTACGGCGTACGGCGTACAGCGTATACGCCATACACACAAACACATCACGACGAAACTCATAGTGTGCATTCTCTACATGATACCCATTGAGAAATTGATGTAAAAAAAATACGCTTAAATTTTGCGAAATCATGACTCTCCCCCATTCCATAGTGTGGAGAGTAAAAATATGTTTCTCTGATCAATGATCAACATTCAAGGGGCCGCAATTTGTATAGAATATAGAGATTATGCCTCTTTGTTTTTAATATCGCTTGACGATGGCAATTACTCTATTATTTAATTTGCTTAATGTATTTTATTTTTCTTCACGTAACCTAAAAGAGGAATAATTGATTTTTCAGAGTAGAATTTTAAATCATTTGAATATTAGATATCAACTGAACACATTTGTAAGAAAATAAATGTATTGATTTAAGTCCAAATTTAAAATTATACAAATGCATAATATCAACTCGAAACGTTGACAAAAATCTTTTGACGGTTTATATTAGACATTCATTCAATGTAATAAGTTGACTTTCAACATTTGTTACATATGATTACTGACTTACAACATTTGTTACATGTGATTTTTCGTTTTGATTGCGAAAATTAAAAAAAACGAGTGGGTTGTGGCCAACACTAAACTCTCCACACCACAAATATTGACAATGAAATATTTTATTCATTCTAAATTTTACTACCAGGAATATAAATTTTCTAACGATAGTATATTTTCATGTTAAGATAGACAAACTATTAATGCCGTATAGTGAAGAATGCTTATGTTGTATGAAATATTTTAAAAAAAGCAGATAAATTTTGATTTAAAGAACGCGAGAGCATTTTCAAAATTTTGACACGTGATATCATATGAAGATTTTTTTTGTTATTTATGGAAAGCTAATCAGTTCTATGTTCAAGCTCTTTACATTATAACATGAAATCAAATTACTGAACGTTTCCATACATAGAAATTTATCTAATTTCATTTTTATTCATACTAAATGTTACTATCAGGAATATAAATTTTCTTCCGATAGTATATTTTTATGTTAAGATAGACAAACTATTAATGCAGTATAGTGAAGAATGCTTATGTTGTATGAAATATTTTTAAAAAAGCACATAAATTTTGTTTTAAAGAACGCAAGAGTATTTTCCAAATTTTGACAGGTGATATCATATGAAGAATTTTTTTGTTATTTATGGAAAGCTAATCAGTTCTATGTTCAAGCTCTTTACATTATAACATGAAATCAAATTACTGAACTTTTCCATACATAGAAATTTATCTAATTACATTTTTATTCATACTAAATGTTACTACCAGGAATATAAATTTTCTTCCGATAGTATATTTTTATGTTAAGATAAACAAACTATTAATGCAGTATAGTGAAGAATGCTTATGTTGTATGAAATATTTTAAAAAAAGCAGATAAATTTTGATTTAAAGAACGCGAGAGCTTTTTCAAAATTTTGACACGTGATATCAGATTTATGGAAAGCTAATCAGTTCTATGTTCAAGCTCTTTACATTATAACATGAAATCAAATTACTGAACGTTTCCATACATAGAAATTTATCTAATTACATTTTTATTCATACTAAATGTTACTATCAGGAATATAAATTTTCTTCCGATAGTATATTTTTATGTTAAGATAGACAAACTATTAATGCAGTATAGTGAAGAATGCTTATGTTGTATGAAATATTTTTAAAAAAGCAGATAAATTTTGTTTTAAAGAACGCAAGAGTATTTTCCAAATTTTGACAGGTGATATCATATGAAGAATTTTTTTGTTATTTATGGAAAGCTAATCAGTTCTATGTTCAAGCTCTTTACATTATAACATGAAATCAAATTACTGAACGTTTCCATACATAGAAATTTATCTAATTACATTTTTATTCATACTAAATGTTACTATCAGGAATATAAATTTTCTTCCGATAGTATATTTTTATGTTAAGATAGACAAACTATTAATGCAGTATAGGGAAGAATGCTTATGTTGTATGAAATATTTTAAAAAAAGCAGATAAATTTTGTTCTAAAGAACGCGAGAGCATTTTCCAAATTTGGAGAGGTGATATCATATGAAGAATTTTTTTGTTATTTATGGAAAGCTAATCAGTTCTATGTTCAAGCTCTTTACATTATAACATGAAATCAAATTACTGAACTTTTCCATACATAGAAATTTATCTAATTACATTTTTATTCATACTAAATGTTACTACCAGGAATATAAATTTTCTTCCGATAGTATATTTTTATGTTAAGATAAACAAACTATTAATGCAGTATAGTGAAGAATGCTTATGTTGTATGAAATATTTTAAAAAAAGCAGATAAATTTTGTTCTAAAGAACGCGAGAGCATTTTCCAAATTTTGACAGGTGATATCATATGAAGATTTTTTTTGTTATTTATGGAAAGCTAATCAGTTCTATGTTCAAGCTCTTTACATTATAACATGAAATCAAATTACTGAACGTTTCCATACATAGAAATTTATCTAATTACATTTTTATTCATACTAAATGTTACTATCAGGAATATAAATTTTCTTCCGATAGTATATTTTTATGTTAAGATAGACAAACTATTAATGCAGTATAGTGAAGAATGCTTATGTTGTATGAAATATTTTTAAAAAAGCAGATAAATTTTGTTTTAAAGAACGCAAGAGTATTTTCCAAATTTTGACAGGTGATATCATATGAAGAATTTTTTTGTTATTTATGGAAAGCTAATCAGTTCTATGTTCAAGCTCTTTACATTATAACATGAAATCAAATTACTGAACGTTTCCATACATAGAAATTTATCTAATTACATTTTTATTCATACTAAATGTTTCTATCAGGAATATAAATTTTCTTCCGATAGTATATTTTTATGTTAAGATAGACAAACTATTAATGCAGTATAGGGAAGAATGCTTATGTTGTATGAAATATTTTAAAAAAAGCAGATAAATTTTGTTCTAAAGAACGCGAGAGCATTTTCCAAATTTGGAGAGGTGATATCATATGAAGAATTTTTTTTGTTATTTATGGAAAGCTAATCAGTTCTATGTTCAAGCTCTTTACATTATAACATGAAATCAAATTACTGAACTTTTCCATACATAGAAATTTATCTAATTACATTTTTATTCATACTAAATGTTACTACCAGGAATATAAATTTTCTTCCGATAGTATATTTTTATGTTAAGATAAACAAACTATTAATGCAGTATAGTGAAGAATGCTTATGTTGTATGAAATATTTAAAAAAAAGCAGATAAATTTTGATTTAAAGAACGCGAGAGCATTTTCAAAATTTTGACACGTGATATCATATGAAGATTTTTTTGTTATTTATGGAAAGCTAATCAGTTCTATGTTCAAGCTCTTTACATTATAACATGAAATCAAATTACTGAACGTTTCCATACATAGAAATTTATCTAATTACATTTTTATTCATACTAAATGTTACTATCAGGAATATAAATTTTCTTCCGATAGTATATTTTTATGTTAAGATAGACAAACTATTAATGCAGTATAGTGAAGAATGCTTATGTTGTATGAAATATTTTTAAAAAAGCAGATAAATTTTGATTTAAAGAACGCGAGAGCATTTTCAAAATTTTGACACGTGATATCATATGAAGATTTTTTTGTTATTTATGGAAAGCTAATCAGTTCTATGTTCAAGCTCTTTACATTATAACATGAAATCAAATTACTGAACGTTTCCATACATAGAAATTTATCTAATTACATTTTTATTCATACTAAATGTTACTATCAGGAATATAAATTTTCTTCCGATAGTATATTTTTATGTTAAGATAAACAAACTATTAATGCAGTATAGTGAAGAATCCTTATGTTGTATGAAATATTTTAAAAAAAGCAGATAAATTTTGTTTTAAAGAACGCGAGAGCATTTTCAAAATTTTGACACGTGATATTATATGAAGAATTTTTTTGTTATTTATGGAAAGCTAATCAGTTCTATGTTCAAGCTCTTTACATAATAACATGAAATCAAATTACTGAACGTTTCCATACATATAAATTTATCTAATTACATTTTTATTCATACTAAATGTTACTATCAGGAATATAAATTTTCTTCCGATAGTATATTTTTATGTTAAGATAGACAAACTATTAATGCAGTATAGGGAAGAATGCTTATGTTGTATGAAATATTTTAAAAAAAGCAGATAAATTTTGTTCTAAATAACGCGAGAGCATTTTCCAAATTTTGACAGGTGATATCATATGAAGATTTTTTTTGTTATTTATGGAAAGCTATTCAGTTCTATGTTCAAGCTCTTTACATTATAACATGAAATCAAATTACTGAACTTTTCCATACATAGAAATTTATCTAATTACATTTTTATTCATACTAAATGTTACTATCAGGAATGTAAATTTTCTTCCGATAGTATATTTTTATGTGAAGATAAACAAACTATTAATGCAGTATAGTGAAGAATGCTTATGTTGTATGAAATATTTTAAAAAAAGCAGATAAATTTTGTTCTAAAGAACGCGAGAGCATTTTCCAAATTTTGACAGGTGATATCATATGAATATTTTTTTTGTTGTTTATGGAAAGCTAATCAGTTCTATGTTCAAGCTTTTTACATTATAACATGAAATCAAATTACTGAACTTTTCCATACATAGAAATTTATCTAATTACATTTTTATTCATACTAAACGTTACTATCAGGAATATAAATTTTCTTCCGATAGTATATTTTTATGTTAAGATAAACAAACTATTAATGCAGTATAGTGAAGAATGCTTATGTTGTATGAAATATTTAAAAAAAAGCAGATAAATTTTGTTCTAAAGAACGCGAGAGCATTTTCCAAATTTTGACAGGTGATATCATATGAAGATTTTTTTTGTTATTTATGGAAAGCTAATCAGTTCTATGTTCAAGCTCTTTACATTATAACATGAAATCAAATTACTGAACTTTTCCATACATAGAAATTTATCTTATTACATTTTTATTCATACTAAATGTTACTATCAGGAATATAAATTTTCTTCCGATAGTATATTTTTATGTTAAGATAAACAAACTATTAATGCAGTATAGTGAAGAATGCTTATGTTGTATGAAATATTTTAAAAAAAGCAGATAAATTTTGTTTTAAAGAACGCGAAGGCATTTTCAAAATTTTGACACGTGATATTATATGAAGATTTTTTTTTGATTTATGGAAAGCTAATCAGTTCTATGTTCAAGTTCTTTACATTATAACATGAAATCAAATTACTGAACGTTTCCATACATAGAAATTTATCTAATTACATTTTTATTCATACTAAATGTTACTATCAGGAATATAAATTTTCTTCCGATAGTATATTTTTATGTTAAGATAAACAAACTATTAATGCAGTATAGTGAAGAATGCTTATGTTGTATGAAATATTTTAAAAAAAGCAGATAAATTTTGTTCTAAAGAACGCGAGAGCATTTTCCAAATTTTGACAGGTGATATCATATGAAGATTTTTTTTGTTATTTATGGAAAGCTAATCAGTTCTATGTTCAAGCTCTTTACATTATAACATGATATCAAATTACTGAACTTTTCCATACATAGAAATTTATCTAATTACATTTTTATTCATACTAAATGTTACTAACAGGAATATAAATTTTCTTCCGATAGTATATTTTTATGTTAAGATAGACAAACTATTAATGCAGTATAGTGAAGACTGCTTATGTTGTATGAAATATTTTAAAAAAAGCAGATAAATTTTGTTTCAAAGAGCGTTAGAGCATTTTGACAATGTTGACACGTGATATCATATGAAGAAATTTTATGATATCTATGAAAAGCTAATCAGTTCTAAGTTCAAGCTATTAATATTCTTATATCAATATGAAATCAATGAACTGAACATTGCCAAATATAAAAAAATTCTCTTGTTACATATAAGTTTCATACAAATATCCATTAAATAAAATATAATTTTTGAAACCGTTGAATATTTTTCTTTTAACATTGACCAACTTTGAATACAATTTTATGAAGATTCTTGGTGTTGTATAAATAGTTGAAACCAAATTAAAATATCTCTAATTTCCAGGTCGTGAGAGCATTTTTTCAGTTTTAATAGATGAAATCATAAAGAAACATTGGGAAAAAATGAACCGTTGTCTATGGAAAACTAATCAGCTCTAAGTTTATGGACTTAACACATGTGATATCAATATGAAGTCAATCGGACTTATAGTTTGGGCTGCAGAGAGGACACAAAAAAAAAACAACGTAAATGATGAATTCATAGAGAAGAAATCAAAAGTTGTCTATGGAAAACTAATCAGCTCTAGGTCTTTGCACTTTACACATATGATGTTAATATGAAGTCGATCAGACTTATAGTTTGGGCTGTAGAGAGGACACAAAAAAGATAAATGCTACGGCGTACGGCGTACGGCGTACAGCGTATACGCCATACACACAAACACATCACGACGAAACTCATAGTGTGCATTCTCTACATGATACCCATTGAGAAATTGATGTAAAAAAAATACCTTTAAATTTTGCGAAATCATGACTCTCCCCTATTCCATAGTGTGGAGAGTAAAAATACGTAACATTATCAACTATTTCAACGCATACACTCAAACGACTTGGTCAATTAAACGATAAGTGGTCAATTAAACAAAAACTCTTATAAATAATCAAACAAAAAACATACACTTTCTATGTCTGAAGATCACATCAGTGGGTGCCGACTTTATGTTAACACTTGAATGATTCAAAAAAAATCTTTAAGGAGTATTATGCTCAAACATACTTGAGACATGGACGAATGATTTCATTTTACTGTTAATAAATACAGAATTTTTATTAATCTATGTTATGTTAATATATTTAATGTTTTTATACATAAAAAAACAATTGACTTTTTTATTCTCTTTGGAACATTTTCTTACATTATAAAAATAAAATGACATCTTCTTCTTCCTGCCCTCTGTCTTATGATATTCTGTAAAGTGTTTTTTTTTTATTCATATATTTAAGAGACAAAAACAGTGTTTTAAAATAAACTGAAAAAACACACTATGGAATGAGACAGACAGACCAATTACTTTTGTCCCCATTTGATGTACATTAAATTAAAATTATTACATATTCATATATTTCACACATTTGCCTGTGACGGAAAAGGAAGGGAGAAGAACTAAATTTGTTACTACTGTGAAAAAAAAATAGAATCTGCTAGATAAAAACAAAAATCAAAATAAATACACAAATTAAAAATTTCAACAATACACATTTTTACGCCGCTATGCATGTTTATAAAGTGTATCATTTAACATTTCTAATTGTAGTGTCAATTTTAATTGTTATCTTTTTATGTCCTTTTAGTTAAATAACTTCACTTGTCTGTGAAATTTTGCAATCTATTTTTAACTAACTTCCCGACTTGTTAGAGCTCTGAAACTTTCAGAATTTGAGTATTAACTTGATATTTTGAAAAATTTTAACAGATTTTGAAAAAAAAAAATTTTAACACCGTCACCTCACTTATAAGGAGTGATACTTTCATTGTTTACAAATAAACCAATCTCTCAATAGATGGCATAGATGGCAATAGTAATAATGTCTTATTTTCAAGTGCTTAGTTACTCATTTTTCAAATATATAGAACTTTCAGATGGGTCAATGGCAGAGCGGTTAGCGCGCTGGGCTAGTAATCCAGTGGTCGCGAGTTCGAATCCTGCCTCGACCGATTTCGTTCACCTATAGCACAAGCAATTATTTGCTTATTTTAGGGAACGTAGGAAGATGTATATGTACTTGTTTGACTAGGACATATTCATTTTATTTAAAAAAAATAATAATAAATAAAAAAAAAAAAAACTATCAAAATTTTCATTTAAATTTTTATTGAACTCAATAAGAAGGCATAATTGGTGAACGTTGCGCAAGCGCTTAAAGTGATCACCTTAACCAGTCGATGACAGCCCTGTAGGTGCTTTGAGTTCCTGGTTCTTCTATAATATTCCAACTTCGTCTCTATTGAGATGTTGAAAAGTTTGTCAATAAAAAAATATACTATAATAAACTGTGTGTCCCATATATCAATTAAAATAAAATCAATAAATAATTAATTAGAATAATTGAATATTTAAAATTCTATAGTTAATAGTTTTGTGTCTAAATTGCAATTCACATTTTGCATAAGTACCTACTTACTATAAATACAGCAGTAATGCCTCATTTTTAATATTTAATCATCTTTAGAGTTCCGTGATCCTTGTCAATGTCAAATTATGAATTAAAGCCTACCTGTCGAATGTTAGGAAACTCGAGAAGATTATCTCGTGTCAATTTATATAATAACATAATCCGATGAATTTATCAATGGCTGAGCGGCTTGCTCGCTGAATAGATAATCCAAATTACGTGGGTTCGGACCTCGCCTAGAACGATTTCGTTTACCTATTATATATTATAGCACAAGTATCAATGCTTGTTTTTAATGCTTAGGGAGTATATGAAGATGGATATATTTTTGTTACAAGGACATAATGTTTCTTTTATTATAAAAAAAACAATTATTTATTAAAAAATATACCCAACATTATTTATTACTGTTGCTTTAGATGTTAATATTATTCAAATCTACCTTTCGTTGATTTTTGAATTTTAGATGCTCTTTAAATTGAATACATATTATCAATCGGATTTTGAAAATGGTTTTCTTAACTTTCTAATATTAAAAAGTTAAAAATTTAATCAAAAATGTTCAAAAATCAACTCAGATAGTTACGGATATTCTTTTCACACATAATAACTATAAAAAAAAAACAAAAAAATGAGGCTTTTTAACCGTTTATCTACTTTTATTTACTTTATTATACTTTTGTTTTAGCTCCCGCTGAAGTTCCAAAACCATTACTGGTGCTGACACCTGCTGCGCCTCCGCCTCCAGTTCCACAACAACCTCTTCCTCGGCCCCAACAACCACTCACTCGACCTGAAGCTGCACCTATCTCATCTTGCTCTCACTGCACGATTCCCAAGCCGATCAGCAAACCGCCTCAAAATCAGTACAACCTACAGCAAAATCAACCGTTTCAAAATCCGCAAAATCAATACCAAAATCAAAATCGTCCGCTCGATCAACAGTATCAACAGAACGTACAATACGAACAGACTCCACAAGGACCATACCAAAACCAAAATAACTATCAGAGACCACGCGATCCAGCACTTATTTCTGCAAATATTCAAACTGTTACACCAGCACAGGTCGACACTTCCCTTAGACCAGGAGAAAGGCCAGGTCTTCCGGCTGGCATTACTCGTGATGACATGGTTGCTATTTTGTACAGATTCAACTATACTGTTGGTTTCCACGGTCACTACGAAGAAGGATACGTTAACGGTTTCAAGAAAGGCGAATACTACGTTAACAACAGAAACGGCTTAGCAACCAAAGTGAGCTACACAGCCGACGACACAGGCTACCATCCCAAGATCGAAACAGTCAGATTAGCAGATATCGACACACCCAGAGAAGAAACAGAAAAGAACGACGAATACGGACTTAAAGGATACGAGTTCACATGGTTTTACGTGCCAAAATATCATTATTTAAACAGACAGCGTAAATGAATTCCTTGTAAATGTATTTACTCATATTGATGTAACTTTTATAGCGTAGGATTCTTTAATTTGGCTAATCATAGAAGCAAATACACTTTTAACACAAAGCGTTTTTATTACTGCAATCAAGTCATAATGCCAATACTACATGTATCTCATAATTTATTATTTAAACATGTGTACGTAATAAACTTTTTTTATGTAAAAGAATCTTTTATTTCATTTATTCCTTTTAGGAACTGTATTCATCAAAGTTAAATAAAATATATTCTTATATATTTATATTATAATTCTAATACCATTTCTTTATTCTGAAAAAAAATGTTTATGATTTTATATTTATATTCTGAGTTTATAACGTTACTGAAATTCAGTGATACATTCATATTTATTATATTCATATTTATTAGTATAAGATATTAATTTGTTTTATACTAATATAATATTTTATGTGCTTTCACTGCTTTTACATACCTACTCCATATTTCAACATAAATCTTACAACATAAAAACTTATTTGTAATTTTCTGTACATATTATTTGGACAATGATGGGCTTGTTGCCAAACAGCAATTTCTTCCAACCAACCAGGAATGTCAGGAATATAATAACTTTAAAGTTCCTATTAAAAAATGGAAATGAAGTTTTAGAATACCGAATATATCTGTTCTATCATATATTGCAAATATGCATTACTACTTTGACGTACCTACTTACTTGTTTCTTAATGGGGCTTTATATTTTGAAGCAAAAATTGAAGGTGTCATACCATCGAGTTTAAATACGAAAGTTGATTTAAAAAATATCAAAAATTGATTTTTCTACATAATCGAATATTTTTATTATTGCATATGCGCAAACATTGGATTTTTTTCCCTGTCGGGAGTCAAAGATATTTTTTAACAGATTTTTAATTATCTCAATAGAGACGAAGTTGGAATATTTATTGTAGGAGAACCGGGAAATCAAGGCACCTACAGGGCTTACGACCTGTCATCGGCTGGTTTACGTGATCACTTTATGCGCTTGCGCAACGTTCACCAATTATGCCTTTTTAGTGAGATCCCTATCAATTCAATTTTGGAAGTTCTATATATTGTAATACTGAAATTCTTTTCGCTTGAAAATAAGATTATTTTCAAGCGAAAAGATTTTCAGTATTACAATATATAGAACTTCCAAAATTGAATTGATAGGGATCTCATTAAAAAAAAAAGTCATAATTGGTGAACGTTGCGCAAGCGCATAAAGTGATCACGTAAACCAGCCGATGACAGGTCGTAAGCCCTGTAGGTGCCTTGATTTCCCGGTTCTCCTACAATAAATATTCCAACTTCGTCTCTATTGAGATAATTAAAAATCTGTTTCTACATAAAATATGATGAGATATTTTTAGATGTCAATTTACAATTCTTAGAATTCTAGAGAATAATTTTTATTTTAAAATTAACTTACATACGCAATCTACACTACTTGTATGTTTAATTTTTTTATTTATTTATTTAGTTCCAGCATTTTGGTGGCCCCGTTTTAGTATGTAAGGGCAATTGATTGGAATAAAATCCGAATCGGAATAAAATGGAATAAATTGTAGTATCTACGCCCCTATACTTTACCAGTCCAACTTCAGAATAAAAAATTATGTTACTTACTTACTTATCGAGTCCGGAACTCAGATTTTGCCACTCCAATGTGTGGCGGCGGAAATCGCCCTGTCGGTAAGTTTAATCAGGTCGTCCATGTGGCAACCCTCGTCCAATTCTGGGCAGGACAGCAGATGGTCGTCATCCTGCACTGCCCCACAATCACAGAAGGTATCATCCTCCGTCGAGAAGCCCCACCTGTGCAGGTTGCTCTTGCAGCCACTGATACCCACCCTCAGCCTGTTCAGTGTCTTCCATATTGGGAATGGCAGGCAGTGCGCCCTATTCGCCTTCTCGCTTGTGTCCATCCATGCAGAGATTGGGTCGTCCATCCACAACTCCTCTCGGCGTTGCTTCTGGGAGGTCTGCAGGTCGGCTGTGGACTTTAGGAAGCTATTCCTTGACTTGAGGCGAGGGTTTGGTGCTTTATGTTCATAGAGTGGGTGTCTTGGGTCGTGTATCTGCTTATGCCTCTCCGCATCTGCTGCCACTCTTCTTCTGATGTTAGGGGGTGCTATGCCTATTATGGGATACAATTTGTTTTTGGCTGTGGGTCTAAGACATCCTGATATAATTCGTGCCATTTCATTAACTGCAACATCCACTTGGTTGGCATGAGCTGATCCAAACCATACAGGGCAAGCATATTCGGCGGCAGAGAGCCACAGTCCCAGAGCAGAAGTGCGCAAGAGCTCAGGGCATGCTCCCCAAGTTGATCCGACAAGCTTTCTCAAGATATTATTTCAGGCGGAGACCTTCTGTTTCGTGTTTAGGCAGTGCTGCTTGTAAGTCAGAGATCGATCCAGTGTCACTCCCAGATACTTTGGTGCGTGGCAGTTTTCGAGTTCCTCATTTCTCCAGTTGACTCGCAACCCTCGACCCGCCTCTTTATTTTTCAAGTGGAAGGCGCATAGTTGTGTTTTTTTGGGGTTGGGTTTTAGGTGGTTTGCATCGTAGTGTTCACCCAATTTAGTGAGTGTTGACGTAAGTCTATCCTCTACCTCATGAAATGATTTCCCCTGTGCTGCCACGGCGGTGTCATCGGCATATATGAATTGGCGTGTTCTGTTTGGTCTTGTGTTTATAGATATGAAATTATGTTTGTAGATAGATACTCCAAACTAGATTAAAATATTCAATGTGAATTCAATTACATATTATATGAAAATAAAATGTAAGTATCGTTGTAAAATACATAAATTGTAAATAAATGAAAATTTCTTAAATTTTTACGTTTTTCCATCCCAGAGAAGCAAGCATCGACTGAAAATATTTTATTTACCTATCACTTAATTACTCAAAAACATATTCGGACCTGTGGCGATAAACGGAGCTGGAGAATACGACACACCGACGAGATCTACTATATGTATAATGAGACTAACGATAAAAATAGGGAGACTGCGGTGAGCAGGACACGTGGAAAGAATGAGGGATGAAATAGTGCCAAAGAAGATCTTGCACACAAAGCCCCAAGGTAGACGAAGCGTTGGTAGACCTAAGTTCCGATAGTTAGATGGTGTGCAGCGGGATGTGTAAGGGACTGTAAGGGTGCATGCCAGGATAGAGGGAGATGGAGATAAATGCTGGAGGAGGCCAAGACTCGCAACAGGCTATGGATAACTTTCATATATATGAACTGATGATAAAAAATATAAATATAATGGATATAAAAATTACAAACATAAATAGGTATTAATAATCCAGTATTTTATATTTCAAGAATAAAAAATAATCAAAGTAGGTTTATCGAACCAAAAAACATTATTAAAAAGTTATTCGACATCTGTAGTGTAAATCGTGAACTATATGTGTACGTATTTGTAACTTTGAACCACAAATCAAAAATATTATACAAAACAGAAACAGTTTTTCACGATCATACATAGATGTCGTATTGAATTTTTTTATCAACATTCACTGCGACTAAACATCTATGAATTAAAACAAATGTCGTCTTTGTTTATTTTTGTGTATAATTTTCAATTATGTATATACATTTTCAAAACTAAACAAAGAGTAATTTTATTGTTTGATTTTTTTTTTCGCATTTCACCATGCACAACTGTTCTGAAATAATATTAAATCGAGATTTTTACAATAGATGCCGTGATATTTTAATATTTTAGTACTACATTTACTAAATAACATTGTATTGAAATCAGTTATTAAAATTTTACTAATCAAATTTTAAGAATTGCAGTGATACAATTTATATATAGTTATAATAGAATCGTCAATAAATTTATGTAATTATTGTATTCAACAACATTCGAAATTTTAAAAATTTCTAAAATTTCTCTATTTTAGAAATCTTGTTTTCAAAGATGTTTCAATTAAATATTGTATTGATTAGGCATTTCATTACATATACTTATTTTAGTTTATTATTATTCCTAATAATGATATGACTTGTTTCGCTTGACATTAAACAGTATTATTATACTTTTGTATAATTGTAGGTAAGTGTTTGTAAATGGAGATTTTCCAATAAAATTGTTTTTTTTTCCTTTGAAATCACGCGCAACATTTTGTTTAACCCTTTCTTAACCGATGATTCCAATTGGAATCATTCATGTATTTTAAGTATATCTCAATGAAAATTGGTATCAGCTGTGTTATTTCTTTTCGAAATTATTAATCACAATATTTTTGATCGTTTACAATACTGAGAATGACGGAAACTTCTTTAGTGACCGCATTTCGACAGTTTTTGTTATTACTGGTTATTGCGAAATGTAATTTTATTGCTAAACACGGTTATTCAAAATTTAATAAATGTGAGTTTTCTTTTTTGTTTTCTAGCATGCTATATTTTATTTAATTAGGTTATTATATTTCCTTCAATCTCTAATAATAATTAAAAATGATTTTTTTTTATTTTATGAAAATTATATAGTTTTATATATGAATGATGACAATTAGAATCGTTAAATTTTCCAAAAAAGGGAAAAAAAATATAAAAGTTTTCTAAATCTCTTTATAATCACATATTTTGCCCATTTTTTATGAAAAATATTTTTTTTCATAATGCTTTCATGATTCTGTTAAGAAAGGGTTAAGGTGATTTTTCAAATTAAAATATATACTTACACATATTTTAGTACGATCAATTTTTAAAAAAATCTATTTTTTTTTGTATTCTAAAAACACCTCATCAATTTCAAAAGCCATGTTTTCCAACTAAACAAAATATCTAGCCCAGAATAATTAAGTGAAAATTCAAATTCAAAGAGTTGGTATTCTGTAAACTAGATTATCTCAATGTAAGCTGTCTTCCTGATGGAACATTCTTTTCGCACAGTTCTTGAATGTATATACAGAACATATATGCTGCGAAACCTCTTAGTTGGTGTTTTTCGACTTTCAAGTTGAACCATGAAAAATATAGACCTGGCCATACAAAATCTCGTGGATCCTGGCTTGATATTAGTCGATATGTTAAGAAAAATTAATTCTCTTGAACAAATCGACAGTTGGAATATTACATTATAGGACTAAACTCCACATTATCCTAGCCTGACATAATTGTTTTGTATAGCAAAACGAAATATCTTTAAATATTCGATAATTTTAATTAAGTTTCATATATATTCTTCAACTAGGTATACTATGGCCATCGAGAGTTCAATCACATGTGTTACATGCAACTAGTATAAAATGCCTTATAGATTAATTCAATGCCTGCATTCTAAGGTTTGAAGAGTTTTTTTTATGTAAAGAAAAGATGATTAACTTTCAATAAAAAAATAAAATTTGTTAAAATACCATATGCCTGCAACCAAAAATAACATCATTTCTATTAAAAGTATAACGATAGTTATCATTCATTACAAAACAAATATCAATATATTTCACAAAAATAAATCTAAAGAATACTTACTTTTAACGGGTCTGTCACTTGGTATTCCCCTCACATGACATCTTAAGATGAGCAAAAACATATGAACAAATAAAATTATAATATACAAAATATATTGATAAACTACATCTTAAATTATTAACTTTCCTTTTCGCATGCGGCAAAATGCACATCTTACGAAACCTCATAAAATCAATTCAGTTAAATAATAGGTATGTCATCACTGATTTCTATATTAACATACATTTATCTTAAATATCGATCATCCATGTAGAAACAAAGTCATTCAAAATCTGTAAACATTAATAAAAATCTCTACTATTCACTTAGTTCATTTACCTGTGTACTTTTTGATGGGAATATAACGGTATTATTAAGACGAGAAAATATGGTAAATCATAAAGTAAAATTCATTTGAAGGTCAGATTTGTTTTGAGATAAAATTATAAAGGAATGTGTCATTTTCTAAATAAAGTCACTAGTATATTTTTTGTTTACTTACTAAAGTTCCATAAAAGTATGTTAAACAGATAGAGGTAGGTACGTCATGACTAAATTTTGATGACAAATAACAACGCAGAGTCTCATCAAGCTCATGGACTGCATCTTTTTTATTTTACTGTTTTTTCTTTACTCAAAATGCATTTGAAAAATAATTTTAACAACATGCTAGAAATTCTGAATGTTTCAGTAAGTATTTTATTTGCTTCTTGGATTAGTAATAAGAACCTACAAAGAAACAAAAATTATTTTGACAACTAGCGTTAAAGCGTATTGGATTTTTTTTAACACAAATGAAAATGACCTAATGAGTCAGATAATATCAAGCTATGTAACTGAACCACAATCGCCGATAAATTTAGTGAAATTTATTCATTTGACATATTTTGATGTTAAGCCATAACTGTATTTGCCTCAGGTATCAATTATAAAAAGCATTGTTGTTGAAGATTGGTATCAATAAAGAGTTAATATTAATTATAATTATAAACAAATAGTAATTATATGCAAATTGAGAAAAAATCAATGACATATTATGGAATTGACTAAAAAACCCTTGAAGCATTCTTTGCATTTTTATTTTGAGTTCCCAGATAATAAAAATATATTGCAACCACATTAAATTAAAAATATGAAAGAAAATTATTTTCTTTCGTCGAAAATTATCTATTGATTTTCCACACTCAATGGTAACGCGTCGAAGAGGAACGAATATTATTATGACATGTTCGCTTCATAATAGAAGGAAACCCATATATCCGTTCCCACGGCATCAATGGTTCGCTTTTTCCTACGCCTAAGAGTGGCCCTGAAATTTTAACTGTTAAGTTCGACGAACTAACATAATGTTCAAAAGACGTAGGATGTTACCAAGGACCACAACTTTGAATCAGCCCCGCAGATCGTCCAACAGCCGAGCCTTTTATGGAAGGACAAACGCCAGCCGTGACAAATATATGTAAGGCATCCGCAGTTCTGTTGAAAACACGTCTGCTTTATCCTTCGACTAGGTATTGACAAGTAAAAACCCACGTTGAAAATATTTAAATTAAAGATTTTTAATCTGCATTATCGTCTTTTGACGAAGGTTGACTATCATCAAGACGATTTCCATCTTGTTTACCGCGGTTTACAAAAAAATATCGCGTAGTTCTGTTGTTCTATTTGCTAAGATTCTTTATCTAAGATATTATACACATCACAGGATATCGTAGCTTTTCTAATTATCTTCGTCTATTAAACAGTGCCGTATCATTCTCATGTCAGTTATCTCGATTCCGCACACCATTAAATAATCTTGCCACCTAATTGTATTCTCTTAAAGAGCCCGCATTTTCCCCAACAAACCATAGGACCTTTTGAGTTCCCTTTGGCCATGTTAAAGAATAAATTGTCATAATTTATAATTCTATTCATATTGTGCTTAAATCAAAATACTCGTGTTATTATATGTATAGGTACATTATTTCCAGAGTTCTCGGTCTCTTTCCTGACGTGTTAACTCACCCACTAAAGTATAGTCCACATGCTTAGGTATTCTAATTGAAATGGATTAAAACAAGACGTTTCAAAATTTCTCGATAGACACGTTATTTTTAAATAAGAAAATAAAATTCATTTTACCACATAATTCCCAACATACAACGTTCAGTTTTTTTCTGATACTTTTTAAAATTTCTTTCGTGGATAATTAAATTTAATATACATGCTGCAATTTATGAATATGGATTATGGATATTTTTCCTATAAATAGTATCAGTAGGTGCTCCCTATCAAATATTTTATAGATATTCGAATGGTATTGATTTTGTCTACTAATAATAGAAAAAGTTAATTGGCCTTAAAAATGTTGAAATCGTGTTTTACAATCTTCATATTTTTTAAATATTTATGTGTATTATTTTTTTAATATGAATAATACCTTGAATTAACCATACTGTGATCATCATTCTTGGTGCTTACTATTTGCTTTGCGTTAGTGTAACCATTAACCATTAAGTAATGTAATTGTTTTATGACTTTTTTAAGAGATGTGTACAATAAACATATGACGATGTTGTCATCAATGGGCGTATTTTATTAAAATAATTTGATTATTTCCTAGTCATTCATATTCACATAGTATACTTTAGAAAATGAAGGTTTTGATTCATATGCTTATGCTGACGATCGCCTCATTGTGAAATTCTGCACTGCCGAAAACAGGGATAGTCTTGTGAATGATACCGTTGGTTGCATTGGAAAAATTGCTGCCTGGATGTCGCTCTACAAGCTAAAATTAAACCCAACGAAAACCGAGTTTATGTGGGTAATTTCACCGCGACGACAGCATCTCATTGAAAATACTCCGATTAACATCAATGGAGAAGAACTTACACCATCAAATACCTTCAAATTTCTAGGCGTCCACCTGGACAACAAACTATCGCTGGACTTGCAAATCTCAAAAACTGTTAGCTCTTGCTTCTTTCATCTGAGGCAATTGAAAAGTATCCGCCGGAGCTTACCCAAAAACGAAGCTAAAACGCTTATAAATGCATGTGTGGTGTCACGGCTGGATTACTGTAATGCTATTTATGCGGGTTTGCCAAAGTATCAGCTTGATAGACTACAAATAATTTTCATCGCAGCTGCGAGGTTGATATATGGAGCCGACAAAAGATGTCACATAACACCTCTTCTTAACGAACTGCACTGGTTGAGATGTCCAGAACGAATGGACTATAAGGTATGCCTGATGGTGTTTAAAGCTCTGAACGACTTCGCTCCGGTGACAGGAAAATTATTCGAAAGACAATTATTCGAATGCTCAATTATACGAAAATCAATTTTACGAATGGCAATTATTCGAATCACATTTTTTCGAAAAACAATTTTCCGAACACACAATTATCAGAAATTACAATTGTTCGAATTTTTATGACGTCATGTTGGTAGTATTGTGAGAGGAATAAACCATAGATTTTTGTTATAATATACTAGATGTCGTAGTTTTGTATGTATGAATCGAAGTGAGGCATTTTTCCGGGGTATTTTTGACGTTTTCGTACATCGTTTTTCCATAGAGAATAACGACTAATGTGAATTGTTTTCGGATTTATTTGTCGCAAAAAACACTTTGTTAATTAACATTTAGAGAAAAGTTATTTGGGATTTGTTGAAATGTAAGGAAAACTAAAATATGTTGCCAACCAAAACGTGATAGGTACGCGCGTTAGTCCATGACTCACTTTTTGCACGGAGAACCTACTACATCTACATAGTAGGTATATTATGTATAATAAAAATCTATGGAATAAACAACATGGCGACGCACCGCGCTGTCGGATATCCTAGGATGTACACCGATTTTTTAAACTTAACCTACAAAACTTTGGTAAAAATAGGTTGGTTAGGTTTGCTTGTAGTTATAATTGCGACTGGCGTGAGCCAGTTGCATTATATATTATAAAAAGTAACTATAATATTAAAATAAAATAACTAAATTGGTGTGAATACTAGATAAACATGATGTGCCAAAATCAAAAACTCGTGTACAAACTAGGCTATCCCGCGCTGTCAAAGATTAGTTATTAAAAATGTGCAAACATACGTACCCAACAATAATACAACAAGTAATAATAGTCTTCATCGAATATATTTTACTGGCAACAAAATAAATATGTCAAAGGAGGCAACATAATGACAAAAAAATATATTAAATTCGGTCAATTGGTATTCCAACAAATGTTAGTTCGAATAATTTGCTTTCGGACAATTGTCATTCTGATAACTGATTTTCGATTAATTGTTATTCGTACAATTGCGCATTCGAACAATTGTGTTTCGAAGAATTTTCATGTAATCTTAGCTCCACACTACACTCAGGAATTGCGCCAGAGGAGTGTTCCATCGGGGAGGCAGCTTACGCTGAGATCGTCTGAATCACAGAGTACCAACTCTTTAAAAGAATTGGACAGAGTCAATAAGGCGGCTTACTATGATCGCGGTTTTAGTGTGAACGGGCCTGTAAAATGGAATAAATTGCCTCTTGACATACGTGGAGCTCAGAGCATTGACACCTTCGGTAAACTTCTTAAGACTGCCTTGTTTCGTAGAGCCAACAAATAAGCTACAGCGCCCTTGGAGTGATCTTGTATCACTAAACGGCGCTTTATAAATTTTTATTATTATTGTTATACTTTAATATGCATTGGAATACTTTAATATACATCGATATATTTTACGGTAAACCGTAAATTTCAAATAACTTCAAGAATAATTAATACTACTCGCCTCTGTTAAATAAATGTTTTTAGAAACATTTTAATTACAGAAACATTTTGTCAATTTAATTTTTTTTCGACCATATTAACAACAAAAAATATTCGTTAAAAACGATCAATTGGTAACATGCATTACGCTATATCTGAAAATAACTATGATATGAGATAAACTATCTTTTATACCCGGCAATATTTTATGTTTAACTGCATAGATCTATTTAAACAAAAACAAAAAATATTATAAATAGTAATTTTAATAATAGCGTTTGCGACTAGACTAGTCTTGATATATGTACATATAATAGATGGGTTGTTGACAGAGCGGGCATGGCAATATTCCAGTAATGTCGAATTCAAATCCCACCATAGATGCCTCGACCAATCTCGCTCGCTAACAACATTTGACTACTATGCACCTTGAGCAGTAGTGGCTTTGCCAGATTACAGGTTGCAAATGGTTAGAAAATTGCTATAAACACGTCATTTATAGTAAAATAGAAACAAAATTTCATGTTCAAATTAACCGAACTATAGTGACTCAAAAATATCATATATTATGTAAACTTGTATTACTGATAACAAAGGTTTGACTAAAACGCAGGTAGCCAGTTCAGTTGTCACAATATTTATTTCAGTGCAGTCTAAGAAAACATTTAAAATATCGGCATGTTAAAATATATTAACAAAATTTTGCCATTTCGAGAACATATTATCTATCGAAGGAATCATGAAATTAGCTTCCGTATACTTTATATTAGTATGTGGGATATTCAAACTGTTCACATAATATTATTTATCTTGTATAGTTTTATACCTTCATAATATCTAGCAATGATCATGAATACTGCGAATAATAATATGTAACGTAGTTAACATAGAAAAAATTCCCTGCCATTGTTCGAAATAGATTCATGGCAACACTTTTTACTATTTCAAATGGATCTCACTTCATCTTGTTACGTGAATTTATTATTATTTTCCGTGACAGTGAATTTTCTTCCGCTTTATTTGTTTCTTGTTCAAGTTCATTAGAGTTCAGAAACATAGATGTGGGTGGAGCATATTTTTGGCAAAGTCTGTTAATGTATACATAGGTACACAATAATATCACATTCTGTACTCCTAAACGTGCTCAATAATTAAAATAATTTACATCTGGTAACACCTACAGTCAATTAATGTCACAAATACCAAATCGTATTCATATTAAAAAGACAATACATCATTATGATTTATAGACATAGTTTAGGCCAAACCATATCTTTATCTTTTGAATAATTTATATTTATTTTATTTATCAATCTCATTTACTTGGGAGCTCTAAGAAAAAAAACGATTATTTACGAATACTTCACAGTTTTTTTTATTGTAAAATTTTGCAAATAGGTATGTACAAAAAAATCTAGCTCCCAAAAGTTGAAGTTATTTTTTTCCAACTTATTAATTTTTTGCTTTAATAATTTATAATTTTCACTTTTGTCATTTTGATGAAATACCGTTGCTAAAATCGAACATTCCTTCATAATCAAATAAATAATATAACAATTTTAGAAGCGATAATTGAACATTTTAGCATCATCGAAAATTCACAAATTGTTTCCATAATCTTATCAATTAAAACTGGAATTCCCTTTATTTCTTTTTTTTTATGATGTAGGTATGTTTTATGCATATCAAATAATTTTACTATTGAAATTTCAAGAATCAATAAAAATGCTAAAACATCTTTTGTCTAAAGCGATATCGCGTAATATTTGACATTTTTTCAGCTTTAGGAACCGCGTCAAATGAACTACATACTCTCGTGGAGATCCGATAACCTCTTTGTAGTTTGATTCAATTTTGTAAATTAAAACCTGTTGCTGCACAGATTACATCTGCTCCGCTCAAAACAAAACACCACGAACTACCGATTACATCAAAATATATTGGATTCAAAGAATCCTCAATTATCTGGAAAATCAATGAATGTAATGTACCTACATTAACTAGTTTGATTAAACAGTTAAATTAAACAATAATATTGTATTTTTTAAAAAATATAAAAAATGCAATATTAATTGAAATTTTTTGTTTATTTCCACACAAGACAGTTATTAAGTACCTACCTAATTTGCAAAAATGGCTGTCTTATACAATTATCCTTACCTATATAGCATAGTCACCGTGGTCTTTCAAACGTCAGTAAAACGATATTTATTTTGCACAAAATATATAGATACAAAAAATCTGAAATGTTTCAAAATAAAATGTTACAAGAAAATTTGGTGATAAATGCACAACGTATGAGGAGCTGAAGAGGGAGGCGTGGGATAAACCGGAATGGTGGAGGAGGTGTCATTTGTTGCTGCGAACCTGCAATACCCAAGATTGAGACTCCGATGGTATGGGCATGTAAATAAAAGGGGAGACCATCACGTGGTCAGGATGTGTTACATGCAACTAGTTTAAACGTCATGAAACTGAATTGTTTTCTATATGAAATCAATAACCTATAATAAACAATTTCAACAATGAACGTATCAGTCACATAGTTCCTTACAACACATATCTACTTCTGATTGTAACTAAATCACGAGATTTTATCATTTTGTTTACAATAAACAATAATACGTACCACGTACATGAATTTTATCATGTAGATCAGTGTAATAATTTTATTGTTTTGTGTCGGTACAATGTTCATCGCATCGATCGTAGGTACTTTTAATTGACATTCCTTACCTATGGAGGTACAAACATATGTGACAAGTGACAAGCAGAACATAAATGGCTCCTCACTTTCACTATCTTCCGTGACAGTTTATCGTAAATTCTTAACTGTGCTTTCCCTGGACTTTTGCAATATTACATACATACTTATATTTATACACTTGAATGTTCAATCATTATATTAATATGTATTTTCCGACTCTCTCGTCTTCCTGAAAAGGTTCATATTACAACATGTTTATTAAATTTCATTCGTGTTTTGCCTCTACAAGAATACTTATAGTGGATAATTATTATAAGATTTTTTTTAATTTATTTTATTTGTATAAATTAATTCACATAATAAAATAATTTACAAATATACATATTTATATACATAATATACGCAAAAATATTTTTTTGCATTTCCCCCCAAAAAGAGTTTTTACTCGTGCTTTGGGGGAGATTCTTATAAAAATTAAAAAATAATCATCATTCCTAAATGATACACCCTCAGTTAAAATAACAAATAATATTTATAAAGTAATAAACCTTCAGTTATGGAACATAGGAAAAAAACTAAATTAATTAATACCAATTTTATTTTATTTATTTCATTTTATTTACATATTTCAGTACAGTACATTTCTTAAAGGTATACATAATAAAAATATTGAAATTTTACTATCTCACTAGGCTGAATGCCTGTTCTGGGGTAGTACTCTTAAAGCATTTAGACAAAGTTTGAATATTAAGGGTATATTATTAAGATTACATAACTACTAAAATGTATTTATACTGGATTTGTAAGATAATTTAGATGTTCAATATATATGTGTGCAAATTTAAATTAGAATGTGTATTAGTACCTACTGTTTCCGATCCCAGTCTCCCCTTATTCATAAGCCAAATTGTTACCAAACGCTTGAAATTGTTGTGCGTTTGTAATATACCTTCAGAAGTAGAAAACAACCAATAATATACACAATATCAAAAAAAGGAAAGAAAGAAAATAAAAATCATATAATTGAAAATAAACAAAAGATGTCACGAAGAAATCATAAAACAAAAAGAGACTTGATAGCGTTTTTAAAGTTGTCAAAACCAGTTGTTGTTGTACTGAATTAATATTTACCATTCATCTCGTTAAACCATTTTACACCCCGGTATGTACATATAATAGAGCTGGCCGGTATTAGTTGTTTTTAACAAAGGTATATATAGGTTGAATTCTCTTATTGGATGCCTTTTTGAATTAGTGCTATTCATAATGCAATCCTAATGCCAGACCTGGAAATGGAAAAAGACGTTCATCCACACAGCTGGATGTAGGCCTCTCTTGTCTATAATATGTCTCTTTTTTGGGTTCTTTTACACCAGATGCTGCTTGATTGAGATAATAAAGAAAAATATGTTACAGAAGAAAATTAAAGCCTATGTAACTGAATATGAACTTAAGAAGAGTGTGCAGAATAATTAATTGTAATGAAAGTGAATTCCCTTTGATTATGGACAGTTAGTAATGATTTTCCTTAATTCATATTTTTTGTGCTAAATACATATTATTTAATCAATAGGCATGAAACATTTTACAAAACAGCTTGCCTTATAAAAATGTTTGTTAGCCTTCGAAAAATGACAGATTTTAATGTCTCAAAGCTTTAACAACTTCCGTTTGGTCTTAGTTTTGCAACGTTGCATGCGGTCTTGATCTTGTATAAATTGTAAAATCTAGAAAAATATCACTTATCACAATTCACAAGATAATAAAGCAGGATACAAAATAATTTAAGTATAATCAAATATCCAAAAAATGTCATAATATGTAGGTTGCAGTGTATTATTAAATCCGCACACTTACGTAAATGTTTGTTGAATATTACATCAAACATTATAACGTGTTATTCACGAACAGTAAATAAAGGCAACTGTGCTGTTTGAATGTTTTAATATCTCAATACGTTATCCTTAGTGAAACACAGTTAGCAAAAAAAGTTTTTTTACATTGAAATTAATTTCTTTTGCAAAAATAGTTTATCTTTGTGATAGTCTTGATATAACCTAATGAGATTAAATAGCTATATGCGTAACAAAATCATATTCTAGATTCAAATACAGAGTTTTTGTTTAATTTTAAATACTTTAAGTCATTCCATCTCTTCGCAGTTCTTCCGACGAGCAGACACTCCGAGAATGAACAGAACATGAAGACCTATAAAATTCCCTATGCAGTGGAGTCGGAGATTACGAAAATCCTGTCGGGTCTACCGAGTAATATTATATAATGGCAAATTAACAATTGGCAAAATAAATTTGAAATTAAAAAAACGGATGATGGACGAACGAAACGGAAACGTGTCAATTTGATGCTTAGAGCACAAGAAAGAGCGGCTTGGAAGGAGATGGAGGAGGCATTCTTCCAGGAGTGGACGGGATGCGTATTTACCTTTCCGTGTTAATAAGAAGGCAAGTACTGCCTCGAATCAGGCACTAGTTTGTTGCGCTAATGCACTTAAAAACTCGTATTGAATTCAAGGCACGTGTGCTTCAAATGCACACGGTTTAGCAACGCAAACTGTTCCTGCTAATACGTGTTCAATTCAATGCACGCGTCTATCAATCATTCAGTTTATAAATTTTACCATGCGTTATTGATTGAGCGTTACAAGCCTGTGTTCTTATCTTTTGTTTTGTTTCGTTCCGCCAGATGACACTCATATGATTTTCTAAAATTATATCGTACCTGCTGCGAATGACGTCTCATAATCCAATTTGTTCGAGTTCAAATTTTTCGAATTTTTCAATGAAATAATCACATTTTGCGTCGTAATTATGTACCATCACAAGATATAGAGCATCGTATTTTACATTGGTAATTATCCTTGTTTCCCTCGTAATATACAATTTTAAAATTGTCCAAAATAACACCAGGTATGTCCTTTAATAGTTCCATATTACTCAATACGACAATATGTGATCAAAATACGACAGTGACAGACGAAAAGCGAGCGAAATGAAATAGCGCGTGAACTTCATGGCTATACGTTCCATATTCAATAATTAATTGCCTTGAATTGAACACGTATTAGCAGTAAGAGTTTGCGTTGCTAAACCGTGTGCATTTGGAGGACACATGTCTTGAATTCAACACGAGTTTTTAAGTGCATTAGAGCAACAAACTAGTGCCTTATTCGGGTAGTTCTTGCCTCCTAATCAACACGGAAAGGTAAATACGCGGCCGAGATATGGTTAAGAAGTAGAAGAAGGGCAGATTTTTTTAAAGCACAAAATGATAAACAAACAATACAAAGACTTGAATAACGAATTGAACTTCATTTAAATATAAGTTTTATCGATTCATCATATTTTCATTTTTAAGCATTTGTCGAGAAAACGTTGTGTTGATTTATTAACCGCGCGGCACCGAGTATCTAAAGGTTTGGATTGACCGCGAGTTTAACCCGCCCCACTAGTGGGGATTACCGTGGGAGTATTACTCGGATAATTCCGTTGTTACAGTTTAGCGGGAGGCTCAACACCAACACTATTGCCGGTATCACTGAATGTCCCCTACAGTTTCATAATCAGTATCTGTCAGACAGACGCTGATGGCGCCGCGCGAACAAAACAACTCGCAATAACTCGTGTCAAAATAGACGCTACGTGATGCGGTATTACCCACATACTACGTGACAGTTCACTTCCGCCGTGAAAATTTTGACAGATCACAAACAAAGTGCAAGCGATGATTTGAAATATATATAAAAAAAACAACGTGTTATTATGGACAAGTGTGTAACATTTTGGATTTAATTTGCATGATGTCAATACTATTCAGTCTCTCTATTACATATATATTATTTTCTTAATTTTTGAATGATACCCATCCATTTTTTACTATGTATTTATCATTCAACTCTGATTTCTGAAATGACGAAATAGAAAAATAGTCGGTTTTTTTTAATTACATTTTTGTTTTTTTAGCACACGATACGTTCGAACGAAATAATGTTTACGAGTTTATAAGTGATAATTATAAAAAATGTACGTACAAAAAATGTCTTGATTTTTAATTAAAAAATACTGACAATTATTAACAATATAACTCAATAATATCCACAAACAATAGGTGAATTTATTAACAAATTAACTAGTTATAACTCAACACGATAAAAAAATTTAATAATATTCTAAAATAACATTCTAATAGAATAAATGTCAGTTTTTTTTTTATATCCGTCTTAGGCTCATATTAAGTTATTTGAGAAAAATATAATAAAAATGTATGGTCCCGTACTGCAACCATTTTTCTTACGGGATCAACTTTAACTTATATTTTTCTTAAATAATTCCCCTAATACGATCCTTGTTTGTCCTGAGTTCAATTCTCGGCGTGAAGTTATACATGTTGTTTGACAATAATATGACGTATTTATAAGTAATTAGCAAATATATTTTAATTTATTGACAATTAATAATACTTATGCATAAAGGTCATATAACAATTAATAAGCACTTAGATATTTCAAGTTGTTTATAGTTTACTTGCACTTTCTAACACATTATATAATAAAGCACTTAAATAATAGTTAAAGCATTAATCATGCGTTTAGCATGGGAAAATTCATAACGTTTATGTGCATAAAGAAAGGTTCATATGATTATAATTTGGCGTTCAGAACAATGTACTTACTCGAATAGCTTTTCTGACATAAAAACATTACTTTATTATTTACATGTTTTTTCTCAATTGTCTTGTTTGTGAATTGTTATTCACAAACTTTCTATAGTAAATCTTATCTTTAAAATAACGAACAATGTAAAATGTGTTATAATTTGTCTGTTATTAATTAATAATGACAGATGACAAAATTTATCATTCTAGCACAATTTATTATTTGTTTTTTTTAAAGTAAGAATCACAGAATTTTTTTTACAGAAAAATAGATGTACAATTACAATTGGACTTGCTAACCAATATGTTAGCAATATTTAAACTGTGGTAAGGAAAATAAGTTGAAATGTATTTATGTATGCATCAACGCATTTAAACTTGCATAATGCAACTAGCTCCCGCGAGTAGGAACTAATAATTATAAGCTCCCCTAAAACTACCGAAAAATATACCTGACTCTTATTCTGTGAGGTACCATCTGGGCTGGTGTCCTAGGTTCAATCTCTTAGAACTACTCTGGGCTGGAGATTACTTACTAGTTAATTGTAAAAAAATGCTATTTGGCAATAAACTCGCCACTTGTGCAGGAAGCAAGGAAGTATTTATTAGTATTAATACTTTAGTCTCTTCTTCCTTGCCTCTTCCCAGTTCACCTGGGGTCGACCCTTCTGGTACGCAATCACCAGACCTTTCAAACTTGCGTCATATCTCTAGTTAGCTGCGTTTCCCTCAACTACATCTCAATATTAGTCCACCAGGCCTTTGGACAACCTCTGATTGTGGACTATATCCATTTAACTATTGTCTTTCGGCAACACTTATTTGAAATTTAATTTTTTTAACTTAATTTTTTCAAATAAATTAAAAAAAAAAAAAAAAAATGTAATGAAGTGTTTTTGATTTTTATCAAGTAAAACATACATACATACATACATACCATCACGCCATGTCCCTTACGGGGTAGGCAGAGAGAACCGAACGCCATATCTTTCTATCCTGGCACACATTCATCGCCTCGTCAACATTCATGCATCGTCTCATACATGTTCGTCTATTGTACATGCTTCTAACATTTCCGTCTTTCTGAATATCGTTCACATGGTCGTGCCATCCCTTTCTTGGGCGGCCCCGGCCTCTCAATCAAGTAAAACAAAAGCTATTAATAATTTACTTTAGAGCCTCATAGCATTTCTCTTCAAAACTCTTCGTTACCATGCTTATTTTTTCAGAATACTTTTATAAAAATACCTTCTCTATCTCAATTTTTCGATAATGTTTTACTTTTTCATAGTATCCAGGTATATATTTTCTTCTGATAAGAATTTATATAAGCAAGTATATTACTGTAAAAGTTGTATAAAAATGTTAACGATTATATTATGAAATATGACATCTTTCCTACGATTTATACAGTTTAGACTTACTATGTCGTAAACTCAAGAAATATGAAAAGCTATTCTTCATAACCAATTGAATAACTATAATTATTAATAATAATTAACACTTCCTTGCACCCTGCCCTAGTGGCATGTTCATTTTACATATAGTATAATATTTTATTGAGTTTATTTTACATTAAATGTTTTAGTTTGCACAAATAATGATCTTAAGTATTCTTACCAAACCACTTATGTAGGTATAACCCACATAAGTGTCGTTCTATGACAAACACTTTTTTTGTAACAATGACATATTTTGTCAAACATCGAAACCCACTGTCGAAATTAGAATCATTTTTACGTAAACATCTATGAATCATTAACGACATTGAATGATCTCTATACATTATTACATCACGCATCGGTTCCTTGTTTCAGTAAATATTTTGCTGTAGGCTTCAAACCTGCCAAAACCCACACGACAACACCCACAGTGACACAAAATTGCATCAAATACACCATATTTTACATACAACTCAATAGGTGTTTCGGTAAATCACCGTTAAAAACACGGATTTATATTTTAATTTCATTAATTTCGGTAATACATTCAACAATTAAAGTATATAACACAATCAAGTTTATCATATTACAACTTACTTTTCATCACTTGTAACCAAACCATAATATTTTTAAGTAAATAAAAAAAATTGAGGACACTCTTTTCAAAGTATTCTTCACATTGAAATGAATATTTAATGTCAGTCCGTACCGTAGATTACCAACTTTGCCGACCGCCGTGGCACAGTTGGTAAGCCTTTCGGTTTCTGTGCGGGGGTCCTAGGTTTCTCCCGATTCTTAGCAGGGGAGAAATTTATTTAAATTTATTTCTCATGCAAATATTGCTTCTCTGAGCTGGAAATACTGGTTGGTTGGAAGAAATTTGCCATACGGCAATAAACTCGCAACTTGCGCAGGGTGCAAGGAAGTGTTCATTCATTATTATTATTATTATTATTGTTGTTTACATTCATAGTTACTGCCAATTTCAAATACAAAATGTCAAACCCAGTATTTTTATACAGCAAATAAATTCAAATAAAGAACATATTTATATTGTGAAACGATATAAACGGTATTTAAACAATTAAACGAAAGTTTATATGAAATACAAAATTGTATAAAATGAATCATATTTATACATGTCATCGGCTATACACAAAATTTGAAAGTTGTCGAGCTCCGACTGGTTGGGAAGTTAGTTAAAAATCAATTACAAAATTACAGTACAGACAGACAGGTGAAGTTAAATAAATGTATGTTAAAAAGGGTAAACTACGATTTCATGTAAAATGACTTATTTTCCAAATCTTCGTTTATAATTCGAGTGAATACGTAGTGTAACGGAAAAGAGAAATATTTTTAAACGAGGATAATAATATTCTTCTTACGTATATCTATAGATATTTAAGATCGAAACATCTAAAAATAATCATAATTGAACATTTCTATCAAAACCAAATTTTAACACCGGTACTCAACGATCTAACCTACTAAGGTTCTGTTTTTTTCATATTTCATCGCGAAAATTGATATAAAAACCAAAAAAAACTTTATTAAATAAATGCATTGGTACGTACTGTATCACATATTTATTTATAATGATGTATTATAGTAAAGTGGTGAAATGACATTAATAATTCTCCAATTCCAACGTCAAATGTTTATATGCAAGTATATTGCCAAACAATAACTTTATCACCTACCAATTTTATTGTGTCGTGAAATGTAGGTATGACATATTATTAATTAAGTTTCTATACTATGTGCTCTTGCTCATATAAGTGACATTATTTTTACTATAATTAATTGATGTGTTTGAAAGTCAGTTTGTATATATTATATTATATTGTTATTTTATATATAAACTCAAGAAATAAACACGTTTGAATCAAGTTAAAATGAAACATTAACAAACAAAACTTTGTTATTCGTCCAAAATAATCTTCTTTGTGTATTTCAAGTAACATTTTTAAATATATTATTTTATAATAGAACAAAAATAATGTACTTATTTTATTTAATGGTAGACAATGAATGAAAAATGAGGAAACCAATGGAAAAAAGAGAATATAATATTCAAAACATTTCTAATAAACTACAAACTACACAAGTCTTTCTTATTTTCGGAAAGAATTTCCAACTCTGCAATCATTTCTATATTCTTTTTTGATGCGGGTAGTTCATTTTATGGATTTTTAATTTTTTTTTATATTATTAACTACAAACTAAAATGTTTGTTATCAGCATTTTTTCTATACATAAAATCTCAACGCATGGTAAAACACAATATCTAATTCGTGATAAACAACTAAAATACATAAGAAAAAAGATAAATTATTTTATTTTATTTATATAGACACTGAAAAACCAATTTCTGAATTAATCCCTCAGTTTTTTTTATAAATATTATTCAGTTTATTTCAACACCTACATTTTAATGCTTAATTAATATAATTTATTAATGATTTCCTATTAACGTTAACCAAACAATGAAAACTAATACTGTAATCAATTGATAAAAATAATGTGCAGTGTTTTGAATTTCGGATCAATCAAAATTTTACTAGTGAATTATCTACTCATTCATTACAAAAATGTATTCTTTTATCAAATCATTTCAGATCACGCAGACATTTATTAAATTTCTTACTTGAAAGAAAAGAGGTTCAAGTGCCTACATATCGACTGCAGAATGAAACGAATACTCTTCACATTCTTTGTTTTGGTAAGTTTTAATTTTATTTCTCAATACTTCATAAGTTCACTTTCAACCTTGAAAATGCTAATTGGACTCAGTGAAAAGAATATTTTTATTATTGCATATGCGCAAACATTGGATTTTTTTCCCTGTCGGGAGTCAAAGATATTTTATAAAAAAAAAAAAATCCAATGTTTGCGCATATGCAATAATAAAAATATTCGATTACTTACACATTGGTACAAGTAGGTAAATAAGACAAAAATGACCTTATAAGTCTGGCGCAATTCAGGGGTGACTTCTATGCGAAAAATGCATTGTCACCTCAGATATAAGAATTGTAGCTTTCATTATTTACAAAAAAAACAATTCTCTCAATAGATGGCGTTCCGACAAAATAAATAAAAATAATAAGATTGTTGTTCATAATTTCACCCATAGATGGCTGTAGTGAAAATTCCTTATTTTCAAGCGAAAAGAATTTCAGTATTACAATATATAGAACTTTCAAAATTGAATTGATAGGGATCTCATTAAAAGGCATAATTGGTGAACGTTGCGCAAGCGCATAAAGTGATCACGTAAACCAGCCGATGACAGGTCGTAAGCCCTGTAGGTGCCTTGATTTCCCAGTTCTCCTACAATAAATATTCCAACTTCGTCTCTATTGAGATAATTAAAAATCTGTTAAAAAATATCAGTGAAAAGTTTTAGTGTTTTCAATTTAGTGAAAAAGAAAAATACTTTGTTTCGTTAAATATCATTTTCAATAGGTATAATTGCTAATCAAGTACCTAAACAAGCATACGCATTAAACAACAAATAAAGGGTTTACATTAAACATCCATTTTACTTACATTATTAATATTTACTTAAATGTATAAAAACATAACTACCAAGAAGTTATGAAGTGAAATTATGGTTGATTCCAAAAGGAAAGAAAATATAATTACATATACTTAATGTAATCGACTAGCTAATTTATTGTTGTTCTGGATTATTTTCTTCCTCCTTGGCCTCGTGACTGAGGATGACAATCACCCCCCGAATGGTCCGCCTCCATGGAGGATGATCTTTAGAAGATCGAAGGGCTTCAAGAGAGAAGATCCCGTAGCGGACTTGACTTGATTTTGATACAATTACGAAATAAAACATCTATCATTACAGTCTGATTTAGTTACATAAACAAAAAAAAAATATGAAAACGATGATGATCAAAACAGCTTAACAACAATAAAAAATTGTGAAAACATTGAATGAAAAAGATCATAACAGGACCCGAAGATAATCTAGTTTAGTATACAAATTCTTATATAAGCAGAATTTTGTAAAACATTTTTTTTTAATATCTATATTTTTTCTTATATTGGTCACGAAATAAATATTACTACATCGTTTACTTAGGTACTTATATCGCTTTCGTTTTCTATCGTACCTATGCTATTAATTATACCGCTCACGTTTGTTTCAAATAATAATAACTACTAATTTTCATTATCAAATGTCCCGTGAACTGCTGTACACTATGGTGACAATGCATATCTATTATAAAACCAGACAAAAAAGGATATGTTTATACCAGCAGCAAATAACTGTAACCAACTGAAGTAGGCAACATTTATTTCATAAAATGGTTGAAATCACATAGTTGAAAATAAAATAGAAAATACCATCACAAAACTATAGCTATTCAATAGTTAATTATAACTCACCTATAAATGAATATTTATCGTAAATGAATGAATGTATATATAAATCGTTTCTTTTTTTTCATATATAATTATATATATAAAACAAATTCTTTATAAAAAAAATTTCACTTTTAAATTTAAGAGAGAGTATAACGCTAAATCTAGTAACAGAAAACATGAAACCGTCTAATACATAATGAAGTTACGTGTTAGTAAGGGTAACAATCGCTTGTTAAAAATGGTTTACTTGTGTCATTTAATGATTCGGCGGATATTTTGTGGTAGTTAATATTAACCATATTTGAAATCAAATATGGTTTATTTGTGATTTAAATTTACGGATATAATTGTCTTATAGTACTCCATAGGATAATTATATACATTCTTTGGGTAAAAATGGATGGTTTTGATTCCACCGGTTGACCAGACTTGCCCCCTGACTTGAAATGAAATAATCCAGTCAATCACTTTGATTTTATGCACTCTCAAAGCACAAGTTATTTATTGATCTACGACACAGTCAAGGAGTAATTTTAAATAAATGCTGTAAAAAATATATATTTTTAATAATTCATGCTGAACATGGGGTGTTTAGATTAGTATGCCCTCTTTAATACTCTATAATAATATTATTATTCACAAAATATACCATTTTGGTATCATCATCATCAGTGGCTCCACAGCCCAAGATGGGCCTTGGCCTCCTTAAGGAATCGTCTAAAATCGTAAAAGCATACCATTTTGCTATGCTTTCGAAAATTTTAAAACAAATGAATTCTTTTTATTTTCTTGTGAGAAATACAATATTGGTGTTGTCAATTACCTACAGATGTTTTTTTAACATAAAAATAAGTAATTCAAAGATAATAAAACATTCCAATTTATTATTAATTATTATATACCTTCAGTGTTAAAATGCAACATTGGAAGTTGAGTCAGAATTCTGATTATAATGAAAATTTCACAATAAAACTTTTATTAGGTACATTGCATTGAACTCTCCAACGCAACCAAATAATCTGTGTCATAAAACTCGAGTAATTACAAAACGCAAATAGACGCTATCTCAATTTTGCATACCAAATATTGATTAAATATGTCAATCGTTGGCATCATATTAAAATCTTATTTAACTACCCATGTATTTATATAATATTGTTAAACTGTTCACCGCTCTTCTGGAATATGAGTTTAAAAATTTGAGCTGGGAAGAAAAAGGCATTAAAATAGACGGAATTATTTTATTAAACTTAAGATTCGCAGATGACATCGTATTAATACCTGAATGACCCAAACGCAATGCTACATGATCTCGTAAAAGAGACAAAAAAAGTTGGACTTCTTATTTACACAAGCAAGACAAAAATCATGACAAATCTGATCCTCGGCGGTACTGTAGACATTGACAAACAGATCACAGAGGAGGTCCATGAATACAAAAATCTCGGCCACAACATCTTACTCTCCAGAGGAGAATTGGTTTTGGGTGGTATGGTAACTTAAAAAAGTTCTTCAACAGCAACATTCCGCAAAGTCTTAAACGCAAAATGTACGACCAATGTGTACTGCCAGTACTAACATACGGAGCAGAAACGCTTACACTCACCAAGTCGACCGTGAAGAAACTCCGCGTGGCACAAAGAAAATATGAAAGAGCCATCCTACATATTAAACTATTGATCCGATCAGAAATGAAGAGATACGTAGAAGGTCAGGAGTAACAGAGGCCGTCGAAAGAGTGGCTAAGCTTAAGTGGTCTTTTGCGGGACACGTTACTAGACTTCAAGACCAGAGGTGGACAAAAAGGGTAATGGAATGGAGACCTCACGAAGATAAAAGAAGTTGAGGAATTCCCCCCCACGCGATTGTTTGATGATATAAAAAGAATGCTTGGTAATTGGATGCAGAAGGCGCAAGACAGAGATATATGGAGAGATATGGGGGAGGCCTACGTTCAATAGTGGACAGAAATGGCTGTATAACTTATATAATAACAAACTTACACATGAATATTTTTGATAAAAGTAGAGAATGTACAAGTAAGACAAGGATACTTGATACAACTAGTTGCATGTAACACATGAGATCCAACTGTCGATAGCGATAGTATGTATAGTTCAAGAATAAGAATCAAACTATAAACCCATAAATTCAAATTATTGAAAATTTTAACACATGTTGGTATGTATGTCAAGATAGGACAGTATGGAGGTCAGTCCTCTTTTCCTACCCGGAATATGAAAACAGCATGATGTTTCTGTGTGTATGTTTGGAGATTAAGTATCACACTATTAAGTCTTCTTACCATATTGTGTATAGGCGACTGCCATACAAATTGTATGAAGCAATGTGGTCACTAAATTAAATTTTTATAAAAATTGTTAAAAAAAATTGAGATGTACTTCTACAATATTGATATTTTTTACAGAAAATTTTAATTATCTAGTTGGATTGTTTCGGATTTTTTAATATTTTTAAAAAAATTGGAAATATAGGCAGTTAAAATCATAAATTTATCAATAACATATAATAATTTAAATATGTGAAACTTTATAATTGGCTATTTATTTTGTATTCTCATTTGAAATTAAGTATTATAAATGTATAGCTGTTAAGTTTCCAAACAAATGAAAAATAAAAATAAAAAAATAATAAAAAAAAAATTCTTAATTATGTAAGAAATTTTGGAGAAACCATTGAATTTTATTGAAAAAACTTATTTCAGATTTTGTATTTGTCTATGTTTATACCAATTTTCAGCGTTCTAGCTTTTATGGTTTCTGAGATATATGGAAAAATAAACCAAAAATTCAAAAGATGATAACCCCTGACTGAAAAAAAAATTCACAATTAAAAAAAAGTATAAAAGTAGGCCTATAACTGTATATATATTCTGAAATTTTGGGCTCTGTAAATTGAGCGGTTCAAAGTTATAAGGGGGGGGGACAGACACACACACACAGACGCACGAAATGTTCTACTCCGAATTCTGAGTAAATCCGTATATAGAACATACATATAATGCTGCGATGCCTCTAAGTTGGTGTTTTTTGACATCAAAGTTGGAAAAACCGTGAAAAATATAGACCCTACATACAAATCTCGCGTATCCTGGCTTGAAACATTGTCGATATGTCAAGAGAACAAAGTTCTCTTGAACAAATCGACAGTTGGAATATAATGAAAATTAATGATCTAGGCACTAGAGTGATTAAGGGGTTATGAGCAATATGAATTGTTATATCCTATACTTTGTCGCAAGAAAATGTGATATCGTTATAACTTTGTTAAGACAAGTCATGGGATAAAACAATTCCGAAACATTTCACATTGTTCATATTAGACCCCTTAAGACACTTTAAAAAACGTTTTACTAAAAAAATATATTCTTCTTCTTCCTATTTGACCTCGTGACCAAGGATGGCGGATAAGGTCACTCCATGGAGTCTGCGAACGATTTCCTCTGGATCTCCCGCCTTCTACACTTCGCAATATAACATTACATATCCATTTAAAAAATACTAGGTTATTAGACAGAGCATAATAACGTAAAGATAATCTCAGTCAAATAGTACTTCATAATAACTTCACAATTATTGAAGAAACAAGATTTTTTGCCCAAATAGAAACGCCATTTTTCAAACTATGCCACAACCGATTTTACAATAAAAAGCATTTTGACAAAACACATAAATCAATGTATAAAATTTAAAGAGTGCGGTAATATACGTGCTTAAAAATATACCTGTTTACAAATCTCATACACATTGAGGAATAAATTTGAATTCAAAAATGTATTGTTATTTAAATCGTTTTTCAGTACTAGGATATTTTTAACTATCAGGTACATATTATGTAGGTACATACATATTTTTGTACAAGGCATGAAAATGACCTTCCACGCACACTTACATAATGCTATTTCAATACCACAAAATGAATCATTTTAACTCCCAGTTCTGATATGAATCTAGCAAATTGTTTTTATTTTTGAGGAATTGCGAATAAAATTATTCTAACCACACACACGAGGATAAAATTATGTGGGTTTTATTTTTTTATTATATTTAATTTATTTTGAGTTTGATGCATTTGACCACAAAGGAAATAACCTACTTACTCAGGTAGAATAATTAAAAATAAAAAATACACCATAGTCAAATGCAGTTATTAAAATACATTTGTGTCATAGAGGAAGAAAATGACAGGATTATAACATCAATTTTAATATGCCACAAACATAATATCTTTATGCAATTATTCATTTAAGCAAATCATCAACTTCGCAAATACTAGTAAATATTAAGGCATAAAACTTGTTTTCAATTTCTTATTAGTCTCTTGATGTTTAATAAATAATTTATTTCCTACTTTATATTTTTATTTCTATATTTTTCCCAGATGTCTTCATTTTTTTCCATCAATAACCCCATTAATTTATTTACAAATAATAGTATTTTTGTGTATAAAGTATTGCCCTTTAGATTAACAATGTACTTTTTCGAACAATCACATTGTTCTTTAACTTTTTCATAATGTTTACATTCCTCAAATATAAATTGATCAGTAATCTGTTAGAAAATTAAGTAATATAAGAACTAAACATTCTTTGATATAGGTATTTGATATAAAATTATTACAAAAAAGTGACAGTAATGAATTATGATATGTTTAACTTTTCTTAACCCATAATGAATATCGTTAAAAAACACAAACATACATTATTTTTCTTGCGTTTATTTAAATGATTGTCATATACCTACTACTACTAGTTGTTGAAATGTACCTAATACTACTGCAATATGCTTTATTTTTGTTTAAAGTACAAATCAACTTTAATTATAATAACATGAAGTTTGTATCTTACATAATCATTGCTGGTCTCTACTATTTATTATGATAATAAAAATAACTGATTCATTTTCCGGTTTACATTACATATAATGTACCTATTAGGTATGCGAAGTTCATTTTTATATTACTTGTTTATTTATTCACTATGCCAACTTAATTTAAGCACAAAAATATAATCGAATATGTTACTAAGTGTGTGTATATTAAACTTAACTAGATGGCGATATTATTTGAACTATAGCCCTTTAAAACCAAATTATTAAATATACAAAACATATATGTCATGAGAAGATAGTGTGGCGGTCAGTCCTTTTTTTCAACCCAGAATAGGTAAACAGCTCGATGGTATGTATGGAGATTTAGTATCAAACTGTTGAGCGTCCCAGTAGATATTGTGTGTTCTGCCATATAAATTGTATGAAATGATTTCGTCTCTTAATTCAATTTTTCCAAAAACTGTTAAAAGTTTTTTTTCTTATTATTGAAAACCAAAGTACATAAATATAATACAAACAATGAATATAACAAAAAGTACAATTCAAACATAACTTTTTTTTATAAACCACTTCACTAGGGTGAGCCTGTTCCGAGGAGGTAGAAGATTACTTTTATTACATTTACATATCACAGAAAAAAACATTTTGAACATTTTACATTTTTTTCTTCTTAAATATTGTTTTCAATCTATGTTTCTATTGTTTTCTTAATTTTGAAATTTTTCATCAAATGTAGATATGTCCTTGATTTATTTTTTTATTGTATTGAAAATTTTTGTAGCTAAATAGTAATAATGTCTTTGTCCGAATATCGTGTTTGTCTTTGGAGTCATGAAAATATGCAGCTGTGTGTCGTCTCGTAATTGTGTTGCAATGTAACATGATTAATTTTATTTTTATGAAAATTGAACGAAAAATACAAAAATTAAATTGGTGTTCGCAAACTCTTTTTTAACAAGTTTTATTTAAATTTTTTTTATCATTTAAAGGTTGAATATAGTGACGACATCGTTTTATATAATTTGTTCGGCAGTATACACTACACAATATCTACGAGAACTCTCGATGGTTTGATACTTATTCTCCATACAAACCATCAAACTGTTAACATATTCGGGGTAAGAAAACAGGACTGACCTCCACACTATCCTACCCTGACAAACATGTTTTATATAGAAAACCAAATATCTTAAAATCCTAAAATATCTTAAAATAATTTGGATTAAGGGTTTATAGTTTGGACCGTATTCTTCAACTATATAGTTTTTATGAAAATCGTTGAAGTTGCTTTTTTTTAATTTCCAAATAATGACATGTTTAACTATAGCATAAGCATTTATGCTTATTTTAGGTAATGTAGGAAGATGTATATGTACTTGTTTAACAAGGACATATTCATTAAAAAAATTAACTCAATGACTCATTTTTGTTTGTTTTCAACAGTAGGTACCTATGCTAATTGCAATATTATTTTCATGATCAATTTCTTCCCAATAGCAATTATTTCCAGTACAGAAATCAGACAACAGACATGCTTTCAATTTTTCCTCCAGTTCGAATCCTAGCAACGTCAGTGCAGAAATTCCATTTATTCTCAACGGTACACCTATATTATATATTTATTTAAAATATATACAAAATTGTCAAATAATTGGTGACAATTTATGGATCACAATTTTAATACCTAACATATGTGTACTTTTTACTCTTTTATCATTTTGCATTATTCAGGAAATGTATGAAGATATTCTGTATAGGCACCAACAATATTATACTTTTATCATGGATATTTCAAATATAGAATTTATTAAAGAAATATGTGTCAAGTGACAACCCTATTTGAGTGGCCTAGTGAAAGTGACCAGCGATGGTTTTATAGTCTGCAAACTACTTCTCCCTTTAAAACGTAGTACAAATCTTGTTTATAACCGGTTTTCATCCATTGAAATACCGTCCGCTATGATATAACTCACATGCATTTTTTGTCATATCTAATCTATAACCTGTTGCAAAAATCATGTGCTGTTTTCTTAAAATTATATAACGATAATACAATTAATATTATTTTTAAATAAATTAAACACTTGTTTTTCTTTCTACATTTATTTTTACTCTCCAGAACGACCGTTTCGCCTAACGAACGGAGAGTAAAAATAAATGTAGAAAGAAAAACAAGTGTTTAATTTATTTAAAAATAGAATTCTACATAGTAAACGCTGTCAGTGTAAATAAAATTAAAAGTGCAAATTAATATTATTGTTAAATAATATAAAAAAATATATAGGACCATTTTTTATAGAATTTCATTCTAAGGACGCTCGTACTTAACTGTTAGTTCTACGAAACAAAAAAAGAATGGTATATTTACTGAAGGCTTACATTTAATATGTAGATTCGTATACACTGAACACGGAATCAAAATTAAGCCGTTTTTCTAACTCTAAATAGTTAACAATATTAATAACCATGCGCAGTGGCGAGTTTATTGCCATATGGCAATTTCTTCCAACTAACCAGTGTTTCCAGCCCAGAGAAATTAATTTTAATAAATTTGTCCTCTCCTGAGGATTGAACCCAAGACGCCCGCACAGAAACCGAACGGCTTATCATCTGTAACAAGAGTTTTTAATGCATTAAAAATAAAAATCAACATAAATACAATTTTTCTATTCTCAGATTCACAAGTAGTGCTTTCGTGGATAGCAACAGGTAACATCTTATTTAACGATGTAATCCGTCACTGGGGAACATATACTATATAGTAATATATGAACATATATTACTACGCTTATACAGGGTTACATGTTTAGTCGTACAGAATATTAAAGGACGTTATTACTCAGGTCATTTCTGATGGATTTGATGCTAAATGTTAGGTCCGAAACTTAACCGTTATGGAGATATTGAATTTTAAAGATTTTAAAAAAAAAAATTTGGCTATTTTATCAATTTTTAACGGATTAGAGGTCTAAGGGTCCGTTTTTTATGTATCTAGTTAGAGGGCATGTCAATTAATAAAAATGATTAACAAAAACTGAACCTACTACTTACAGCTTAAAAAGACAGCTCAACAACAATTAGAATTAAAGAATTATCACAAAGTGTTTTTAACTTTGAAGCTCTTTGTTTGAAAAAAAAAATATGAAACTTATTCTGCAAATAATTGTAAAAACTTCTACGTTTCTTTAGCTATTCTTAAAGCTATAACACTTGCTATTAAATAGTCAAACCATTGACCAAATAACAGTTAAGGTAGTAGAGGGGACATTTTAGTTTGAGGAAAATGTAGCTAAAATACGTAAACAAAACAAAAAAAAACAGAGCAATATTTTTATAACGGACCCTAAGACCTCTTATCCGTAAAAAAATGATAAAATAGCCAATTTTTTTTTTTTTTTTAATCTTTAAAATTCAATATCTCCATAAAGGTTAAGTTTCGGACCTAACATTTAGCATCAAATCCATCAGAAATGACCTGAATAATAACGTCCTTTAATATTCTGTACGACTAAACCTTTAACCCTGTATAATCAATGTAAAAAGATCAAATACAAAAAACTCAAAATAAAATAAAAGCACCGTGCTTATATGTGAAAATCAATTTCTTGAGTTATGCATATTATGATAAAAATGAAGGATAAATTATGATGTTTTAACAACTATGGCACAGTTCTCTAGTTATCTTATAATTTAATGAATCCTGTGAAATATATCTCAATGTTAGATGTAGGTCTTTCTTAAATTAAAGACTTATTTTTTGTATACTTGAATGTAGTGCAGAGCTATGTCCTGCAAAGCCTTCAAGGCTTTCAATCATACATTATAGTCAAATCCTTTAATTTTTGGCCAATATTAAACATCCCTTGGAGTTAGTTGTAAATTATATATTTATAACTAATGGAAAAAATATCGAGTATGTATAAATAAATAAATAAATATTATAATTTTAATCAGGGGTAATATAATTTTTAAATATTATTTTAATTACTAATTTAATTATGGTTTTGTTTTCGAAAACAACCAATCAAAAACACTTTCATCTCTTGAATACACAAATTGTCAATAAAAACCTCTCCAATTTAATTAATAATAAAAAAATACAATATAAAACAAAATTCATTTTGTTTCTTACCATAAATATAAGACGTTTATATTATAATTTAATTTGAATATTCTGGCGGCTAGTATTCATATCAAAGATTCACTAATCAATTATGAGTAATTAATATTAATAGCTTTGACTTTCTGGCAGACATGATTTTTTTTTTCACAACGATCAATAAATTGACATGATCTTGATTGCTCATTGTCTGTATTTCGCTAAACAACTTTTATGTTGTTTATTAATTATTATATTGACAGTTACTCATAAATTTATTATTAAATAGAAACTCAATTGACTCTATCAAAGAAAGTAACAATTTATTTTTTCTTTATGGTATTATAGAAAAAATATATTAATATATTTGTGAAAACCTTCGTGCATCAGATAGTTAAACAAGTGAAGCACAGAGACTTACCAAAATTAAATTGGAAATCGAGCACATCCAATATTTCTAGAATGTTTCAACGTGACATCAATTATCTTTGGGGTGGATAAAAAATGCTGCATAACACCTCTGCACTGGTTGAGGTGTCTATAGCGAATAGACTACAAAGTCAGCTTGATGCTTTTCAAAGCTCTTGTGTGACTTGGCTCCGCAGTATATTCAAGAACTGTGTTAGAGAAATGAACCATCAGAGTGACGCTTAGTATTAAGATCGTCAGAATTATAAATACGAATTCCATAAAGGATTTGGATACAGCCAATGAAGCGGCTTATTGATCGAGGTTTCAGTGCAAACGGACCTACTAAATGAATGCTCATAACTGGAATAAAAATTCTAATTTTAATTTATTTATATATATATAATTTTTTTTATTATTTATTTATGTATTTATTTATTTATTTATTTATTTATTTATTTATTTATTTATTCATATATTTATTTATTTATTTATTTATTTATTTATTTATTTATTTATTTATTTATTTATTTATTTATTCATATATTTATTTATTTATTTATTTATTTATTCATTTATTTATTTATTTATTTATTTATTTATTTATTTATTTATTTATTTATTTATTTATTTATTTATTTATTTATTTATTTATTTATTTATTTATTTATTTATTTATTTATTTATTTATTTATTTATTTATTTATTTATTTATTTATTTATTTATTTATTTATTATTCTTAAATGGAATAATTTGCTATCTGAAGTGATCTCTTTAAATGTATTTATTTTATTTATACTCTCCACACTATGCAATAGTGGAGAGTCATAATTTCAAATTTTTTTTACATCATTTTCTCAACGGGTGTCATGGTTGTATCATGTGTAGCACACTATGAGTTTCGTCGTGATGTGTTTGTATGCATGGTGTACGACGGCGACGTTCGGCATATGCCGTACGGATTATCCTTTTTTGTCCTCTCTACACCCCTTATTAACATCATATGTGTAAAATCCATAAACTTAGAGCTGATTAGTTTTCCATAGACAACTTTTAATGTCTTGTCTATGATTTCATCGGTCCAAATTTTCAATATGGTCTGGAAAATCGAGGTATTTTTATACTGTTTGAAATTGTGAACCGAATACCGCATTATTCTATCTTGACACATACATACATCGTCTCATCAACGATATACTGTCCTATACATGCTCATCTTGTAGAAAGGGAAAAAACAATATTTTTGTGTGTATTGTGTATTGTGGAAACTTTTGTTCTCTGGGAATCTTATATTTGTTTAAGAATCTAATAGAAATGTACTTCATAAAAATGCATTTAGAGATTGTCAACCTTTCAAGAAGAAAAATGAACACTTACTATGGTGTGGAGAGTTTAGTGTTGGCTACAACCCACTCGTTTTAATATGAATACAGCTGTGAGGCACCGGCTTAGAATAATGCTTCCACTTTTTGTATCATATTTGTTTTCGGGTGTCCAGTAAGAACCGAATATTCGAAAATACAACGGGCAAATTACGCTTACGCTACGTATACTGCGTGTTAAAAAATCATACGTTATATTACGAAGTTATGCTTCCCTATAGGATCAAAATTATGTAATGATTAATTGTTTATTAAAAACAAGCCTTATACTAAGCACATTTTGAAAACACTGATTAATGAATGTGGTTTTTAACGCAAATATTCGTCAAAATGGTTTATCGCATTTATGATCAAAACTAAAATATTTTTTAGTATCTACATTTGACATGCTATTCATATTATAAAAAAACATTTTAATGTATGAAGGTTATGCCATTGATAATCCTCCCACTGTCAAAAACTAAACGACAATTTGATCTATTTAGAATAATACTTACTATCATGCATATTATATTGGTACACCCACTACTAATATTATCCATGTTGAGTACTTATTTAAGAACTTGGCGGTCAGAATGACAGAACAAAGAATAATAGTAATGTTAGGAAATACATTACCGACCTTATCACATTTATTGAAACTAAAAATTAACTTACTTTATACATATAAAAATACATTTTCGTACATTTAAACTAAAAAAAACGTAGATATTTATTAAATTTTATCACGCTATATACAACATAAAATTCTATCACACTGTCGTAAAGTCATCGTTATCATTAAAATTTCTGCATATTCATTGTACCTACATCTACAATATTCACTTATTGTATTTTCTCTACTTGGTACATCCCTCAAGTAGGTACATACAAAAATAAAAGAAAGATGAAAAAACATCATTTGAGAATATGCAGTGGTTTAATGTTTTATGCAAAGACCTTATATACTAGGTAATTGTAGATAATAAAAATTAACGTTTTTTAATTTAAGACTGTGTACCTAAGGTATTTTTGAAAATATGAATCGAAATTCGTTGTGAATTCCTTTAGGTATCAAACGCTTTCCTTAGAGTTGATTTTTTTATACAAATGAGTTAATTTTAAACTGTGTCTTTTCAAACCGTTTACCAATTTAATTTTTCGATCTCTTGATTCATTTAAGAAATTCGGTATTGGTATTTTATAATTGAAAAATTCAATATTCAATGGTGTCTTTACGCAGAGCGGGTTTGTTGGGAATATAATATTCATATTGTTGACGCAATCGAATTGAAATCAATAAGCATTCAAACTCTGATTCCAATTTTATTATTGAATTTAGCCAAAGTTTAGCAAATAAATACATACAACTGTCATTTCAACGCTTTTGTTTTAAATCCTATGTGCTACGTTCACCGATCAAAATATTTAGCCTTATGTCATAGAGTACATTATATACGAGTGTGCAAGTAGAAATAGTATTACGCAACGATTAAATTTTGATCGTTAAATTACAACAACATAATATCTACTTAAGACTAATGCATTCGGGCAGTCGATATGAATATTTATTGACCAATACAAATGATTTTTACTCGTTCAACACTTTTCATTCTCGTCGAGGTAAGAAATAGACAATAGTGACCTAAATTGCTAAATAAATTGGTCGAAGTGGCTATTTCGTGATCGATGTACCTACATAAGGTATATTTAGTGCGAGTAGATGTGTTCCTACACAAAGAACCTTTAAGTACATGTCTTGTATTAAATAATTTATCTTGTATCAATATATCATACACAATTTATGTTGGTACACGTATATAATTTTATCTTAATTTCCATACAATACGACAATGTTCAGCAGCAAAAACAGTAGTCAAAAATTATGTCGAAATTGACATCTGCATAATATTCTTATATCTCCGCCTTGAGAGATTTTTTCGATTATCTTCCTTATAATATGTGGGTTTATTTTTGCGTATCCATCTTTCTCGGCCTTCATGGCTCATTAATCATATTAATAAATAAAAAACAACTGTTCAGGGGTTGATTATTTTACCAATTATAAAAAGTCGCATTCGATGCAATAAATTAACTGTTGATAAATGTGCATTGCATGAAAACCGATCGTAGTCAAATAAAATTGAAGTAAAGTAATTGAAAACAATGTCTTTATTTCAATTCAGATAAAGAGACCCCAAAAATATCATGGATTTTTTTCTTTGTCATACCACTTCCTCCGTCCTATAAATAGCTTTCATAAAATTTACTCCTGTTAATATAAATGGCTGCCTATTTTTTTACGCTTAGTCGAGAATATCTCTGCCGTTATTGTTTCTGACCATAGTTATTTGCATTTCCAAGGCATCCTTTGAGACTAATAAAAACATAAATTAATTGAGTTTTTCAGTCTTCCAGTGCTAAATAATTATGAATTACCTAAATTGGTCATTTTTATGGAAATTTATTTCATAAAGAAACAATCAGCTATTCAATTTGATCCATTTTCATTATAAATTGAAATCGAAATGAACATTGATTCTCCTAAAATTGTCACTGTAAAATGGTGTGGTAGAAATAAAATATATTACTTGACAGCTATTATTTTGTGGCTCATTTGAACTAATAAATTAAAATAATAACTTTTTTATTCACACCACATTTGAGTATTTAATGTTAACCTGTTTCAGAGCTGACCCGCTACCTCAACCGAAGAAACTAAATATTTTAGTATAAAATAATTTTTAGTATAAAATAAATTTTAGTACCAGGTTGTTACGAACATCAGTCTCAACATCCATGAAACATCAGCATGTTTTTTTTAAATCAGCATCCGCATGTTCGAATGCTGATGTTCGAGTTGCAACACGACCGCATAGGGGAGAGTGGTTTTTGTTAAACTAGTACCTACATATAATATTGATTGGTCACAAAATTATTAAAACATATCATTTGTTTCAATACCAAGGAAAACTGTGCAACTTTTGGAAATAAATTTATTTGGATTTTTCTAAAAAAATAATTAAAATCAGCATCAACATCTGCTGATATCAATGGCAAAATATCAGCATCAACATCATCTGATGTTAAAAAAATGCGCATCAGCGTACCCAAGTAGGTACAAAATGTTATCAAATTATTTTTCGAAAAAGAATCGATCTAACAACAACAAATAACATAATAACCTCACATGGATTTTTTTATATACCTACCAAAAAATTCAGCATTCAACAGCTTTAGTATTGGTTATATAAAATTGATACACAATACTTACTTACTTTTTCTGTGACTTCGGCTTTTCCTGCGCCTTTGGCTGCGTCATCGAGAATTGTTCTTCTACACTCTTGGTTCCCGTTCGGCTAGCCACTTCACAGTCTCTGGAATCACCCTATGACACACAATGAAATAGGTATACACTTCGAAAAATAGGTATTTCAAAAATGAGTCAAAAATAATACTTATTCATCTGTTGTAGGTACGCTCGAGTCATAGTGATCATACAAAAGATTTCTTAGAAATTCGTTATGAATTCTGTTAGTTTGTTGTCTTGTTACGTAGTTGCAAAATTTATTTACTTTGTGATACAAATTAAACTAAGTAAAGATTGCTCATATTTCTTTGATATGTATTGTGTATAATATTCGACAAACATCTTGAACGAACTTCCGGTTGCGCAGAGCGCAAATTTGTGTCTTTTTGCTTCGTTGGTTTACGTGCAAATCGCCCCCCTTCTCGGCTATAAGTTCAAGTTATTTGGCGAAAACTATATCACCCTTTGATTACCTTAGAATATGTATGAGACGATGTATGAATGTTGAAGCGATGAATGTGTATCAAGATTGTGGATTAAGAAAGAAAAATGTTGCGTTCGGTTCTGTCTGCCCACTCTAAAAAATAATTTTGAAGTTACTGTAATAAAATAGTTGAAATCCAGTTTAAAATTATAAAATAAAATTTTAAAAGTATTTCTCCACCTTAATAATCTGTGGTGAACACTTTTTAGATTTTATTTGATAATTTCAAAAACATTTTCTTTTCTTTTTGAGCCCTTCTGACTATTAATTTAATTTAAAGCAATTTTTTTATAGACTATATCCGTATTTTATTAATGAATCGAATTGAAAAATAAAAACAAATTATAGATCAACAAACTTCAGGAAATGAACGCGGATCTAGTCAAAATGTGGGTGAAAAATAGTCAATCTGAGCAATGATTGATACCATGATACTTGAGTACATATTGAATATATATCATAACGCATAGGCGTTATTGAATCACAATTGTCAGTTTTGTATGTTGTTGAGCACTATGCAGGAATGCATTTTAAGTGCCTACCTTGTTCTTTAGTCTACACAATACTTGACAGCTCTTTGAAGCGTGGGAATAATTTTATGCATTATATGCAATTATAAGATAATTAAATCGCGCTATATCCGTTGCAACAATCGCGAGTTCCAAGGCAGACAAACTTTATACGGACGTTCCAGAACTTGCCCATTTGTTTTCTTCTTCTGGCAGTACTTATAATTCCTCCCTACCACAAAGCGATTTAGTTGAGAGTTATAAATTCAAAATATTTAAGTGTACTTATTCAATCTGAGTAACAAACAACGACCGATATTATGAAACCATTTTAAACGCATCTAAGTAACACCCTACACGCCCTCTACCTGGTGGAATACACAGAGAGAACCGAATGTCACACTGTCGTATATCCTTTTTTTCTATATACAAATCATCTCATCCCTGCTTTTCTAACTTCTTTCGTTTTACTTTATTCATTTACTTGTTGTGCATATAAATACCTGCATAATCATACATCGGCGGGCATATTTGTATTCGATGATTTCGAATGTCCAACTCTCTGTCAGTATGATGAAATTCTCCGTCCATAAACATTAAAATTTCAAAATTCGTTATTCTCAACGATATTAATTTGTTACTAGAATGAACTATAAATCAAAAATTGCGTTCATAAATCAAAGATTGTTATTTTGGCACAAATCAGATGGGTCGATGGCAGAGCGGTTAGCGCGCTGGGCTAGTAATCCAGTGGTCGCTAGTTCGAATCCTGCCTCGACCGAATTCGTGCACAAGCATTTATGCTTATTTTAGGGAATTTTTTTTATTAACGTAGGAAGATGTATATGTACTTGTTTAACAAGGACATATACATTTAAAAAAAATACCCTTATTGTAGGGTGAGTTTCATCCAACTATAGATTTGTTCAATAGAACTTTGTTCTCTTAACATATCGACAAAGTATCAAGCCAGGATACGCGAGATTTGTATGTGGGGTCTATATTTTTCACGGTTTTTCCAACTTTGATGTCAAAAAAACACCAACTTCGCAGTATATATGTATGTTGTATATATGTATTTACTCAGAATTCGGAGTAGAAAATTTAATGTGTGTCTGTGTATCCTAAAATATTCAATAATTTGGATTTATGGGTTTATAATTTGGTACTTATTCTTCAACTATACATACTTTCGCTATCGACAGTTGGATCTCGTGTGTTACATGCAACTTGTATTAACTGTTAAAAAACAAAAATTAGCTAATTTTATTTTTGAACTAAGTAGGTACTACCTCTTTGTTAGGTTTGGCGTATTTTATTTTATTTTCCCATGAATTTATTACGTATCTCATCTATTTTTTATTTTTTTTTAACAATGAATATGTCTTTAACAAGTACCTACATATACATATACCATCATATATTCCCTAAACTAAGCAGAAATGCTTTAACTATATCTCGGTGAACGAAATCGGCCGTGGCAGGATAGGAACTCGCGACCATTAGATGATTAGATTACTAACTCAACGCACTAACCGCTCTGCCACCACCAATAGATTTTCGTTTTCTTTTATATGAATATTTTCATCAATATCACTTAAGAGATTCTGCTTCATCATAAAAATAATATTATGTTTTCTTTATATCAGAATATAAGATTCCTTATTTCCAATTGCTCTATTATAAGTCAGTTATCCATGAAATGATGGTCTATTATAATAATAAACGTAATATCACGATAAATAAGTGCTGAGATCATGTCGCACTATCAAAATATAACCATTAGATACTTGGTTTGTATCCACAATATATAATTCCTTTATTCCCTGGAAGACACGATCTAGGTAGGTACTGATATATACCTAGTGTCTGTACCAACATCCGCAGTCATGCAAAGATAAACACTTTATAGAATTAATAATATGTCGGTAAATCCATTTATTTTTTTACACATTATCGTGAGATAAATTTCCAACATCCGTATTTATATCATATAATAATTTTAATTAATTATTAAAAAATGGTTATACCCGTATACATTATATTTAAGGCTATTTTAAATCTGTCCTCTACTATAAAAACAATTTTATTCGTATATTAGTTAAAACACAAACAAATTTAGAAAATATTTTTAACTTCCTGTAACCGATTTTTATTATTTATAAAATATATTTCTGCATCTGAATAAAATTACATTTACCTACATGTTTCATTGTGGGAAGCATTTTTTGCACTTAGGTACTATGATAGGAGAAAGTTATTTATATAAAAAAATATTTTCTTTTTGATGTGTATTTGACTACCGGTGATTAAAGTATGTTATATAATACCAATGTATCATAAACTTGACAAAATTACCACATTTTTTACATAAAAAAAAGGATTTACAATTGTAATTGTAGACTTTAACTTGTATATTAAGGACAGGACTAAGAAAATAATAACCACAACCTTTAGCAATATTTTACAAAACTTTGATTATTTAAAATAATTTTCGTGTTTTGTTTGGGTATACATTGAATAGGTATACCCGATTCATATTATCATTATGCCATTATATTATAATACCTAGCATTAACTGTCTTTGTAAAACCCAGTAAGTATATATTTAGCAATTACACAAACTCTTGTTATTTTGATATGAATGTTTATTATCTAATACGTTGTACCCCAAATGACACATTTTGAACTAAGTCAAGGATTTCCATTTTCCAAGTAATTATGGGCAGAGAATAATATGTAGTATTTTTTACAAAAACACATTAATAGTGCGAACAGCGCCAGCTATGGTACACCCACTAACCAAATCAACCTTCCTTTTAGACATAAATGATTCCGTTGTATTTCACAGAATTATTCTCTCGGCAATCAAATATTTCAACATCTGTATAAATCTGCAATTTCATACTTCCTTGAACCATTTTCTAAATTTGTCATTTTGTTCGTAGGTACAGCAAAATCACGATTTGCATTATCCTAATCTCTTGACGAGATCTCTCGAGTCAACAAAATTATGATCGATTCATTATTTTGATAAATCAAATAATTATTATCGAAAAAAGTAGAACGTAGCGTGGTATTCATGACTTATATAGAACACCAAATCTGGTTAAATCTTATTTTAGGGCAGACTGAAATATCATGTACAAATATTTAATTATGGAGTATTGATCCATTTAACAAGTTTATTGAAATTAATAATAATAATAAAACTGTTAATTTGAAGCGACTATTGTTGAAAAAATTACAATATTCTTTTTAAAAAAAATATATGTCTGAAGATTAATGGACAACATAAAGATTATTGCTCAGCTGCACAATACCGTGTTTCCATGGAGTGCTGTTGGTTTTCAGCATTGCCTTGGGACATCACAAAACACAGAAACAACATACTACAAAACCTACAATAAATAAATAGAATAAAATAATTATATGACATGTTTTATTGCAGATTTGAGTTTTTAAATATCTGCTACTGCTGGCACCTTTTTTATTTTTTAAAACAAGGATTATGTCCTTGTAATAAATACATATACATTCTCATACATTCCCTTAATTAAGTAAATGCTTGTGCTATAGGTGAACGAAATCGGTCGTGGCAGGATTCGAATTCGCGACCAGATAAAGTCTATGTATATATTTGAATTTGATATACAATATTCATATCTAATTAAATGTAATATAATATTATATACATATTTCTTACCATTACTCAGAGGAAATGACACATGCATTTACTTATGTAATGTGTACGGATATTAATCATTACATTTTTTTTTAAATGATCTTTACACAACTAATTATAATATTAATAATTAAAATCATCGATAAAATACCTAAATTAAATGCTATACATACAAATGTTTCATGTAATAAAAAAATGTAATTACCCTGATTTTTGACGTGATATTTAATATTTGTACCTACTTTTAATTTTGTTTACACTGACAGCGTTTACTATGTAGAATTCCATTTTTAGTATAAATTAAACACTTGTTTTTCTTTCTACATTTATTTTTACTCTCCAGAACGACCGTTTCGCCTGGTGAAGGCCTCAAAACGATTTTATTGATTCATTTAATATAATTGAAAAAAATCCTTTGCATGCTTTGCATGATCAAAAAATAAATTTATAATTTTTACATCCTAATCATTAACGTCACTTGTCTATACTGGAATTTTGTACTTTTGGACTTTAATTAAAAGTCCAGCTCTGAAACTATCGGAATTTGTGTAATTCTATGACAATGATTGTTAAAACCATATTTGCGTGCATGTTTACAGCTTGATTCATTTGATATTTTGATAAAATTAAACAAATTAATCGACTAATTTGTTGAAAACGCCTTGGTATCTGCAAACTGTACACCAATCGCCATTTCAACGTGAAGAAAACATTGAAAAGGGCGTCCTCGATTTTTTAAATCGACTACCTAATAGGAGGAGGTCATCAATACCACGTGAATTTTTTTCAATGTATGTTCAGCGATAACTTTTTACCGTGCTGTCCAATATCGATGATTTTTTTTTATAAGCAAGGAATTCTTTGGGGTGGCTTAATTTTTATTTGGTCAAAATCTGATATCAGATCATCACAAACAAAAAAAAATGCAAAATCAGCGATAATCCTTTACCATGTCATCCGAATTGTATGGTTACTTTTTCATTAGAAAGGGATTATTTTTGGGGTGGTTATATCTTAACTATGCCAAGAAATTTGATGATGGGAATCATGAGAAATCATGAAATTTGCGAAGGATTTGCAATCTGTTTAACACGTATCATTGTACAGGCATATTGTATGAAAGATATTATTACCACATATTACCATCATGCCATGTCTCTCATGTGGTGTGCAGAGAAAACCGAAAGCCACATTATATCTATTTGACACACATTCATTTTGAAGTCGTTTTTTTTTAATATGAAAGATTATTTATATGCCTTCATTGCAGTACGAATGCTTGTTGTTTGTTTTCAACAATTGTTTTTTGTTAAATTTTTTTATCGTCAAACAATAAAAACTTCTTTAAATAACGATCGTTATCATTGTCATTAATTTTGTATCAATAAATAAAAACATAAGCGATTCTGTGTTAATCAACAAAATGTACATTTGATACTATTGTGTACGCGAACTTTGCCTTGTACATTTTATATCTTAATTATAAATCATAATATTCAACAAAGAGCGGTATTGAAACAAAAACCATAATCAGTATCTTCCTCTTGTATAAAAATCATTATTTGGTAATGGCTAGCAGTAAAACTTTGAACACGAATAGGTTTTGTTTTGTATCAACTTATGTTTGATGTAAGTACATATATAATATCTAATGACTACTTCCGAGTTCACAAAAGATAGAAATCTCGTGCTGACTTCGGACCTCATTGTTCATTATGAAACCTGAGAAGTCGATCAGCTATCCGGTACTAGTGTAGAATAGTATAATATAAATATAATTATCTGAACCCGCGGCTGATGAAAGTAAATGTGTGGCTTCCGGACATATTGTTGGATTCTTCAAAACTATTATTGCTTATTGTTGCCTGGATCGGATTTGTATTGAAATATCTTTATGTGTTGTATTTTTGTATCTCAAGGTCCAAACGTTTTAAGACTTATTATAAAGTCAACGTAACGGACACCAACATCAACGAAATGTCATGTACCAATACATAATTTATATGTAAAAAGTTATCATTTTTTTAAATAATAACATAATATTGCATATATTATGTGATTCCGATTGTTCGCTGATTTTTTCGAGAAACTTCAAATAACCGAACATAAAGACTGACCTCTAGCTATGCAATTTTAAGAAACATTTTGCTGTTTATTTTTTTTTAATAACTACATCTACATTATCTCAATCATGCGAGATATTCGAAAAAGTGTAATTTTACCTACAATAAAAAATAACTTACGTTTTCTAATTCTTTCAAAAAAACTCTCGAAAAAATGTAGCCATGTAGGTTTGTCAAAAATTATAATCATATAACTACACGTAGGAAGTAAATTATACATAGTAAGTATATTCATGATTATAATCAATATGAGGGTTGTATGGATTTTATTTACTTTGAAGGATTTCTTATGTGGATTTGATTGTTAAAATAACTGAAACGTAATATAGGTACATACATATAATTTAAGTAGTCTAGAGATACGCATCTTTTCTCATAAGTACCTGCACAAAATCTGTACACAATTGTGTAATGAGATAAGGTTAAGTTATATAACATTCGTAATACGTTAAGTAATATAAGAATATTACAAAAATCGCAAATATGAACCCACGCGCTTCTAGTTCACTTAAAATATATTACATTGATTACCTATAAGATTCTACTTTCCCCAAAAGATGAACATGTCGTGTGAAATAACCACTTCTTATTGTATTTGTGTAATGTGTTTATAAATGTTAAATAAATTAATTTGCAAGCACGTTCTTCTTTTAAATACTTGGTCACTTTATGAACTATTGTACATTTAATATACATAGTTATAAAAGAATTAATAAAATATTAGGATTTGTTTATTTTTCTGCTCACTACTCTGTAAATGTGAACATTATTTTTAATCCCTTTTTACACTCAATTAACTACACTTCGATTCTTAACTCCAAAATCTCTCAAACTTTTAGAATTTGTGCATTCCCGATGACAATTCATGATTAAACTGTTTCCAGCTTGATCTATTCGACATTTTGATAAAATTGGACAATTTGTATTTCATACAGTAATTATTGCATAAAACAAGGATTATTTTTATGAGTTTCTATTTACAATAACATTTGAACGTGAAAAAACTTTGAAAACTATACTACATATTATATTTACTAGTTGCACGTGAGTTCTAACTGTCGATAACGATAGTATGTAGGTATAGTTGTTAGTATGTATGTATTTTGTTTTCTATACAAAACATGTAAGTACATATTTTATGTCAAGATAAGATAGTATGGAAAGAGCAATACTTTCTTACTACCTAGAATATGAAAACAGCTTGGTGGTATGTATGTATGTTTGGAGATTAAGTATCACACTACTGAGAGTCCCTGTAGATATTGTGTAGTGTTATCTGCCATACATATTGTATGAAACGATGTCGTCACTACATTCAATTTTTACAAAAATGGTTTTAAAAAAATTGAGATGTAGGTACTTCTGTAATGTGCATATTTTTTAGAATATTAAATTAAGCTGTTTTCATATTTTGGGTAGGAAACAAGGACTGACCTCCATACTATCATATCCTGACATACATATGTACCTAGATGTTTTGTTTCCTACAATTTGCGTTTAAGTGTACCTACATAGTTTGATACATACCTATTCTTCAATTATACATACAAACTATCACCATCGAGGGTTGGATCTCATGTGTTACATACAACTAATTAAAAAAATCTTGCTCACTTTTCAAATATGGCTGTCTTCGTTATAATATTTTCAAACCAAACACCCCATTATCTATGTTTATAAAGATGTTTATATCCTTGTTGTATATATGATTTTATTCCTCTCTTTTCTATAATCATTGTTCTTTGATGTCCTGTAAAAGCCGGGTAATCAGAAATACATACAACAGGCAGAATAAATTCATAGTTTAGCAATGAGGTGCATTGCATGTAGTGAATATTTGGATTAGACGAGACTGGTGTGTGTGTGTGGATATATGCATGTGCAATGCTTCCTTTTAAAATGTATGTACACCCACACACCTGTTAAAAATTGCACTACATTTTGGGATATGCCATGATGATATGAATGAATGAATGCATCTAAGATTCATCTAGATCTAGAATAAATATCTAATTATTTAATACTATTTTATTCATACTATTATGCTATTACCATATTCTATCCTTATATGGAAAACTCAATCATCTCAACGGTGACTAAGAGTAATTATTTCAATGATATTTGGTATCGTTACTACCACTAATTATTCATTAAGTATAACAGAAGTTGGCTAGCACGAAAGAGATAGTATCCATACCTACATACTCTGACATTGAGAACAATTTACATTGAGAACATCGTACTTCTCCGTATGTTAATGAATGATAACATGATTTGACAATAAATTATTGTTTTAAAAAATAATTTGATATACATAAATCGTTAATTTCAAATGAAAACTTGTTATTTTCTAATACTTCTATTTGTACATATTCATAGACACTATTCAAGTAAAACTAGATCGTTCCACATATTTATGTATGAATTAAATGATCTTATTTGTATGAATTAAATGATCTTAATAATGAAAAATAGATTCACATAACATAAAACCAACGTTTTATTCTTCATTTTGCATAACGCTTTGTCTTGTGACATGTTCATTAACATCATTAACACCACATATTTATGGAGAGCGATTTGATTAGATTGTCATAAATTCTCCCGTTTACCTTAAACTTGTCATAGAAAACTTAAATCGTTGTAATATCTGGTCTAATTGATTACGGGTATATCCATATTCATACAACATTTTTTTCTGAAAAAAATATGTACGTTAAATGTTTTTATATTAGCATAACGTTCACTATTAAGAATTTTTGATTCTGTGGTATTAAAGTGATATGTGTTTTGATAAATACACCAACGTTGAAATTTATAACTACACGTAGAGTGTAAACAGCTCGCCAGGCGAAAGAATGCGGGTACAGAGATACGGTCTAGGACACTTGGCTGTGGCCACTTGGCTGCGGGACACTTGGTTGCGGGACACTTGGTTGCGGGACACTTGGCTGCGAGACACTTGGCTGCGGCGGACATTTGGCTGCGGGACACTTGGGTGCGACGGACACTTGGGTGCGAGCCCACTTGGTTGCGAGTCCATTTGGTCGCGACGGACACTTGGGTGTGAGCCCACTTGGTCGCGAATTCAAAAATATTTTTTTCTGCCTAGGGCTGAAGTTTTTCGTGCTGATTTTTGTAATGCTCTTTATCATATAAGTAGTTGATATACAAGTAGGTATATACAGACATTAAAAATATAAGAAAATATATTTATTTTATTTATTTATTTGATCTTCTTGAAATTATAATTAGTACACTGGCGGGCTTATTGCCTAGTGGCAATTTCTTCCAATTTCTACTTATGTTTGAAATTGTAAAGTAAAAACAAGGTTATTAAGCCAAATTGTTTTTTACACTATAAAAATATGAGAATTTTTCATACACACTAGTTGCATGTAACACATGAGATCCAACTGTCGATAGCGATAGTATGTATAGTTGAAGAATAAGTAAGTACCAAACTATAAACCAATAAATCGAAATTATTGATTTTTTTTAAGATATTTTGTTTCCTACACAAAACATGTAGGTATGTATGCCGACCGCCGTGGCACTGTTGGTAAGCCGTTCGGTTTCTGTGCGGGCGTCCTGGGTTCGATTCCCAGTAGAGGAGAAATATATTTAAATTCATTTCTCACGCAAATATTGCTTCTCTGGGCTGGAAACACTGGTTAGTTGGAAGAAATTGCCATACGGCAATAAACTCGCCACTTGTGCATGGTGCAAGGAAGTGTTTATTATTATTATGTATGTCAAGATAGGATAGTATGGAGGTTAGTCCTTTTTTCCTACCCGGAATATGAAAACAGCATGATAGTATGTATGTATGTTTAGAGATTAAGTATCAAACTATTAAGTCTTCTTACATATTGTGTATAGGCGACAAAACAAAAAATATAACGAATTAGAAAGATAACTTATCTAGTTAAACATCAATTCATACATACCATCACGCCGTATCCCTAATTTATGTGATCTAAACAGTTTTTACTCTCCACACTATGGAATAGTGGAGTCATGATTTCACAATTTTTAAGTGTAATTTTTTTCCATCAATTTCTCAACGAGTATCATATAGAGAGTGCACACTGTGAGTTTCGTCGTGATGTGTTTGTATGTATGGCATATGGCGTTCGGCGTAAGGAATTATTTTAATGTATCCTCTCTACAGCCCAAACTATAAGTCCGATCGACTTCATATTTACATCATATGTGTATAGTGGATAGATCTAGAGCTGATTAGTTTTCCATAGATATCCGTTAATTTCTTCTCTATGATTTCATCTGTCGAAATTTTCAAAATGCTCTCACGTTATGGAAATTCGAGTTTTTTGTAAACTGATAAAATTTTGACTAAACAAAAATACACTCATTAAAAATGCGTTCAAGGACTGTCAAAATTTAAAGAAAAAATCTATGGTTTGCCATATCGATGTGAAACAAATTTCATATTTGTATGAAAAATGTATATAACAGTAAAATAACTTCTGTAAGGGAAAATTAAGTGATCAACTGGCACTTGTAATTGGCTGCCCAGTTTTGTAGTAGCTTGCCCTTATTTGATGGAACAACGATGTATAGTAACTTTTTAGCTGTAAGTGGTTCTTTAAATAAAAATAAATAAATAAATATAAAGAGCATTACAAAAATCAGTACGAAATATTTCATTCCTAAGCAGAAAAAAATATTTTTGATTTCGCGGCCAAGTGGGCTCGCACCCAAGTGTCCGTCGCGACCAAATGGACTCGCAACCAAGTGGGCTCGCACCCAAGTGTCCGTCGCACCCAAGTGTCCCGCAGCCAAATGTCCCCCGCAGCCAAGTGTCTCGCAGCCAAGTGTCCCGCACCCAAGTGTCCCGCACCCAAGTGGCCGCAGTCAAGTGTCCCATTCCGACAGAGATATACAATTTAAATAAAACAATAAAATCAGTTGACGTTCGACGTAGGGGAGCGTATTACCCATCACTTTTTGTCTGATGTTTGCAACCATGATGTATAAAATTGACAAAGGCATTCTCTCATTAATTTGTCGAGCTCTTCTAACATATGCATTACTTTTGTCCTTATCAGAAATATTTTTTTTACACTCTAATGAGTGTTGAGATAAATATGATCCAATTAAAAAATTCAATCATATACAAAAGTTAACATGAATTTACCATAGATACCTAGTCTTTCACTTTGAAATATAATGTATTTTTACATTTTTTTATTTAACTTCACCATAATTCGTGTACTATCGTTGACAGTGCATGTTAAAACCTAGCTTGATTCATTTGAAATTTGGATAAAATTGCACAATTTTGTATTTTATACTAAATTAGTATAATTGTTTTATTACTGTTTATATCATTTCACAAAATATGTTGATAAATTATATATGTTGAGTTTGTTTGATGTATAAAACAACTCGTTTAACAGCATGTTTTTGTTTTTGATAACAATCTACGGACTGATGTGAAATATTTTTTTTTTCTTCATTTCTACGTTAACGTTGAAAACTTTGAAAAGTGTGTCTTCAAATTTTTTTTTGAACTATTGATTACAAAATTTAAAAAAAAACTATAAGCATACATGTTTTTATTCAATTAAATTATTAAATTGAAATATACATACTAAACAACAAGTTAATAACTGACATAGTATAATAATATTGTAACATTGCTATGAAACAATTCATGAATTTAATTATCTTTTGTCGCAATTGCGTCAATGTAAAGTCATGTGCCTACATTGAATCTTAAATTGTCTTCTTGTTGATATAAACCATTTTTTACCATTTATTTTGATTTCTGACCAAGTATCGAGATCAAGAATTCATATTTTATATTTATGAAATTGTTACACAAACAAAATTATTGTTGCAATATCTATTATGTTAGAAGTTTACAGTTATTACTTCTCTATCACGTTTTTGTCTCTTTTGATGAGGTGGTCAATATAAAATCACGTTTTTCTCCCATAGACATATATGGATATCTTACATACAAGTCTCGCAATTTTTCTATTTTCTGACTCAATACTGGACCCAATTATCTGCCTCTGTTTGTTATTATAGGCATCGTGTTCATTTGGGTACTGCAAACACACGATAAAATAACTTTAAACAAATGTTTGAAATAATCTCATTGATGTTTAATTTTTAGTGTCAAATAAAGTGGTTTTCGAAAAAAATATTCGAAACATAAAAAAAATACAATTATTAATTAAGTTTCAGTGTAACTTAATTATTTAACAGTTAACGTAAAACTAGTTTTTAATTATAGCTAATGTCATCATGGTGCCATAATTTGTCATCGACAAACTATGTTTTTTTTATCACTTCATTTGTATATGCTTCGTTAAAAATAGATAACTGCTGCCCATCTGGGTAATACTGTTCTAGGGATAGCAGTTTACATTTTACTATAATATTTATTTCTAATCTAATATTTCTAAAACACAGTCAACAATCCATTTATATTAGTTACTTGCGAACCCCCGGCAAACTTCGTATTGCCTGTATAATTAAAAATGGTCCTTCATTACCACCCGTCGCTTCAGACCCCTCAGTACCACCCGTCCCTTCAAGCCCTAGTACGTCCATTCCCTTCAGTACCTCCCATCCGTTCAGGCCTTTTAGTGCCTCTCTTCCATTCATTACCTCTCGTCCCTTCATTACCTCCCGTCCCTTCAGTAGTTTAAGAAAAAGCTTAAATACAGAAACCATCCTGGAAGACTTGCGAAGAGATGAAAGGACAGTTGGACCGTCTTTTCCCAGGAAACTCCACCTCCATAGGTAAATTGACCAAACACACGAAGAAGAAGAAAAAAGTTGAAATCCAGAAACCTGCAAAGAGATGGAAGGAAAATTGGACCTTCTTCTCCCAGGTTAGTCCACCTTCATAGGTAAAATGACCTAATACCCGACGAAGAAGAAGAATGTTTTAATCCAGAAACCATCCCGGGCATACGCTCGACAATTCACCAAAGTTTCATTGCAATCGGATGAACAGTTTAGGAGCGCATAGCATACATACATACATAGGTACATAGATATATACATGATACCTACATACAAACATTAAAATTTATAATATAGATTCATTCTATTTAACATATAACTTTTTATTCATTTTGATTCTTACACTTCTTAACTTCCTCTATTTCATGTGTCTTAATTTTACGAATAGATCCGTTCGTCTCTGCTCTTTTCTTTACTTGTCATGTTGTATTGTCCCAAATTCACTCCAAATATTCGACTTACAGCTGACATTAAACTTGTACACAGGTATGTATATTCGCAATGTTATTTTTCAGTCGCAATCAATTCATATTGGTGCATTCCCACATATTATTTACCCAATAATTAATCAATTTTGATTAATGAATTCGTAGGTTTTGTCAAAACATTGGCAATTTAAGTGTCGACGTTTATATTATGAAAAACAATACTATGTATAACCTTCCTAGTTACACCCACAGTTCACAGAAACACTTTTACGGTAACTCGACTAACTTGTTTCATTAATAATGTTATACAGACGACATAACGATGATATTACGATTATTACTAGATTATTTTCGATTTTGTTTGATTCCTCACCAAAACGTTCAAAAACTTTTAATAATCATCAAAACGTTAAGTTTCTTACAATGTTTAAATCATAAGTACATAATATCAAATTTAATTTTCTTGTAATACTTTGGAAATTTTCTTCACTTAAACGAACACTACTGTTGAGATGTCGTCATTTCCTGAATAAAGTTGCAAATAATAGTAAAACCTCGTTTTCTTTATTGCAACACTCATAAAATATTGATTGTTCAAAAACATCATTATACATTACAAATTTTAAGTAGGTATTCTAACAATCGTATAAATAATAATTGATAGGTACTCCTACTAAATGTTACAAATAATTTATTCATAAATCTTTAAGTAGTCTGAATTATTAATAATTACTAAACATATGAAATTATATGATAGATTAATTCATATAAGTGCAGTAGGTACAACAAGAATGCATTTAATTTGACTTAAATAAACAGTATATTAGTCTTTATGTAACAAGCATGGTATTGTGTTTTTTTTGCACTTGCTCAAGTCTGAATGAATTATTTGATCTAAGATTTAATTTTTTAATACCTACATTGAAACAATATATCTTCGATTAGTAAAAGTGTTTACCTACTATTTGTATTATTTGTAAATAGAATTAGGTAAAACAATACAATTAAACTATTTAAATAAATACAATATAGTATACCTACTTGTAGCAGGGGCGGCCTAGAACCTTCGGACTACGCAAACTCTGAAAGAAAATGTCAAAAATTCAATGTTTTTTAGCGTCTTCATGAAAAATATATACTATGTTTGCAATAAAACAATCAAAAAATATTAGGTCATAAATTTTATATTGATAGACAAGCCAAGATTTTCGGCTTCTATAAGTAAATCCGCTACTGACTTGTAGTAACTAAGGGCTCCGTCCTACCCTATCCGGTTCAGGCTTTGTGTCTCATCAAAAATATGTAGTTTGTAATTCTTCTAAATTGATTCCTATTATCTGAAAAATGCTGTTTTTTTGCCGCGTAGTAATTGGTGGTAGTTTCATAATTATATACAAAAATACCCATTAAAGACCTATTAATTATAATGTTCAATGACACAATAAATATTTTCTACCGGGCAGAAGAATTCAGGTGTGCCTGCATATAAAAATTAGCATAACAAAATGTACAAAATTTAATTTCAATCAAGTTTATTTTACTTATCATCTTTTAATTTTATTATATATTTTTTTAAATAATATTGTCATGTATGCTAGTGAGACATAGCCATGGCGGAAGATGCATTAAAGTAGAATTAACGCGGTTGAAATGAGGTCACAGACGAATGTGTGGTAAAACGATGTATGATAGAATAAGAAATGAGGATATTAGACGAGAATGTATAATTGAAAGATATATTGTAAGTAAGATGAAAATAAATTCCCTAATGTGGTTTGGCCACATGTAAGGAATGAGTGATGACCGTCTGATAAAAAAAGGATATACCTAAGGTTGATAAAAGAGGAACGGCACTGGAAAATTTCACGAGGCACGATCAATGAAATTTTGAAAGATGGAGACGTTAGAAGTAAGAATAATAGAAGCGCATGTATCAGACGATGCATGGACGTGAATGAAGCGAGAAATGTATGTCAAGAGAGAGAGAAGTCGGTTCTCTCTGCCTACCCCAAACATAGAAATGGCGTGATGGTTCAGACTACATTTTTTAATTCAGAAACAAAGCTGACTTTCCTTCCTTGTATATATAAATGACGATTTAAATCTAATATCGTGAGGTCGAACATTGTAAGATCGCAATTGGTGGGTACTTGAACTCCGCATGAAAGTATTTACATATCTACTCTGTTTTAATATTTCATTGTTATCCTTGCTGCATTCATTTCTATCATTCACAATAAATCATTGTTAGTAAAATATTACAACACTAGAAAATATTAATGGATCTTTTCTCTGAAACAGGCAGCGTTATTTTTTGAACTTTCGAAAGGTGCTCCAATAAAGGTGACCTTGGATATTGCGATAAGTAGGTAACTTTATTAAAGTTTTAATGTTAATCGTGCGAGGCTGCAATTAAATATGAAATTTATTTCGCAATTTTTCACGTCGGTTTGTAAATATGTAGGTACCTACCTACTGCCCAAATGAAATCATGATTGAAAATAGATCAACTGCGTAGGCGATTTCACAGACACTCGTCCTAGTACATAGAGTGTCTGTGGAGATATAATTTAAAGCTCGATATCTATTCGATCTTGTATGTTCAATACTACCTTCATAACAAAGCAATGTCTACAAATCATCGATAAATATAGAGTACTAAAATGGTTGTTACATCGTTTAAAAACAATATGTTCCCTTTTACTATTGTTTATTAAGAAAGAGAAATAATGGACCTTGTATTTGAGTTTTATTCGACTATTTATGATTCTTATGCCAGAGGTTGTAACAAGAGACTTATGAAGTAATTTATTTTGAGATAGAAATATCCTAAATTTTACCTTTTTAATAATAAAAATAATAATAATAATGAACACTTCCTTTCACCCTGCGCAAGTGGCGAGTTTATTGCCGTAGGTATGGCAATTTCTTCCAACTAACCAGTGTATCCAGCCCAGAGAAGCAATATTTGCATGAGAAATGAATTTAAATAAATTTCTCCTCTGCTGGAAATCCAACCCAGGATGCCCGCACAGAAACCGAACGACCTACCAAATGTGCCACGGCGGTAGGCAGACTACAAAATACTTAATTGCATTAAACTTTACACACTTAAGTAGGTATTATGTTCTCGTTAAATCAGTGGCATATTTGCAAATAAATATTGAATCGGAAATATTTTTTCTCTAACTATATAATTCAACAATTGTTTATAACGCTTTATTTTTATTTAAGTTTAGAAGGTCCTATAACTTCTGAGGACGATAAGAGCCGACCCCAATAGCCAATATAGGCTAGAAAGTTGGACAGTGGCAGGGAGAAAAAAAATGTCCTAATTAGGGAAAACGATCGTTCTGTAAAAACGTAAAATTACTAATCTCATTTATTTTTACCCGCTTATAATATAATGCATACCATCATGGCATATCCCACAATGTGGGGTAACCAGCGACAGGTGTACGGGTATACATTATCGTATAAAAATAAGCACGATACATGCGTGTGGCAGTCCCGTCACATTTAAAAAGACAAAATTCAAAATGGATGGTGAATATCATTGCTGAACAATGTGAGATGATATTTTGCCTGCTATATTTTTGATTACCCGGCTCTTACGCCCGAAAACGATGGTAACAGAAAAGAGTGGAAGTATTATTCTAAGCCGGTACCTCACAGCAATATCATTTGAGAGCAATTATTATTTGTGTACATCAAGTATGCGGTTTGAAATGAAATTAAACTAAGTCATCAATTAGATGACATAATAATAACAACATGCTTCGAACTTTGATTTTCCTCGTAGTTAAATATTACGGAATAATAAGACATTTTGAACAGTCCAAGATGTCAAAAGATGACATATATGTTTTTTTTTTTGAGAATCAGTGTTAGTCAATATTTTTTACGCGATAATAATGTTGACTTTTTTAACCAACATTTTGTTTACTTTTATAATATTTTAGAATGTTTTATGAATGATTTTTCAAAACGCCATTCTTGTGATATCAAATTATACTTAACACTTCATTATATGTTTTTTCAATATTTATAGATTTTGTTTATTTTATTACTTTTATCACTATCTGAATCTTTCACGTCTATTTTTTTTTATTTGTAACTTCTTAATGAGAAATAATATATGTGTGTGGGTGTTTTTTTTTAATATTAGGCAACCCACCCATAGAAAAGTGATTTGTGCCAAACGGAAGAAAAAATAAAAAAATAAATTAGTGAATATTACAACTTACAGATTAATTCAATTGTTTTAGATAAATTGGACGGATTGATAAGGAGATCGAAAGAAGAGTTATGGCAGGAAACAGAGTGAATGGAGCACTGAAACCAGTTATGAATGACCGCAACATATCTAAGGATGCTAAAGTTACCATTCATAATACTATCTTAGTGCCAACCTTGACGTATGCAAGTGAAACCTGGACATGGCAGAAGTCGCACGAAAGTAGAATAAATGCAGTTGAAATGAGATCGCTAAGAAGAATCTGTAATAGAACGATGTATGACAGGGTCAGAAATGAGGACATAAGGAAAGAATGTAGTATAAAGAAAGATGTTATTAATATAATGAAAGTGAACACATTGAGATGGTTTGGTCACATGGGGAGAATTAATGAGGAACGCCTGACGAAGAAAATATAAATTGCAGACAGGAATGGAATGAGTGGCCGGGGCCGCCCAAGGAAGGGATGGCACGTCCATGTGAACGGTATTTTGAAAGACGGAAATGTTAGAAGCGTGAACAACAGACGAACATGTATAAGACGATGTATGAATGTTGTCGAGGCGATGAATGTATGTCAAGATAGAAGTAAGTGGCGTTCGGTTCTCTCTACCTACCCCGTAAGGGACATGGCGTGATGGTACGTATGTATGTATATGTATGTATGTATGTTTAAGATAAATTTTGATATTGCGGAATAAAGAGTAAGAGAGTTAAGTGATAAGAGATGCGACATGTTGACTGGTAGAGGGACTTTTAAGTTGGGATATATGTCATATTCGTAGTGCATATCGGACATTCAAAGAACACGTGATCAAGTGTTTCCATATATGTGTGTTGTGTAATTGTTATTTCTCTTAATAAATAAATAGAAATAAAATTTAAAAAATGCTTATTTTAATGAGTAGGTACACAAATTAAACTCTTACGAATAAATCTTCGAATAAAATCTCTAGTATCAATAATATTACTATTTTTTCCTCAAACATGCATATTGTTTGTTGTTCCATATTTTGCAACAGAATTTGCTCGATTTTGGTGATTATGAATTCAATCATATTCTAATGTAGGTTATTATACTATGTACATAATAAACATATGATTTTCATACAAATGAGTTAGAAACGCGTAATTATTTTTTTTCATTAAATTATTATAAAAAAAATACTTCGTAATGACAATAATTCATTCAATGTTTTATAAAATTTGTGCAATATTGTTTTATTTTTGGTTTTTACTCTTGCATATCAATAAACCCTTTTGCACATCGTTGGAACCTATTGGTTTATTCGATTTTCAAGAAAACAAGTGTAACACATCGTAGTAAACTCATTTCCTGATAGCAATTTCTACCAATAATCCACAAATTCATTTCATATTATTTTTGTCGGCCTTCATGGATCAGTTGGTTGGGTATCTGACTGCTGATCTAAAGGTCCCGGGTTCGATTCCCGTTGGAGACACAGTTTTTAATTGCGTTTTCAGTCTGGATCTGTGAGACGATTAATATCGTTAGTCTCCAGAGTGTGGCAACTTATTATTGGGTGCGTGTTAAATTAATATTTGACATAGTACCTGTTAGTTGCCCGATAAGTAATAAATAATAAATAATTATATGCCTACTATTTGAATAATGGGATATATTTCTAGACTGACTTATTAACTGAGGTCACTGAATTGCGAAATCGGTAATCTTACTATATATTCTACCATCGTTCTATCGATATAGTTTATCTTGTTGAACATCTCTGATATGTTCAATAATTGCAAACTGGTGTATCCATCAAAGACAATTTTGCAAATCTCCACCCATTATTCGTCATCATGACAAGTCAAGCGCCATAAAATGTACACTTTGAATAAATGTTGATTCATTGTTGTCATTTATACATTCGCAGCATTGTCCTTTGTTATTATTTATCTGGTATCAATATAGTATGTTTTAATAGAATTCATATCGCTTGCTGAGGATTAGAGTATTCTATTTATGTCCATTTAAAAAAATTGATAATTCAATTCATTTTTTAAAATGTTTGTAAAACGTTCAATCCAATACTTGAAGTTCGAAAATTAAATTCCTCTCATAATGTCTAATAATGTACAATGGGCCCGAGTCAAGTTGAAAACGCTTAACGATATCGCCAAACGCTACTTTTTTTTGTATAGGATTTGACGTTTGATGTAGAATATTTTTCTAAAACTAGTTGCATGTAACACATGAGATCCAACTGTCGACAGCGATAGTATGTATAGTTGAAGAATAAGTACCAAACCCATAAATACAACTAGATGCATGTAACACATGAGATCCAACTGTCGATAGCGATAGTATGTATAGTTGAAGAATATGTACCAAACTATAAACCCATAGATACAAATTATTGAATATTTTCAGATATTTTGTTTTCTATACAACATATGTAGGTATGTATGTCAAGATAGGATAGTATGGAGGAAGATCCTTTTTCCTACCCAGAATATGCAAATAGCATGATGGTATGTATGTATGTTTGGAGATGAAGTATCAAACTATTAAGTCTTCTTACATATTGTGTATAGGCGACTGCCATACAAAATGTATGAAGCGATGTCGTCACTAAATTCAATTTTTAAAAAAATTGTTAAAAAAAAATTTAGATCTTCTACTACAATGTTAATATTTTTTATAGAAAATTAAATTATCTAGTTGGGGTGTTTCGGCTTTTTTCAATAATTGTAAAAGTTTTGGAAATAAAGGCAGTTAAACTCATAAATTTATCATAAAAAAAATATTTTTCTTAATAAAAAATGTTTGAGAAACCCTGGAATTTTTTTGAAAAAACTGATTTGAGATTTTGTATAAAAGTTTTGTAGGCCTGTAACTGTTTATATATTCTGAAATTTTAGGCTCTGTAAATTGAGCGGATCAAAAGTTATAAGGGGGGGACGGACACACACACACACAGACACACACACAGACACACACACAGACACACAGACACACACACACACACACACACACACACACACACACACACACACACACAGACACACGAAATGTTCTACTCCGAATTCTGAGTAAATCCGTGTACGGAACATATATGCTGCGAAGCCTCTATGTTGGTGTTTTTTGACTTCAAAGTTGGAAAAGCCGTGAAAAAAGTAGACCTCTCCATACAATTCTCGCGTATTCTGGCTTGAAACATTGTCGATATGTTAAGAGAACAAAGTTCTCCTGAACAAATCGACAGTTGGATAACAAACAACAAACGTCAAATCCCATACAAAAAAAAATAGCGTTTGGCGATATCGCTAAGCGTTTTCGATTTGACTTAGGGGCAATGTCTATTTCCAGTGTCAGTGTTGATGGGTTGAAATAAAATTTGTTTTGAATATTCATTCTCATTTTTCTCAGTTTCATACTTTATGGACATAGAATCCTCAGCAAGCAATATGTGTCAAAAAAAAACACTCTTCACTACTATGGAATTGTGGAGAGTCATGATTAACTGTGCACTCACTACTTAGTGGAGCATTTAATGTTGGCCACAACCCTCTCGTTTCCTACTACTTTGTTTCCTTTCTTCCAATAAAATAGGTATATGATTTTAAAAAGTTTTTAAAATCATATACCTATACCTCGTTTATACGAGTTTATTCAGATAAAATATTTTCTTTAAGAACTGTTCAATCTTTAAAACATATTTATTTATACCCGATAATATTTTATTCTCACTTCACGCGTCATGAACACATTTATGGAAGTCTTTATAGATCTACTGACTGATTTGTACATAAACCAGTATATTGTGTATATCATCAATGTTTTCTCGATTTTTTTCATTAAATAGGATAATCATAATAGTATTCTGTTTACATTCATTTGTTGTTGAGTTTATACCATTAGTTCTGTGGAAATTCTATACAAGATGATGACAATTACAATATCTCCTTATTTGGATGCACTATCTTTATTTTCATATTTTTAATACGTAAAATAAAAAAAAAACGTTTGAATGTTGTGTATTAACACGAGCAACATATTCAACTATGCAATCAAATATGTAATTTAAACGATTAACTTTCGTACAATTTTTTACTCTCCACGCTATGGAATAGGGGAGAGTCATGATTTCACATTTTTTAAGCGTATTTTTTTACATTAATTTCTCAACGGGTATCATGTAGAGAGTGCACACTGTGCATGTATGGCGTACGGCGTACGGCGTATGGCGTACGGCGTACGGAAAATCCTTTTTGTGTCCTCTCTACAGCCCAAACTATAAGTCCGATCGACTTCATATTAACATCATATGTGTAAAGTGCATAGACCTAGAGCTGATTAGTTTTCCATAGACAACTTTTGATTTCTTCTCTATGAATTCATCATTTACGTTGTTTTTTTGTGTCCTCCCTGCAGCCCAAACTATAAGTCCGATTGACTTCATATTGATATCATATGTGTTAAGTCCACAAACTTAAACATAGACAACGGTTCATCTTTTCTCAACGTTTCTTTATGATTTCATCTATTAAAACTGAAAAAATGCTCTCACGACCTGGAAATTTGAGATATTTTAATTTGGTTTCAATTATTTATACAACACCAAAAATCTTCATAAAATTGCATTCAAAGTTGGTCAATGTTAAAAGAAAAATATTCAACGGTTTGAAAAATTATATTTTATTTAATGGATTTTTGTATGAAACTTATATGTATCAAGAGAATTTTTCATGTTTGGCAATGTTCATTTCTTTGATATCATATTGATATAAGAATATTAATAGCTTGAACTTAGAACTGATTAGCTTTCCATAGATATCATAAAATTTCTTCATAATATGATATCACGTGTCAAAATTTTCAAAATGCTCCAACGCTCTTTAAAACAAAATTTATCTACTTTTATTAAAATATTTCATACAACATAAGCATTCTTCACCATACTAGTTTGTCTATCTTAGTATAAAAATATACTATTGTTAGAAAATTTATATTCCTGGTAGTAAAATTTAGAATGAATAAAAATGTATATATTAATATAAATTTCTTATGTATGGAAAAGTTCAGTAATTTGATTTCATGTTATAATGTAAAGAGCTTGAACATAGAACTGATTAGCTTTCCATAAATAACAAAAAATCTCTTCAGATGATATAACGTGTCAAAATTTTCAAAATGGCATAACGCTCTTTAAAACAAAATTTATCTGCTTTTATTAAAATATTTCATACAACATAAGCATTCAATACCATATTGAGATTGTCAACTTTTCAAGAAGAAAAAATGAACGCTTACTATGGTGTGGAGAGTTTAGTGTTGGTTGGTTTAGTTAGTGTTGTTGTTTAGGGTTTAAATGTATATAACAGAAGTAAAATAGCTTCGGTATGGGAAAATTGAGTGATCAACTTCATCTATAGACAAGTGTATTTTTTACTCTCCACCTCTATCTTCCTCAAGGGGTAGGCAGTGAGAACCGAACACCGCATTCTTCTATCTTGACACATATAAATCGCCTCATCAATATTGATAAACTGTCTAATACATGGTCATCTTGCTATGAATGTTATTTTACTTAAAATTTCTCAACAGGTATTACGTAGAAACTGCATACTATGAGTTTCATGACAATGTTTTTGTGTGTTGGTGTATTCTGAAAACTTTTGTGTTCTAGGAATCTTATATTTGTTAAATAATCTAATAGTTAACCTTTCAAGAAGAATGAACACTTACTATGGTGTGGAGAGTTTAGTGTTGGCCACAACCACTCGTTTTTTAAATAAATTGTTATACACTTTGCCATATCAGTGGCGTAATTAAAAATAAATACAAAATAAAAAAATCATCGAGAAAAAAAACATACGAATTCATTAATTATTCTGTGTAATTAGTGTAATAATACATGCTTTGATCGACAATTTAAAAAAATTGTTTAACTCTGTATCGTTTATGAGGGCGTCATTCTATTCGCTCCCATGCGCCAATTGTAAGGCGAGGGCGAAGAAGTTCTCCGTTATTATGTTCGATTTATTTTGTGATAAAATGTCTGTTTTCAAAAAATATATATTAATGTATTATAATAAACCCATTCCAATGATGTTTCCAGTGTTTGGTCAAACAAGAAAATGTTTAAATTAAGAATTATATTGTTAACATAACCATGTATCTACTTCGATAACAATAATGAATTATTCAAGAAGTCAAATTAGTAAAACACTATTTAAAAATTCAGATAAAAGTAACTTCCTAGGTATTTAGATTTCACTTTTTTTCATATGATGAGGTCTCTTCTAAATGAAAATATTTTATATTCTCCAACTTGTAAGTATGACTGATTTAACGAGTGAATTTGTATTTTTTCGTATTTTATAATATAAATAGTTATTGTTAACAACAATGCATATCATCAAATTCATTACAAGTCGTCATAATTTTATGTTAATGAAGGTTATTTAATTTCCGGCATCGCATAATCGCTAATGTATACAGTCATATTTGTTTAACAAAATATTCCCACACAAAATGGCACATGATTGTAAATGCGCGAAAATTACTTAAACTAATTTACTATTACTATATTTTTATACATTTATATAAATACGAATATAACATCTTCCTATTTGTATTATTGTACAAATTATATGAATCACATAATTTAGTTTATATAAATGTAATGATTTATTCGAGTCGCCAGTGGATAATTTATCTTTTTTTTATAACCATAAGAATTTCGTAAATGATTGTTTGACTCTACCTAATAATGTTATTTTATTAGACATGTTTGAGAAACCCTGGAATTAAAAAAAAAATAATTTGAGATTTTGTATTTGTCTATTTGTATACCAATTTTCAGCGAGAAGCTTTTATGGTTTCTGAGATATATGGAAAAATAAAGCAAAATTTCAAAAGTTGATAACCCCTGACTAAAACAAAAATTCACAATTCTGAGTATAAAAGTTTTGTAGGCCTATAACTGTTTACATATTCTAAAATTTTGGGCCCTGTAAATTGAGCGGATCAAAAGTTATAGGGGGTGGATGGACACACAGACACACACACACACACGCACACACGCACACACACACACACACGCACACACGCACACACGCCCACACACACACACACACGCACACACGCACACACATACACACACACGCACACACGCACACACGCACACACGCACACACACACACACGCACACACGCACACACGCACACACACACACACACACACACACACACACACACACACACACACACACACACACACACACACACACACAGACCCACACACGTATGTTTGGTTTTAGTCCATTTACGATGAATTAAAACCAAAAATTAGTGAAATAATGTGATTAAGTGGACTTCAAAATTTTCCAAATATTTTGCGTATTATGTAATCTTTTAAACCATTTATAACTATGAATATAATGAAAGTTATATACACACAATATTACAATATTTCTGATTTAAAGCAATATAGAACAAATTAACAACGTTGATATTCTCTCAATAGAGTTAAAAACAGTTAGCTGCGGCCATGGGCCCCAGGCTGGATGATATCAATACAGATGTAGAGCGGGATGATGTTGACTCCTACTGGAACTGTGTTAGATCTGTGGTTACCACTGCAGCTGATGAAATTCTGGGAAGTAGGCGTGCACAATCGCGAGAAACGTGGTTTGATGCGGAATGCCAATACGCGACCAATTTAAAGAATGATGCATACCTCAGAATGCAACAGCGATACCATACACGTCAGGCAGTATTAGAATATAGGGACCTGAGAAAGAAGGAGAAGAAACTGCATTGAAAGAAAAAACGTGTATTCCTTGAAAATCAGATCAGAGAAGTTGAACTAGCAAACGCCCATAACAAGAGCCGACTCTTTTACCAGAGGGTCAACCAACAGAAAAAGGAGTTCAAGCCCAGGCTTACGATGTGCCACGACAGTGTGGGAAACATTCTGAGTGAGAAACAGCAAATTCTGAACAGATGGATGGAATATTTTGACACTCTTCTGAATGGAAGTGGGAGTGAGAGCCTAACGGGTACTAGGGACGTCTACAACGATGATGCCAGCAATACTGAGCCGCCACCGACAATAGAGGAGGTGGTGCGTGCCATTAAAAGCCTGCATAATAATAAATCACCTGGAACAGACAATATTCCCGCGGAATTGATTAAATATGGCGGGGAGAAGCTCCACATACACATACATTCTATAATAAAATCTGTTTGATGCCCCGAAACCCTGCCAAGTGAATGGAACTGTGGAATAATTTGCCCCCTCCATAAAAAAGGAGATCCCATGAAATGCTCTAATTACAGAGGCATTACTCTGCTGAATGTCTCATACAAGATCCTGTCAAATATTTTGTGTGACAGACTGGGGAAATACTCGGATGGCATTATCGGAAAATATCAAACTGGGTTCCGTAAGGGAATGTCCACAACTGACCAAATTTTCTGCCTGAGACAGATACTGGAAAAAACTATAGAGTTCAACGTTGACACATACCATCTATTTGTTGACTTTAGGGCTGCTTACGACACAGTAAACCAAGAAAAACTCTACAGAGCCATGGATGAGTTTAATATCCCCAAGAAACTAGTAAACTTAGTGAAGCTCACAATGTCCAACGTCAAATGTCGAGTTAGAATACAACAGGACGTGTCCGAACCCCTGAAGACTTTCAACGGACTGAGGCAGGGAGACGCACTTGCGTGCACACTGTTTAAATTGGCACTGGAAAAGGCCATCCGAGACTCGGGTATTCAAATTGGTGGCCATATCTTCAATAAATCTGTGCAACTCCTTGCCTACGCTGATGATATAGATATCATTGCACGCTCGGAAAATGATTTAAAAATTGCATTTAAAGCCCTGGCTGCATCAGCAAGGAATATGGGGTTGATGGTAAACGAGGGAAAGACAAAGTATATGCCAGTGCATGAACGTCGAAAACCGCCAGATTTGCGAGTCGACGATTACACATTCGAAACTGTTAGCGAGTTTGTGTACCTCGGTACTATGGTGACAAGTGACAACAATGTCTCAACCGAAATTAAACGCCGAATAGTGTCCGCAAATCGGTGCTACTATGGGTTGCAGAGGCACACGAAGTCTCGTCACCTCACCAGAAAAACGAAAGTCCTCCTCTATAAGACTCTAATTCGGCCAGTACTCTCATATGGATCAGAATGTTGGGCAATCGCTAAATCTGATGAAAGAGCCCTGGAAATTTTTGAGAGGAAGGTGCTGAGGAGGATCTACGGCCCGACTTGTGACAATGGAGAGTGGCGTATCAGGCACAACTACGAATTGTATGATCTATACAAGGAGGCAACCATAGTGACAGAAATAAGAATAGGAAGACTCAGATGGGCTGGACACGTCCAAAGAATGAGCGTGGAGGACGTCCCAAGACGGATCATGAATGGTGCACCGGGGGGACGAAGAAAAGTTGGAAAGCCGAAGCTTCGATGGATGGACGGAGTGATGAAGGATGCAAACAACATCGGCATCCATAACTGGCGCAATGCGTCGCAGGATCGACAGTCATGGAGGCGGGCTCTGCAGGAGGCTAAGACCCGACCTGGGTTGTGGAGCCACAGATGATGATGATGAGAGTTAAAAACTCGTGTTCAAGAGAGGAGAATCGTACTTACACATTACGTATTTATACACACATACATAATTCAACTTATAGGATCATGAATTGCCAAAAATATGCCCTTTTAAAGATATTTTGAATTCGTTCAGATATTTTAATTCTCAAATGCAAGTACAGGAGAGTATGTAATGTCTGTGCTGCAATTGTATTTTTCTTTGTTTTGTTGATTTAGAATTTTCTTCACGTTTTGCCTGATTCAATAGAAAAAAAATATGATGGTTCTGTCTGTGAGCATATTTAATTGCAACCATATATATTATTTGTATAAATATGGACTTGAAAAGTCTGTAAGATTTGTTCCGTCTGGTGATCTATTGGTTACTATAATCTATATAATCAGTCTCTGTGTGACTTCAACTAGCAAAAGATTCGTCCTGTAAATACCACCCTATAACCGAGAAAACATACATACATAATTATAGAGTAAAATCCATAGACTTTTTTACACAATATATTTTTGAGATTATTGAATATATAAATGGATTTTCTCGAACAGTTTTACAAGGACATATTCAAAAACAACTACAGAATGTTTTTGTGTATCGTGCTTGTGCGGTGTACAATGCTTTCTTTAATACCTTCGACATCTCTGTGAGCTCTCTCAGTGCGTTTAGGACAGCTGTCTCCTCCTGTATTTCCTGTACTTTGATTTAATCAGCTGTATTATGTTCGCGTTTTTTTATGTACTAGTAAATTAATTATGTATTATTTGTAAATTTTTGTAATTAATATTAATTATCATATCGAATAATGCACGAAGTTTTCACTAGTCCACTAATAAAGCAATGCAACATTGTCTGTTTTATAAATTGTGTGGACTGTATAACTCTCTATCGACAAATAAATCTGTAAAAAAATAAGTAAAAATGAAACACGTTATATTGAAAAGGTTTAAGTACCTAGGTACTTGTTGTCTTTCAATGTTTAACAACCATTATCTATGCGTTCGTGATGGATTCTTTTTGACATGATTTCTGTAATCATCAATAGATGTTCTCGATATTGTCTATGCTTGACCGCACTCTATAATTAGGTACCTACACTTTGTCTATGTCCCAGTCCAAGGTTAAACAATTATACATTAATCCTATCTCAGTCTACCAGATATTAGACCTTTTTTTTATTACAATCAAGTAGATTTTTAAAACAATACTGTATTATTATTCATTAATAATTATTAATTAATAGCATATAAATATAGGCCACAATATAATTTAATAAAGTTGAGAGTATAAAAATTAAATAAAAAAGTCGTCTGTAATTTTATTCTGTTCGTGAAGACACAATAATTAATCAAAACATTAATAACGTATAATAAAGCCAAAATAATTATTGTCTGAGTAACAAATGACTTTATAGCAAATTAAAATAACTGGTTACTCTAAATTCAATGAAGGTATGTTACAAAAAAGAGTTTTCATAAACTATAATGTTTTATCTCGATTTGTATTATAAAATTATTATGTTAAAATAATAAATAAATAAATAAATAATTAATCTATTTGTGTTACAAAAAAATGTAAATGGTGAACTTAATGTTCCAACAATATTAGACAAACTAAATTTTAATGTAAAAACCTTAAATAACTAGAAAAGCAACTGTCGAACTGTTCTATTGTGCGTCAAGATAAAAAAAATATGGCGGTCGGTTCTATCTGCCTACCCCATGACGGACATAGCGTGATAGTATGTATGTATGTATGTAGTAAAATTATCTTTCATACAATTCGCCAGTACCGGAATTGCTTATATAAGCCGAAAATCTTGGCATGCCTAAATTCAACACTAAATAATTTTTTGACTGTTTTGTTGCAACGATACTACAGGATTGGAAATTGACTAACTATGAACGACGATGCTAATAAACGTGAAATTAACGACATTTCTCAATTTCTTTTCGGGGTTGGCAGTGTCCGAAAGTTCTAGGCACGCCCCTGCAATTCGCCTATATTAATAGTACGTGTTATACAGATTACAGTCACCTTTGCAAATTGGAGAGTTGGATGATTTTTTTATGATGTTTGGTGATCATCAAAACTCAGTGAAACTTATATGTGTTATCCACTCTGAAGCACTTCCTCCCTATTAACAAAAATAATCATTGAAATCGGATAATATGGTAAAGAATTACTATCGCTGAAGTGAAAATAGAAAACTTTGATAATTATATCGTGGCCACCATGATCAGATCTTGATGAAATTGAAATGGAAGATACCAACTTTCAAATGAAAAAAAAATCTTCGAACTCGTATAACGTAGTAAAAAGGTATCGCTGAGCATACTAATAAAAAAATTCACGTCCAATTGATAACCTATCAGTTGAAAAATTCAGTAACTCGAAGTGGGACAATTCTTTCCTCTAAACATAACTCTGCATGCTATAATGGAGTCTCGATAGCAGCAATAGGAAGTTAACTTGATCATGTAAAATATCGGTCTTCAGAATTATAACATTTATTATTTCGGATGCTAAACATTGTGCACCTATGTGTTATAAATACGACCCACATTGTTAAACCAAAATTTTAAATTGTTTTGGTTTTTAACTTACACAATGTATTGTCAACAAGAAAAATGTAAAGCACCCAATGTATAAATTTTACTATTTTGTCCGAAATGTATGTATTTCACAAAAAAATCATAATTCACATACATAGGCTGGGTCTATAGGCACTGTATTCAACATATTTATACTCCACCTTTAACAAAATATTTTATTTCTGAGCTACTTTGATATCTTGAAACTTCAACAATATTGACTGAAATTTACTGTTTTTTTTCCTTATACAAAAGACCTCAACGCACGGTCAGAACGTTTTTCACAACGCACTGTGAAAAATCGTTTTTTTTTTATCAAAATTTCTTTGCTGTTTCGTTACAACATTATATTATAATCAATCCTTTCGTATCGCTTTATGAACATCTGGCAGGAAGTGTGATTTGACTTTTTTTTGTTTATATTTCATGCGTTATAAAGATAGGCATAATAAATACATACCTACTTATTTATTTTATCAATTTACTATATACCCAGATTTTGTAATAAGTAGATACAAATACTATTCCTATTTATTATTATTATAAGTATGTATGTGGCAGTATTTTCATAATTGATTTTTAGTACCTTCTTACAATTATCAATATGTCCGATACCTAATCCATACAGCAATCAAGAAATGTAGGTCATGATAAGAAACTGTGTTTTCAATAGATTAATTTAATGTATTTATGAATCTTACACGTTAGATCCATGTAGCATTGTTTTTTTAAAAATAGATTTTAACAACATTTATCATGTAACAGGATGATGGAATATGATATTATACTTGTTTTTTTGTGTATTCGTACCTACATAGGTAGGTACTTATATTTTAAATATTTGCAATATTTTGTTTGGAATCTAGATTGAAACAACTTAAAATTATTAATTACTAGCTGACCCGGCAAACGTTGTTTTGCCATATAAATTATTTTTTGTGAATAATTTGGAATTAAATAAAAAAATAACTAACTTATTGTAAGTATGTGGGGATGGGGTCTATGACTGAAAGAGGAATGGAGCGCTTTGAACGTTAACGGCCTATAAAAATAACAAAACATCAACCATTAATTTTCTTAATTCAATGTACCTACTTCATTCACTCAACTCACATATTTAAAGTTTGATCTCTTAAAATTTAAATGTCTATTAAAAAAACTGATAAATAGTTTTTATTTTAAATTATAACAATTAAAAAAAAACAATCTCAATCTCGAAGAACAGTGTACGATGTTTTTTGTCAGTCCGTCTTTAGCCAGTACAAACTAACTGGATGGTTTGTCCATTGCCCATGCCACGTATAATTGTCCGTTTGAAAAACATGATGTTCCCAAATCTAAGCCATAAACAGACATCATTTGGCCTTATGACTTATGAATTGTCATTGCGAATGCCAATCTAATTGGAAATTGAACGCGTTTCAATTCAATTAGCACTTCTGTGGTAATCATGGGGATTCGTGACAGCAATATATTTTCGCCTCGGAACTTGCCATTCAAAATGCTGGTTTCGACAATGTTTTTCAATTTTTTAATGACCAATTGCGTGCCATTGCACAGCCACGGTGGGTTCAAATTCCGAAGTAAAATAACCAGAGATCCAACTTTCAGCTGTAGATGGTGCGGGAACATGCCTGGCAAATCCAATGAGTTCAAATCTCTGTTGGATAATTTAAAGCTTCGTTGACATCGCAAACTGTATCGATCGATTTGTATGACCCCAAGTCGCCTGGCAACAACTATTGTATCTTGAAATTCAAATCGTTGATGTCCACATTTTTTGCTGCCAAAATGATTCTTTCTGCCAGCCACTCATGATTAATGTATTATGTGTGTACAACGGAAATATGCTATCGATGAGAGTATTTTGCGAATTTATATATGATTGTGAAGAAATCGGTCGGCAATTTTAGGCATCCAGTATTTTCATGGACAGCAACTTTTCCATCGCCGATATCTAACAATTGTTTTGAGAATGTATCAGCGGATGGATCTTGAAGCATTTGAACGCGCATGTTTACTTTTAGCTGTACTTTTTCAACATTACGCCACAGTGGCGATGATTTCAAGCAAGCGTTGATCTCATCAGCGTACGTTGAACGTGGAATGACGGGAATTTTTTGTCTGAAATCACCTGAAAGGAGTAAATGAGAGTCGCCGAACAATTTGTCGTTGTTTTTTATATCATTCAGTGTCCTGTTCAACGCCTCAAGCGAATGTTTGTGTGCCATAGTGCATTCATCCCAGATGATAATTTTGCATTGTTTTAGCACTGTGGCCATAGACGATTGTTTTTGTTTTTATGTTGCACACTGCATCTGGGTTATTTTGAATATTCAGTGGCCGCTTAAATGCTGAATGAGCTGTTCTGCCTCCATCCGATAAAGTTGCTGCAAAGCCAGATGATGCCGCGGCCAATGCGATGCCATTATTTGATCTATTTTGGCGAGAATTAGCGTTTTGCCAGTTCCACCTGGTGCATCCAAAAAAAAGAATCCACCTTTTCCTCCCAAAACTGCCTGCATAATGCGGTCGTAAATGATTCTTTGTTCATCAGTCAGTAGTGAAACATTACGATTCAGATTACCACATGGGCCATGAATCATGTTTGTTGTAACAATATCGAACAGTAGTTGATCAGTAGACGGATCAGGAATTATACTATCGATTTCCTCACTGATAGGATCGATGTACAAAAAATAATAATGGCCGAAAACTACTGTGTAGGGAGTGAGAGAAAGCTAATTTTGTAAGAGAGATAGAAGACCGCCTTCTTTCTCGTTCCTACTCCTTGCAGTTTGCTGGGTGAGATGTGACACCTGTATAACAATCGCACTTTCTGTTTTCACTGGGTTAAATACATAAAAATTTATTGTATCACAATGATTAATCAATTGCCATCTTGCAACCCTATTGCGCATCTGTGGATAAAAGTAAAAATAGTAATATCGCTATTCAAAAATAGGGGTTGGTGGTAGAAGGGTGTTAATTTAGGATTATAAGTATTATTTAATGCCAAATCATATAAAAAATTTAAAAAAATAATTTGTCAAAAAACTAAAAAAAAAATCTGGAGAGGGCCACCCTTATCACCTAGGGGTATAAAAAATAGCCTACAACCTATTCTCAGACCTACAAAGTTTATACAAAAAAAAATCATAAAAATCGGTCAAGCCGTTTCGGAGGAGTTCAATAACAAACACTGTGACACGAGATTTTTATATATTAGATAATATGTACAACGACGTAGATGAACTATTTTCTATTAAATACTCATTTTTATACATATTTTGAAAATCAGGTACCTACTTATTTTCTTGTATATTTTTTCTGCACTTTTTTTAAGAAAATAAAATGAAATACCTTTATCTGATATCTGTCTTTATTTACAATAAATATTTAATAATATGCATAATATGTGAATAAATCATTTGGGTGATGAGTTTTTTTTTTATTATAGGATCTCGTTGTATATGTAGTACTCATTGTTGTATTTCTTTTAATTCACGACTTTATAATCACATTTTAATATATTGATACTATCACTATATAAATTTTCCTTGATTTTCCGACACACGTCAAATTTTCTTTTAAACATTACGATAATAGACATAGTTAACGCTGTTTTTCCACAATTGTGATTTCAAACATAAAACTTAAATAACGATTAACCCTCAAAAAAACCATTTGAACAATCAGACAATCTTAAATGCTTTGTGCGCCTTTATAGAAATATACCTACAATTCCCACAGATGAACGCCCATTAGTGTGTTTTTAGCATGCGTATAGCTCTTATCTTCTACATATATTTATTAAGTGATTATTCAACGGTTTAGAAGTACAAATAACATATTTAATTTATATTTTTTGTTCAGATTTTATCGTTACTCTATCTTTAGCCACATTCCGCATATACAAGGACTGTAATCGGCCCATTCATTAATGCTCATACGAACATCAAAAGTACATAATTCATTACAAAAAAAATTGCTCACGGAATCCTTTAAATCACTAATTTCGACATTACATAAGCAATCACTTAATCTATGCAGGTAGTGAGGTACCTAAATATGAACAAATAAATCACATAAAAAAATTTCAAGTATATTGATACATGTCATTCTACAACATACTTATTATAGAAGTATTCTAAATTTGAAACATTTGTGATAATAATATTCATATTTTAAATAGGTTTAAATGATATGGGATCTATGTATACCTAAATCGAACAAAATTCAACATTGGTCCAAATTCAAAATATGTTTAGGCACATATTTGTTCAAAGCTTGATTACTAATGAATTTTGCCAATATATTTTCATTCGTCCATTCAATATGCATTGAAAGGGTTATTGTATTGATTCAAGCTCATCGACAATTTCCTTAAATCTGTTCATTTTGCCTTCGATTATTTGGTGTCTCGGAAATTCGAATCGTCATCCTCAAGAACATCTAAGTATTCGAGGTAAATCAGGTGTATTGAACACATCGTATCGATTGCTTGCCTTAGAATAATGTTGAATATGTTTTTGTGTACAACGAGATAATCCTTATTTAAAAATAATAATCATGCACAAACTAAATAAGTTTATTACAATAACGTTTAATTTGATAAGTAAAATAATATTCAATTCAACTGACTATTTATCAAAGGCAGAGAAGAGAGCTAAAGATTATTACATATAATGAACAGAACAACTACCTTTTGCTATTATACTACCTTCTAGGAGAAATAGATTAAAAACACATCATTCAAACTGACGGGAATTAAACACTAAAGTACTCCGACACAGACATTGGCCTAATAGAGTGTCATATCCAGAAATTAAAGAACATATTATAGAATAAAAAGACAGGAAAAAAATCGTACACTTCAGCCTCCAGTACATTCATGTATGATTTATAATCATTCGTACATGATTTATAATTATATTTTGTATTTTCTTTTATTTTGTATTGTCTTATAAATTATCTTATTAAAGGCTTAAGCAAAAATATTTAAAAACCTGATTACATCTTCCTCTCCTCTTCCTTTCCTTATCCTTTAGTTTTCCTCTCATTGCTATGAATTGTTCTTATATGCGATCTTCTTTGTTTTTTTAATGTGATTAACTTATTGCCATAGTACATACTGTTTTGTATTATGTAACATTTACCATGGTTGGTTGGAAGAAATTGCCCGCAATAAGCCCGCCAGTGTGCTAATTATATTTATTTTATTTATTTATTTATTTATTTATTTATTTATTTATTTATTTATTTATTTATTTATTTATTTATTTATTTATTTATTTATTTATTTATTTATTTATTTATTTATTTATTTATTTATTTATTTATTAATTTATTTATTTATTTATTTATTTATTAATTTATTTATTTATTTATTTATTTATTTATTTATTTATTTATTTATTTATTTATTTATTTATTTATTTATTTACAATCCTTCCACCACCGGAGCACCAACCAATATGATGGTGTTCCGGACACGGAAAGTAAGTAAGTTTATTTATTTATTTATTTATTTATTTATTTATTTATTTATTTATTTATTTATTTATTTATTTATTATTCCGTCAACAACCCTTTAAGTGCAGGATAACCAAGGTTAAAATTTTTATTTTGAACTGTATTAAACAGCCTGGGTGCCAAAAATGATGTGCGAATTCTGTTCTGGTCCTGGGAACCTTGTAATGCTTCCGATTACGGTATCTCGTTGAAAGTTGATGGGATAGTGGTATCAACAGATATCGATGCTTAACCTCGTGAAGTACAATTGTTTTTGTGTATATTTGTCTGACGTCAAGTACACCAAATTCGTGAAACAGCTGGTCGGATGGATGTCTGTGTGGTTTTTTATTTATAACCCTTACAACTGATTTTTGACTTTTAATAAGCGGATCTAGAGCAGTTAAGGTGGCTCCCCCCAACGCAATATTCCATACGTTAGGATACTTTGAATAAGGGCAAAATAAATTGATTTTAACGTTTTGAGAGAGAGCATGTTTCTTATTTCTTTGAAGATATATAATGTTTTCCTGATTTTATCAGATGTGTGTTGTATGTGTTCTTTTCAGTCAAGTCTTTCGTCTATTGTTATTCCTAGATATTTAGTGTATTTGACTTTTTTAATGCTCTGGCATTCACATAAATAAGTACAGAAAGATTCAAATAAATAAATAAATAATTGTTTTATTGTAATTAATTCATTTAACAACAAATAATAACAAGCGCCCTTGAGGTGAGTTTTCACGAAAACGGCGCTATATAAATTATCCAACCATATATATATATATATATCTTATTAAGTAACATATAACAATTTTTTTCAATAAAATTTAGAAAATGCATATTTTTTTCAATAAAATTTAGAAACGATATAATAATTAATTATAATTCTTTCAATCAGCCAAAACGTCGAAAGGCAAAATTTTTACAGGTATTTATCAAAAATGCAAGTTTATACCCATATACGTATTCATACAGCAGAGCTACCTTGTTCAACCTTGGTGATATTATTGTAACATTTAAATAAGGTAGGTAGGTGATCTGATAGTTCTATTAGGTGCATATTCATCATGTTTAATGAGTAGGTAACTTGCATATTAAAATGTTTATTTGCACGAGTAAAACATGGATGCAGGCAGTTCAAGGCCGGTAGGCGTGGAAAGGGATAAAGGAGGCCTACTTTCAGGAAATGACGGCAAAAGGCTTAAAAAGAAGAAGAAGATAATCCTTATAAAATATACGGACAACAAATTCATCAATTTTTCGATCAACCGTATGATTATCAAATACATAGTGCATAATATATATTAGAATCTTTGAAGAAAATATTTACTCAATAACATTTTTACATTAGTGCTTCAAAACAGATGAAAAATGTAACAGATGAGGGAATCAGGTGATAGTAAAAAATATCAAGAAAAAGTCAGCAAAATAAGTTATAAGAACTCTCTCTCTCCTCTTTGGTATCTATCCTAGATGGTGGTGGGGTCAGCTATCCTTACTGCGCTCTTCCACTTCGTCCTATCCTGAGCATCGTCCTCAGACATATTACATGCCCGCATATCCTCCGCCACCAAGCCGTTCCATCGTCTTTTGGGACGCCCTTTGGGTCTTTTACCAAGTTATACATAAAACAAATATTCAACATAAAACAGTCATTAAATTAATATAAATAAAATATTAATCAATACATTCCTTACATTTTTATATTTCTCTCTCTGTGGTATGAACATATTTTTTTTCAGTAATTTACCATTGAAATATAATTCTATTCCATAGAAAATGGACAATTGTCAAATTATCAAAAAAATGAAAGTAATGTTTATGTCGTAAATAGATTTAACTCATCCATTCACGTATTAATAACTTTCATCGTCGTTAAATTCGCTCGCAGATTAAAAACATTTTACCATTTCTGGCTACAAATAAAATCCGACCGTATCAAATGAGTCATTGTGTCACAGATAAAGATACTTACATTTTACTGCAAATTAAAATAAGTAAGTACTTCAGAACAAAGCGCGCTGACACTTGATGTTTTTGCTTAGAATACTAAATATCAAGGTGGATAGATTAGCACGCCTTAAATGGTCATCACGGTCAAGTATTGTAAACAAAAATAGGTAAATAATAATATCATAGACAATTATTACATGTTAATCACACCAATAGACGTGCTCTATTTATTGTCATCCATTTTAGACAATTTCTCTTTCGAGTGAAAACATTAATTTTAACATGTTTTTATTGGGATTTATTTTTTAAGTCGATCATTTTTTTAAATATTTTTCACCAAAAATATGAATAATTTCAAGATATTTTTATTTTGTTTATCATTTCACTATTTTAATCTAATTTAGAAAGAAAAATATCAATAGCCGTTTATTTATCAGAGAAATACACTCCCCCCAGTTCCATTATAGTTTTAAATTACATATGGTCTTCGTTTTATTTTTTTTATGTATTTTATATAGTTTATTTCATTCTCATATCTTTATTAGGTACTATTTACATATTATGTTTTAGTATTTTTTTACGCATAATGTAATGATGAGGGAGCTATTTTGGCAAATATTCAACATTCATTGATGTCTTTTGTTATTTGCACATTGCTGTATGTTTCCCCTTAATTAAATAAAATAAATATAAAACCAACTCATATTTTTGAAAGTTAATTTTGACTATGAGGTATATCAAAAATTTCAAGGTATTCTGCATATTTAACAGTTGTTTTAGTTTGAATTAAAATCTGCAATTATCACCTATAGAAAGGGGATGCACACTGGTAAACGACAATGACACTCCCAGGTGCCAGACTTACCTATATCATATCTATATTCAATAAGGAAGAAAATATAAAAAAACCAGCCATTAAAAAAAGAATTGTTTTTTGACGTTGCTATCTCTCGGACTAGTAATTTAGGTAACATTTTGTACCTATGTAGAATGAATATATTTTTGTATATACTATACACGTATACACCTATACATTCTTTGAAGTAAAAAAAAAACTATTCAAGTTCAATATATTATCACAGTTACAATTAGTAATAATATAAAAGAAATATTGCCGCATATAATAGGTTTAGACATTATGATTTTGAAGGTGCACAGACTTAGGTATATTGTCGCGTCATTAGTTTCTTGATAAATTAATGTACAGATTGTAAAGATGACCATTTGAAACGTGAGTAAAATTCATAGTTTGTATAGGAATACATTAATTCCATCGCTGAGTCGTCAAGGGACCATTTGTGTCAAGTTTGACGCTATTCACGCGTGCCCCATGCCATCCATCCGCATGAATATAAATTACATCTAGAACGGCCTACTTTGTCTCTATACAATGGAAATACACAAGAATAAAAATCTCAACACTTTTCTTTTACAAATAGCCCTGTGCCTATATTGTAAATAGATGTACCTGATATTTCGAAACACACATTGAACCTAACACACTCGGACGTAAAATAAAATACATACGACTTCTTTGAAAGTTTGGTGTTTAATATATATATTTTTTTTAACTGTTTTTTAGTTCAAAATACCTACGTATTTTTTTCTTTTCCTACGTATGTATTTTTATTTTGTTTTTTCTACTTCTTGTTTACTTGTTTCTTTTAATTAATTCATATTTCATAAAGTTAAGATACATTTTTATTTTTATTTACTTTCTATATTTTTATTTATTGATTGTTGTATATTGTTATTCGATATATGTGTGTATTTTTATATTTTCATGAACATATAATTTGTTATTTTATTTAAGTATCTGTTTGTATGATTTTTGCGAGTTTATTGGGTGAACGGGGAATTAATGTATTTGACTGCAACATACATAGTTTAGAACCGAGCAACTGACGTTGCTTATTGTTGTGAGTCGCCTGATACATTTGTGGGTAGACTGTATTCATGGTGTTGTGGCCAGTACATTTTTATTTTATTGCATTATTTAGCATTTATTTTATTGCATATAATTTTTTTTATCTGGTTTACTTCACTCTTGTTATAATTCATAATATTTTAGATACATTTAATTTTTTTCATTTGTTATGGGCACGTACATATTATATAAAGAATATATTTGTTCATAATAATATCAACTGTAAATATATTTCTTCTTTTTCACTTTTAATATTTTATATTATACATATGTTTATATTAGGTAGATATAAAAATCTATTTTTTTATATATATATTGTATACCCACACACAGGCATTGCCTTTGTGGGAATTTTGGTATTCAGTAATTGTTATTTGTAATTTTTTTGTATTTTTTTTTGTTGTTTATTTAATTTTGTAAAATGTGCCAAAATTAAAATAAATAAATAAAAATAAATAAATATAAAAGAATTTCACTTGATTATCTTTTCAAAACATCCTTCATTTTAACATTATTTGACCTTAAAAATAAATTGACTATTTATTTATTTAATATTGCTTTTCGAGTAACTAACAGGTACCTACTATGTCAAGATTAATTTAACACGCACAACTTGCGATATTTATCTTTCCATAGACCCAAACTAAAAACACAATCAAAACTGTATTTTCCACCGGGAATCGAACCCGGAACGTTTAGATCAGCAGTCAGATACCTAATCAACTGAGCCAAAAATTATTTAATCAATATATAATCTTTTTATGCATTCTGAATTTTCTAATTTGTAGTCAGTTTTTTTAACATATTTATTTATTTATTTATTTATTTATTTATCCCAAAGACTCACCAACAGGCAAAGAGTACATGTATATTACAATGATATGAACGCTGTAATCATTTCTCCACAAATTGCCCAATTAGTGGTGAATACAATTTTAGCATAAAAAAAAACAATTTTATAACTTAAAAACTAACATAGATAATTAACAAAATGTAAGAAAAATAAAATATTTAAAAACTTAAAAGCTAACATAAAATACAAAAAATACAAAAATCGTAAGTACCACGGGGAAAGGAAGAGGAAAGGATTTGGTGTATTAAGGATAGTGCAGGTTAGCAATCAGTAAGTATTTGATTAATGGATCTCCTAAACGCATTCAGGGAAGAGGCAAAGACATCCACACTCCCAAACTTACTATTAAAATTGTGAGTGACTCTGTATAAGGGACTTCTAACACCAGCATTACTGGTCGGAGTGTTCATATAGAACTGTCTGTAATTGCGAATTCGAGTCAACGATGGTATACAGAAGTTTACCCTAGCCAACAGAGCAGGTGCATCAAAATCAGAGTTACAGATCTTGCGCAGCGTCAATGCGTCGAGTAGCTCGCGCCTATGTGTCAGACTTGGCAAATTCATTACGCTGATGTTACGGAATCTACGCTGACCGATACGGAAAAATTTTCTTTGCAGCTTCTCAATCTCGTCAATGTACTTACTATATAGGGGGTTCCAAACAGCAGAGCAATATTCTAATTTAGAGCGAATTAAGCATTTGTATAGCAGCAATATGGAATTTACATTACTGAATTCTTTCGTTGATCTAAGAATAAAGCCCAAAATCCTGTTGCAACTTATCAGAACCTCCCGTATATGTTCGTCAAAGTGCAATTTTGAATCAAAAATAACCCCTAGATCCCTAATACTATGCAACGGTTCCAAAGCCACTCCGTCAATCTTATATATGTGATTCATTACATTTTTATTTTTTGTAAATGTAATGGAATTACATTTCTTTAGATTAAGTTGAAGCTTATTAGCATCGCAATATTTACTGAGTCTGTTCAAATCGTCCTCCAACCCCATACAGTCCTCCTCATTACGTATTCGCCGATAAATTTTGAGATCGTCGGCAAACAGCAAAAATTCTGAATTTTTAAAGCATGTACCAATGTCATTGACGAAGAATGTAAAAAGAAGGGGTCCCAGAACAGACCCTTGTGGAACTCCCGAGGTAACGGCCACGCATTTAGACTTGTAGCCATTCATGACAACAGTCATCAAACGGTTACTAACGTAAGACTCAACCCAACGCAGCAGACTACCATGAATTCCGTAAGAGCTCAACTTCCTAATCAGCAAGTCATGGTCAACCTTGTCGAAAGCTTTTTTAAAATCCGTGTAAATTGAGTCCACCTGCACCCGCTTGTCCAAGGCCTCAAACAAGTAATCAGAATATTCAAGCAGATTTGTAACCGTTGATCTTTTGTTCACAAACCCGTGTTGATTATCAAGTAGGCATGGCTTTAGATGATGGAACAATCGATCCTTCAAAATAGACTCAAAAACTTTAGAAAATTGAGATAAGATCGATATAGGACGGTAGTTCTGTATATCAGATGTACAACCCGACTTATGTATAGGTGTAACATACGCCATTTTCCATAGTTTTGGGAAGCGACCCTCAGCAAGGCTTTTGTTAAAGATTAGTCGTAGAGGTCTTGTAAGATGTGGTGCGCATTTTTTAAGAAGCATTGGCGAAATCATGTCAGGCCCCGCACCCTTATTGACATCTAAGTTAACAAGTTTTGCATATACCTCGGAACTAAGTACATGAATCTTAGATAGAGTTGAGTTGACCTCCGGGTTCACGCACGCGTCAGCTGGAGAGTGCATGTTAGTGGGAGGGTTAAACACAGATGCAAAAAATGAACAGAATAAATTAGCAGTAGTTTCTGGATCATTAGATTTTACCTCGCTGTAGAACATATTCTTAGGGTAGCTGGCAGTTTTTTTCATGTTATTAACATACGAGTTTTCTTTTTAACATGTAAAATTATTTGTTTTATTTTTTATTGTATACATTGTGTTCAATGTCTTAATTATAAAAAACGAGTGGATTGTGACACAACGCCATACTCCTCATTTGATAGTCTCTCCACAATGTATTCAAATTATGTATGGAAAATTTTCCACATTTTCATAAAATGAGTTTGTTATTTTTTTATACAAATATTTAATTATGAAAACTTGATAATTCTGTAGTGCCATTTTATGAAAGTGGTGTGCCTTTAATAATAATGCAATGCGAAATAATCATATAAATTTTTACGTTTCCTGAGCTTGAAGTCACATTGAAGTATTTTACAGTTAAACAAATTGAGAAGCACTGATCAGATATCCTTCAAAATCTAATGGGGTCAAAGCGAGAATGAGATATACAAATTTTCAAAATTTGAAAAAAATCCAATGAGTACCTACTTTAATCTATAGTCGGTAAAGTAGAATAAACACGCCGTACATAGCACATACCACATAGAACAAAGCACACAGCACACACACAGATGTACATTGTGATAAAACTTTCAGAATACAATCTCAGCATGATACTAGTTGATGATCTGCAAATAAAAAAAATAACCTTAAAAATGTGTCAGGAGTAAAATGTGTGTTCTTAAGTCCATAAATATTTTCCAGTCTTACTTATACAAGTACAATTTGCGATTTACATAACTATAAACCGACACTTATATTTTACCTACCATGTTTTTTGTATTGTCGAAACTGACTTAACGTCGGATTATGGTCAAATCGAATGAGTACACAGTATAGTAAATCCGAAAGTTTTTCCCTGACAAAAGTTTTTTGAACATAAAACAAAAAGCAATTGGTGCGAATAATAAACCAAGCAGATATTATATAAAAATGAAAACCTTGAATTTATCTTATTATTATTTTTTATACTTAGGAACTTTATTATCTGATGTGTTTTATTTCAGGTGACTATCTGGTGTTCAGTATTCTGCTCCCAAAGTGGATGGAGTGCTGCACCTAATGGACAGTACCACATACAAACAGACGAAGGTCCAGAGAGATATTTCCGCTACCAAACACAAAGTGGACAATATCGAAAGGAAAAGAGATTGCAAGATGGAACAGTAGTTGGTAATACGAAACCTAGTTTTTATTTATCATTTTCAGTGAGAATATTAATAGTCATTATTTCGAAGTAAATTTATTCAATGATAATTTTTTCCCGCTCTGCTACCACCCATCAATTACTTTGCAATCAGAACCTAGTTTTGTAAACAATTATTCTGTTTTCAGTCAGTATTTTTTACATCAATTTCTCGACGGGTATCATGTAGAAACTGCACACTATGAGTTTCGTCGTGATGTGTATGTACATATGTATGGCGTACGCCGTATCCTTTTTGTGTCCTCTCTACAGTCCAAAGTATAAGTCTGATCGACTTCATATTTACATCATACATATGTGTATGTAAAGTGCGTAGACCTAGAACTGATTTGTTTTTCATGGAGAACCGTTAATTTCTTCTCTATGATTTCATCATTTACGTTGGTTTTTTTTGTATCCTCTCTACAGTATAAACTATCAGTCCGATTGACTTCATATTGATAGCATATATGCAAAGTCCATAAACTTAGAGCTGATTAGTTTTCCATAGAAATCCATTAACTTCTTCTCTATGATTTCATCTGTCAAAATTTTCATTATGCTCTCATGGTTTGTAAAATCTAGATTTTTTTTATATATATTGTTTGAAGTTTTAATACAATAAAAATACACTTTTAAAAAATGCATTCAGGGATTGTCAAAATTTAAAGAAGATAAATCTATGGTACATTATATCAATGTAAAATAAATTGCATATTTGTATGAAAAATGTATATAACAGAAGTAAAATAGCTTCGGTATGGGAAAATTGAGTGATCAACTTCATATTGATATTGTATATGTATCTATAGACAATTGTATTTTTTACTCTCCACTTCTATCTTCCTCAAGGGGTAGGCAGTGAGAACCGAACACCGCATTATTCTTTCTTGACACATACAAATCGCCTCATCAATATTGATAATCTGTCTAATACATGGTCATCTTGCTATTAATGCAACTTTACTTAAAATTTCTCAACAGGTATTACGTAGAAACTGCATACTATGAGTTTCATGACAATGTTTTTGTGTGTTGGTGTATTTTGAAAACTTTTGTGTTCTAGGAATCTTATATTTGTTTAATAATCTAATAGTTAACCTTAGTTAACCTAAGAATGAACACTTACTATGGTGTGGAGAGTTTAGTGTTGGCTACAACTCACTCGTTTTTCAATAACTTCCGCGTATGTTACACGATAACTCAATGAAATCTCAGCATTGTCTTATACAACCAAAGTTTTCAGTTTTTGTTTAAATTAAATGAATAGGTATTTGATATTTTTATTTTGTCATGGTTTGAAGTTGATACATGCGCACTTTAATTCTTGGCAGATAAACACTACTCTAATTCCAAATATTAAGAAGGGACTTTAAATCAAATCCTCGGTTAAAGTTATTTAATATTTGAAGCTGGAATTAAATTTCATTTCTAATGTACTTCAGGTTCCTATGGTTGGATCGATGCTGATGGATACTTAAGACTTCGTGATTACATTGCTGATAATGAAGGATATAGAATACTGAAATCAAAAACAGTCTACGTTGGTCAAAATCGTCCTATAGAGGTTTGTTTCAATCTAAACATTTATTTATATTCTACTTTATAAAAAAAATAATTCTCAATATAGATACTTGTCTTACTCATATATTTTAGGTTTCATTAATTTTCTACTATATATGTTTATTTTTTCTACTTGATATGAATAATAATTATAATCAGACGAAGAAGACATCAATTTACTAATAATTAATTTAAAAAAATATATATTTCAGGAAGCCATAAAATCGACCAAGAAAGTACCACCTCAAGCGGGAATACTAGTCAAACCAGGAAACACCAGACCTGTGGCAGTGGCTGCTTATTCTCCTGTTAGAACTAATGTCACTCCAGCTCCTACATTCAGTTCCTATCTTCCCCCATCAACCACTCCAGCTGTGCCACTACTGCATAATGAATATTTGCATCCTTCAGTCAGCCCGGCTATTGTTTCTACGCAAAATGAATATCTTCCTCCCATAAGAAACCCAGTGGAAGCCGTGTCCAATGATTATCTTCCACCGTCTAAGTCACCAGCAGTAATCATATCCCACAACTCGATCGAAAGCAGCACTGATAAACCAGAATATGACTTTAGACCGACAATTGCCCCGGTCGCTGCAAGCTCCATCACTCAACTTCCACCAACTTATTCTACAACGGAGAGACCAATCTCAATTAATCCATCATCAACCACTTACTTGCCTCCTACATCTGCACCTTCTTCCTACGTTCCTTTGGAAACCTCAACCCCGGCTTCGCATAGAATCGTATCATCATACGTTCCTTCCAGACAATATGTATCTTCAACTCCCGCTCCAATTGTAGCAATCACATCTAATTCACTGGGTGAATATAGAAGAAAGTACCAGCCAGTTGAAGCTCAAACATATCGACCATACATTCAGTCGACATTTGGCGATCGTCATCTCCAAACTATCAAACCTCTCAATTTGGACCCGTTCAGTCTACAGAGTACACCCATTGATCGTTCAGACTATCAATACCAAAGACCCCGAACGTCGTACCGGCCTCAAGCTGCATATACTAACTCATACACGGACAACAATCTAGGAAATGGTTATGATCCACAGTATCCTCAGTATGACGGAGTATCTGTGACAAACAACGGATTTAGATATTACCTTCCCAAGCAATATCACGAGGAGGAAAATTCAGGTAGTGACACTAGAGCCGGAAGCTTTGGATATATCGATCCATTTGGCATTAGGAGAGTTATATATTACAATACATCTCCTGGATCTGGTTTTGTGCATAGGAAAAACAATAGATACGTGGGATTAAATGCTACGCCATATGATCCTAGACCACTGTAAATGATAAACGATTCGATCGATGGCAAGGATCTATTACATCACGTAATAATAAATTGTTGTGTAATATTCGCCTACATCAAGATCAGTGGTGGAATGTTATGACAATGGCTGACATAGCCACCTTGACAGTGTGACGCCAACGTATGTAAATGATTTAAAACGAACATAAGAAAAATGTGATTGTGTTATAATATATAAGTGTCATTTCTAAACCATATTCATTCTTATCTCATTTAATATAGAACATTTGCTAAATAACAATTAATATAAATTTTACTGTTTAATTATATTTTTCAAGGATTGTTCATCCATTGTACTTAGTGTAAACATAGAATAATTTACTTTACGAATGACTGAAAAATATGAGTGATTATTTATTTATTGTGATGTAAAATATTTCACACGATTTTAATTAATAAGTATATAAATATCTTTAAACAGACATAAATTACAATCATCAATATTTAAACATAGATGTTATGAATCCAGTAGAACTCCATCGTGTTAATTCCAATATTATTAAAAAAAAACTAAATTTGTTTATATCATAATTGTCAGAAAAACAAAATGTTTTTTAATCAAGTTATATAAAGAACACATTGCCTTAATATTTTATTTTATTTTTTTATGAAATACAACAAAGTTTTGTTGCTTTTCAACGAGAATTCAAAGAATATTAATTTTCAAATATATGATCTGAAAATAGGTTGATTGAACTTGTATCAGGATCGTTCATTTTAATTTTGTATCTATTTTTTGAAAATAAAATAATATATTCAGTACGCAAATATTGCATATCAATATGATAAATTTAATTTTATTATGTACTTATAATTGAGTAATATTTTAAACTGGCGGTCATTCAATCATCCCAAACTTGGTCGACATTAAGTGGACAAGCTAATGACGCAAAGATCACCCACCTATAAACCGGTTTTAAAAATGGACCAATGCTTAATATTAACCCAGAATTAATTTAGTAAATTCAAATACACAAATTAAAGAATGAAATATCAATAATTAATATAAAAACGAACTATCTGCACATAAATAAAGTATAGGTATCTCAAATTACAACTGTAGATTCGTTCAAGAGAATTTATTTCCCTTAATGAATCGACATTATTTATTTGTACTACTGAATTGTATGCATTAGTAGAGTTTTTGCACGGTTTTTTCAACTTTGAAGTCAAAAAACACCAATTCGCAGCATGTAATGTGTTCCATACATGGATTTACTCATGATTCGGAGTAGAACGTTTAGTGTGTCTGTGTGTCCGTCCCCCTATTATAACTATTGATCCGCTGAATTCAGAAAATATAGAAAAATTTAGGCCTATAAAACTTTTTTACTCAGAATTTAGAATTTTCATTTCAGTCAGGGGTTATCAACTTTTGATTTTTTACTTTATTTTTCCATATATCTCAAAAACCATAAAAGCCAGATAGCAAAATATTGGTATAAAGAAAGTCAAATGATTTTTAAAGTTCCGGAGTTTCTCAAACATGTTTTAATAAGAAACACATTTTTTTCAAGTCGAAAAACGCCGAAACACAGCAACTTGATAATTTAATTTTTCATTAAAAAAATATATTGTAGTAGTACCTAGATAAAACTTTTTTTAACAATTTTTGTAAAAATTGAATTTGGTGACGACATCGTTTCATCGTTACAATTTATATGGCATACACTACACAATTATACACTAATTTATACACTACACAATATCTACGGGGACTCTCTAATCTTCAAACATTCATACATACCATCAAGCAGTTATCATATTCTGGGTAGGAAAAAAGGACCTCTTTACTATCCTTTCCTAAAATACATACTTACATGGTTAGAAAACAAAATACCTTTAAATAGGTATTCAATAATTTGGATTAAGGGTTTGTTGTATTGTACGTATCCTTCAACTATACGTACTATCGCCATCAACAGTTGGATCTCATGCGTTACATGTAACTAGTTTTAAAACTTCATTTTCAAAACATGAATACGCAAATTGTTAATTTTCTCATAGTTTATATTTTGACATTAAAATGTTAAAATAATACGAGCTTTTTTTTGACAAATTTGCAGTCACGAAATTTAAGTTTCGAATTTTGTTGTCATAAAATATTTTGTGGAAAAAAAAACGTTAATAAATAGTGTATCTTTACTGGAGAAGTCGTTCCAGATCGAGGTCGAACAGTAGGAATCGCTTCGATAACAACCAATATCATAAGCACAAAAATCAGAACAATTATAGAAAATACCAAAACAGCCATTTTAATAAAAACAACATCGAAAAAAAAGATGACTTTTTACCTGTAGCTGTCAACACGAAAGACACCAGATGACCTTTTTTTACCTGTAGCTGTCAACACGAAAGACACCAGATGACCTTTTAACCTGTAGCTGTCAACACGAAAGACACCAGATGACCTTTTACCTGTAGCTGTCAACAAAAAAGACACCAGATGACCTTTTTACCTGTAGCTGTCAACACGAAAGACACCAGATGACCTTTTTACCTGTAGCTGTCAACACGAAAGACGAATAAAGTGGAACCCAGAGGGCATACCATCACGCCATGTCCCTTGCGGGGTAGGCAGAGAGAACCGAACGCCACATTTTTCTATCCTGGCACGCATCCCTCGCTTCGTCCACATTCATGCATCGTCTCATACATGTTCGTCTATTGCTCACACTTCTAACATTTCCGTCTTTCAAAATTTCGTTCACATAGTCGTGCCATCCTATTCTTGGGCGTCTCCAACCTCTCGTTCCATTCCTTTCCGCTCTGTATATTTTCTTCGTCAGGCGCTCCTCATTCATTCTCCCCATGTGACCAAACCATCTCAATGTGTTCACTTTCATTCTAGTAATGACATCTTTCTTCATCTTACATTCTTTCCTTATGTCCTCATTTCTTACCCGGCCATACATCGTTCTATTACAAATCCTTCTTAACGATCTCATTTCAACTGCATTTATTCTACTTTCATTCGTCTTCTGCCATGTCCAGGTTTCACTTGCATACGTCAAGGTTGGCACTACGATGGCGTTATTAATGGCAACTTTGGCATCCTTTGATATGTTGCGATCATTCATAATTGGTCTTAGTGCTGCATTCACTCTGTTTCCTACCATAACTCTTCTTTCGATCTCTTTATCGAGTCGTCCGTTCCGTTGAAATATGCTTCCTAAGTATACATATTCGTCGACTTGCTCGAGCCATTCGTTCTCTACTCTTATTTTACACGCTGTTCTACTTTCACTCTTTTCAAAGACCATTGTCTTTGATTTGCTGGCATTCATCCTAAGTCCATTCTCTATACATCCTTCATATACCAGACTTACAAGATACTGTAACTCTTCCATACTTTCAGCTAACAGTACTTTGTCATCTGCATACATCAAATCACGCACTATTACAGTACTCAGTTTCAAACCCTTGCTTTCATCCTTAAGGGCTCTTATACAGAAGTCAATGTACAGGTTGAAGAGCCATGGAGACAGCACGCATCCCTGTCTAACGCCATTATTTATAGAGAACCACGTTGTCACTGTGTCGTTGACACGAACACATGCTTCGCTTCTCATATATTGACGCGATTGCGCGTATCAGTTTGCTCTTCACTCCATACACTGCTAATATATCCCATAATTTTTCTCTAACAACTTTATTATACGCCTTTTCTAGGTTTATGAAAGCACAGAAAATTTTCTGATTTTTATCCAGAACCTTTTCTGTGACCGTGCGCAGAGAAAAAATATGGTCTATACATCCTCTGCCGCCCACAAACGCACCTTGAACATCCCATATTTTGCTTTCTGTAATCTTTCGCACTCTTTGATCCAGGATCCTTGCATACATCTTACCAACTGAGCTTAGCAAACTTATGGCTCTATAGTTTTTGCAGTCGAGCTTCGATCCTTTACCTTTATACAAAGGTACCACGACTGCATTTCTCCAGTCTGAGAGAGTGTGTCCTTCTTCCCAACATTTGTTGAAAAGTGAGAGACACCACTCCAACTTCTGTTCGCCGCCATATTTTATAAGTTCAGCTGATACACTGTCATACCCGGCAGCTTTCCCCGCTTTCGCGTGTTTTACTGCTTCAAACACTTCTTCTTGCGTTATTTCATCCTTATCACTTTCGCTTACTTGCCATGTTCTCTGGCTCACGTCCCCACTTACTCCGCTATCATACAGTTCCTTGAAATATTCTTTCCATCGTTCTTTCACGCCGTCTTCGTCCATAGTTATTTTTCCATCTTTATCATTTATTCCTTTCGAAGCTTTCACAGTTCCATTTTTTCTTTTCGCTACGCCTTTCCAGAACATTTTCATGTTTCCAGGAAAGTCGTTGGCTATTTTCAGGCTTTCTTTCTCTTTTATACCATCTCCTTCCCTTTTTACTTGTCTTTGACTACCTTCTTACATACTTTATAATTCTCTTTTGCTCTTTCTTCATTATTCGATCCTTTCGCGGCTCTTAATGCCATCCATGCTTTCTTCTTTTCCCCCACAACAATCTTAACTCTCTCATTCCACCATGCATCGCCTTTCGTTCCACGTCTTTTAGCAATACCACATACCTTTTTCGCTGTCTTACATACGGTCTCTTTCAATGTCGTCCATGTTTCCTCGATATTTTCACTCCTGTGTATTGCTCTAAGAAGTTCGCTTTCCGTATCTTTCGCATATTGTTTTCTTACACTCTCATTTTGCAGCCTTTCTACTTTGGTTCGCTTCGGTGGTTCACTTCGGTGGGTTTTAGAGCGCCAGCCAGTAAACAGAACAATTCTTGATATCACCAAGTAGTGATCTGTCTCCAGATCCGCGCCCCTGTACACTCTAGTGTCCACTGTCGCTTTCCTTAGTGCGGCGTCAACACATACATAGTGTATCTTTATTTGTACATTATTTTTGTTATAATGTGTTTAGATCCACACGTAATGTTGTATAGTTGTCGCCAAATAACTTGAACTTTTAGCAGAGAAGGGGGGCGATTTACACCTAAACCAACTAAGCAAAAATACATAACCGGAAGCTCATTCAAGATGTTCGGCGAAAATTATATAAATGACAGAAATGCAATATTGCCCGTTATTCGGGCTTATGTGTCGTTGACTGACATAGGTATTTTTTTATGGTCAATAAGTCCTCCACATTATATGGATATTATTTTTGCATAATAAACGAATATTCTTATTATTTTGTTGCCGCTATAATTAAAAATACAAACTCAAATACTAACAACGACATTGCGTCGCGTTGAGATTACAAAAGTAATAAAATGTTGTTATGCCAAATGAGTTCTGCTTAAAACAGCAACAGACGAATGAACTGGACCTGTACTCCTTTACATGACTTCCACCTGGTGTAGGTGGTAGACTAACGACCTACGTAAAAGGAAGACGAACGACAACACTATATTTGGTCATAATAACGCAATACTATCAAGACCTGTTTACAATTTAGGATTATTCGGATTAAATTATAATTTTGAGATATGTTTTGCTATTTAAATTAGGTGAGTGATTGCAATATTGATTTAAAAATATAGGTACACAAAACCACATTTGGAACATAATACATAATGAAGATATCAAAATCCATTTGTATCATGGAAAATTAGTTTATTTTGTACGAAAAAATTTCATTTTTCTTTCATATTATCTCAAAGTTAAGGTTCAAGTTTCATTTGGAAAAAAATGTAAATCTTAGATTATACGCTATTGTAATTTAACTTGTATTTGTTTCTAATTCCGTCTCAATTCAAATCTTTTCTCGCATTACTTGATTTTTAATTTAAAAATTAAATAATAAAGTAAACCAAGTTTATTTGTCCTACCCACAATATAAATAATAAAAAGTGTTGTTTAAAAAAGTTTTTTTTTTATTTTTTTTATATATAAATATTACGTCCCTCAATGATCATACGTCCTAATTTTGTCTACAGTGAAACATCTTATTATTGAGTGTATTTTGAATTTAATTTTGAGAGTGTTGATATATCAAATTGTACAATCATTTAATTTCATTTTTTTCTATTTTAGAAAAATAAGGTTTTTTGTGATTTCAAAATTACCATTATATATAACCACAAAATTGTATCTGTATTTCAATGACATAAAATGAACAAATACATAATATTTTCTGAGAAGTAATAAATACTATATCACAATATACAATATATTATGGGTGCCTTACAATGTAATGTTTCATAAAAATGACATAATTAAGGACAATATATTACAAATTATTTATTTATATCCATTCCAGTTATTACGTTAGTGCCATTTATAATATAGGTTCAATGTACAAATAACATTATAACAAATGTGATCTAGAATTTGAGCCGAAGATACATTTAATATGAGTTTTATTAGTGTATTTTGTATCTTTCATTTTTGCAAAGTGTATTTTATCACCCAGATCTAACAAACCTTTCGATTTTAATTTGTGTAATAAAAGATATTTGAAAAATATTAAATACGCAAAGTTCCAAATGTTTCCTTGATATACATGTATCATTGAAAAACTAACCTCTTTGAATATTTTTTTGTTTAAATACGACGTTCTATTCATTTGTTAAAATATACTTGCACATCATCTTTATCAAATATAAAATCAATTAATTATCATAATGAAGAGAATCTCTTAACATAACTACCTAACAATATAATACTTTTAACTATTAAGTATTTAACAATACAAATTACAATTAGATGTAGGCATTATTATTTTATCATTTTAACTTTATAAAGAAACGATTAACTTATTTTAGAATAATAATGTAACAGATTTCGTCAATAATTTTTCATCGATTTCGATAAAAAATATCAATGAAATTTTTCGTATGTATGTTTCCTCTTACCTCTTGTGACAAATTGTATGAATTCTTGTTACGAAATCTGATGATTACAAGTCACTAAATAAGTAGTTTTTGTAGTTACTATACAACTATTGTGGGAAATTATCAACTACGTTATTCAAATTTCTATAAATAAGATATAAAAATGCAATAAGAATGTTTGCCTGTACTTTATTATTTGAATAAATTATTATTTATAAAAACATATTTTGTTTGATTATTTATGTTACAGTTATTCAAACAAATATGCTGCGATGCGAATAATGAACGAAAAAAGGGTCTGCCTTAAAAAAATATAGCGCTGATGGAGATGAAATAAGAAAGAGATAAGAGACAGCCAAGAAAAAATAGCAGAAACAATGATGTGAGAGAAGTGATGAATATGCAATTATGCAATGACAAAAGTGTCATTACATATTCATCAGTTCTCCCTGCCTATCACAAAAAAGGAGAATGGTGTGATTGTACGTTTAATGTGTATATTCTTCGTTATATTAATGGAATAAAAACTGGTCAAATAGAATTCATATTATTTTAAGAAATATGAAGTTGAAGAAACCAATTCAATTAATGTCGTATATACAATTTGGAAGATACCAGAATAAAGGCTTTATCCATTGATACTGCCTTCTGGTAACAGAATAGTTATAAAATACTGTTTCGAGAAGTAAATGTAAAAAAATATAATATATACCTAAATGCAAATCTTCACTATCGCTATCAATATCTAATGATTTATAAAGAGATTATAATAAGAGCTGGTTTTGTATATTTATTTTCACCCAAGCAATAATAATAAATGGTAGGTAGGTACCTATTATTATTCATGAATAATAAAATGGTTAAACGAAATATGAAGTAATAACTTTATATAACAGTTATGGCACAAGCCCAAGGGCACTGCCACAGAAAGTGCCTCAGTTCGGTCAGTTTATAAATTTATACAATGATGAATTCTAAATTTAATAAATTTAAAATATTTCAGACATACGGGAAAAATAAACAGAATTAATAGCTATATAAGAACCATTATAATAGGGTAGTTTTATATTAAATTCATGCATACCATCACGGCATGATACCTAACGAAAGGTGTGCGGGGGTGCACGAATCACCACACACCAGCCTCGTCACACGTAAAAAGGCAGCATTCATAATTTGTGGGGAATATGAACGACTAGCGATTCTGTGCCATACGTAAGAAAAGGCAGGATACATGAGTCAAATATTTTTTCCTTGAGATAATTGAGGTACTTTGGAGACTTCAAAATGTAAGATAGTTTATTGAAAGTTGCCCAGGCAAGACCACATATTCTCTCTACTTCGGCCTCTTGAGGAGTTACTTGTGAAGATTACCTGGCTCCTACGGGATACCTGATAACGATGATAATTTAAAGGAATGGAGATTTTTTAAGAGGCCATATAGGCTAAATCTAGTGACTGAAAACATGATATAAAAACCGCCTAATGCACTATGAAGTTACGTGTTGGTAAGGGTAACTATCACGAGCGTTAAAAAAGGTATATAAGTGATTTAAATTATCGGAAACCAAAAACTTGTTGATTTTTTGCATTTAAAAACAAACCTTAGTTGAAATGAAAAAAAAATATCGGTCATTCACTTTGATTCATATAAAAGATTTATTTACACATAGTATGGAGTAATTTACAAAAAATGCTGTAAAAAAGGATATTTTTAATATTTTTTTTTGGAAGAATTTAAGCTGAATTTTCAAATTGTGTGACGAAAATTCACTAGAGAAATGTTAAAAACACATATACTATTTTTTTCTAGACACACGCTGTTTAACGTATTTGAGGAATTTCATTTGAAATTGGGGTGTTAAGGTTTATATGCCCCCTTAATTCACATATAATATATACATATCTACATACATATATTATATTATCATCACGGCATACCCCACAATGTATAGGGTAACCGGCGACAGATGTCTCTACTAACCAATAAATAAAATGAACATATCTCATCATCATCATTGGCGCTACAGCCCACTGTGAGCCTTGGCCTCCTCCAGAATTTTTCGCCATTTAGACCGGTCCATCGTCTGCATTCTCCAGTTTGTCACGCCAATCCTCTTTAGATCCTCCTGTACGCCGTCCATCCACCGCAGCTTGGGTCTCCCCACACCACGTCTCCCCTCCGGTCGTGTGTCGAGAATCCTCTTTGGGATCCGGCATTCCTCCATTCGCTGAACGTGCCCTAACCATTGAAGCCGATGTATTTTAATATATTTTACTATGTTAGGATCACTGTAAAGGTTCTCCAGCTCATGGTTGTACCTTATCCTCCATATTCCACTCTCACAAAGAGGCCCAAAGATTTTTCTCAAAACCTTCCGTTCAAAAACCAGCAGCGCTTTTTCATCCTTCCTATTAAGAACCCAGCATTCAGCACCATATACGAGTACTGGTCGCAGCAATGTTTTATACAATAACAACTTGGTATTTCGTGTCAACAATCGGGACTTGAGATGTCGGTGAATACCGAAATAGCATTTATTTGCCACAGCTATTCGTCTTTTAATCTCGACACTAACATCGTTGTTACTGGTTATTATTGAACCTAGGTACTGAAACGACCCCACAGTTTCAATGGTATGATTACCAGCACTAATCAGAGTTTCTTGGGCATTTCTATGGTTGGACATTTTAGCTGCAATCATATATTTTGTCTTAGAAGAGTTCACTTGAAGTCCCATTCTGGCAGAAGCATTTTTCAGGTGTATAAACGCTTGTTTTACATCATTTGGTGTTCTTGCAATTATGTCAACATCATCTGCATATGCAAGTATCTGGCTTGATTTGCGAAAAATTGTACCTGCTGTCTCAATTCTGGCATCTCTGATGGCTTTCTCTAGTACTATATTAAATAATAGGCAAGACAATGCATCACCCTGCCGTAAGCCATTATAGGTTTTAAATATGTCCGAGGTGCTGGTTTGTATTTTGACCCTACAATTTGAACCATGCAATGTTGCTCTCACTAGTCTTACTAGTTTGAATGGTATTCCCATTTCCATCATGGCCTCGTACAATGTCGCTCTATTGACACTATCGTATGCTGCCTTAAAATCTATAAATAAATGGTGGGTCTCTATATTATACTCGAGCGTTTTTTCCAGTATTAGCCTAAGGGCAAAAATTTGGTCAATTGTCGATCTTCCTGGCCTGAAACCACTTTGGTATTGCCCAATTATATGTTCTGCATGTGGCATAAGTCGCATGAATAGAACCCCTGCAAACACTTTATAGGCTGAACTCAGGAGCGTTATACCTCTGTAGTTGCTGCAGTCCATTGTGTCACCTTTTTTTATGTAGTGGACATATAATCCCAGTATTCCATTCTTCTGGTATTGATTCAGTGTCCCATATTTTACCAATAATTGTGTGCATGAGTCTACCTATTGTCTCTCCACCGTATTTGAGTAGCTCACCTGGTATTCCATCGTGACCTGGAGACTTATTATTTTTGAGTAGGCTTAATGCTTTGTTTACTTCTTCCAAGGTTGGGTCCGGTTGATCATCTTCATTTTGTTCGAAGGGGGGGATATTTATGTCTGATTCTCTTGTGGTGGTTTCGTTATTCAACATTTCATCAAAGTGTTGTGCCCAGCGCTTAAGGATATCTACATTGTCATTAAGAATTTCACCATTTTTGTTTCTACAGGCAGTTGTTCTGGGTTTGAATTCCTTCCGCTGTTGGTTAATCCTTTGGTAGAACTTTCTTGTTTCATTTTGAGACTTCAATGTTTCCAATTCCACCAGCCTCAGCTTTTCATATTCTCTCTTTTTCCTTTTATGAGTGTGCTTTTCTTCTCGTCTTCTCTCTCTATATTCTTCTTGAGTGGCCCTTGTATTTCTCTGTTGCATTTTCTTATATGCCTCATTCTTTAAATTTGTCACCCTCATGCAATCACCATCAAACCATTCAGGTCGTCTTGTCTGTCTCACGTTTCCAAGTACAGCTAGGGCTGCTTCTTTGATATTTATTTGGCAGTCCTTCCATATTTCAGTTGCTGTTTTATTGAAGTCGACACTATTGTTTATCCTATTCAATTCCTCCTTGAACCTTGCTCGTATCTGCTCGTAAAATGAACATATCTACAGAAATGAAATATCATAATTATTTTTTAACTACGTGTAAATTTAAACCATTATAACTATTTCTATTAACTATTTCTTCTTTTTTTTAAATACGTGGCATTACGTGACATCCAATCATTTGGATGATATCTGCCAGTATAATAATATTATTAAAATAAATTAGGTTATTGCTTTATAGATTTGAAACCATTAGGGCGAAGAAATTCTGCAATGTGCAAATAGATATTCGGTTAATTTAACATATGACATATCTTATGATTGTATTTATAACATATTAAATAGACACTTTTTTTGTTTATTATGTAATTATTTACGGTCTTACTTATTAGATTTCTTTAACAGCTTACTAAACGCGCAACTAGATAATTACGACTAAAATAGTTAAGATCGATATTAAAAAATCTTACTTATAAACGTATACTAAGATGTGACTAACTAGTTTACCGAATTGTTTACAAACACCCTCATTCATTTTTTTCATATGGCCGCATTGGCTTCATAGATGTCAAAAATTAGATAAATGAATGTAATTTTTGGATAACTCACATCGAAAAATGAAATTGAAAATCGCTTTGTGTCATGTTGAGTCAATTTAAACACGATTGCGACGAATAATTATAAGGAAAAACGTGATGAAGTTTTTCTGTCAATCTCAATATGCGTCGGATCATATTTTTTGTTAATTACACTCTATTACGAGATAAGTAAGACGGTTATTGTTTTAGTACTCTGTTGATAAAACACAATAAACGATCAATCTTTTTTTTTTACAAAAGTTAAATGTGATGCAGTATTTATCAACCGCGTGGATTGAAAACTTGCAAACATGTTCCTATTTTGATTTGTGACTTCCTCCATAGAGGGATTTTGTTCGTCTGACTTAAATTTCTATTGCCATTTTGATTTCATAATGATTAGGTAGGTACTTATTACAATGATTATCATTGAATAAATTGCTTTTTACTGTTTTATTTTATAATAGTTTTTTTATACCCGGCGTTGCTCGGGTAGATAAATGTGAAGCAATAAGCTAACTCATCATAAATATCTTTTTTTGTAATTTTCGAACTGTTATGTCCAATACAATTAATAAAAATAAACATAAAAGTAAGTTTTTAAAAATTCAGTCCCTCCCTCCTATACTTCTCTTCAGTCTTTCCTGTTCCTTTAGTATCAAATGCCGACTTTGGGAGGTGGTTTGAAATTAGACTGAATATAAGTTTAGTAAAGTGTGTAGTGTTGGCCACAACCCATTTGTTTTTCTTTTTTTGTATATGATAAATCAGAAAGATTGGACTATGTGAAATAATTAAAAATGGAATTAAATTCAAGTGTTAGAAAGAAGTTAGTGTTGGCCAAAACCTATTCGTTTTTATAAATCGTCATCGAAAGGAAGTGTGTATACAAAATTTAAATAAGGACCATGGATAATGATATAATATGTAATTTAATATAAATGTTGGAAAGAGTTTAGTTTTGGCCGAAACCTACACTTTTTAATGAGTATAAGTATGTATACAAAATTTAAGCAAAACCGAACTATAGGCAATGGTTTAAAATTTAATTTAATATAAATAAATAAAAAAACATGAAAAGTTTCTTGGTTCTCGCCTGTGATACGAACACGAACACTAAAATACATATCCATAAGGCATATACATTATACATATGTACTTACATCGCTACATAATATTACACTACACACTAAAATATTAGCAGGTATAAGGATTTGATCGTAACCATGGCATCGAAAATTATCAAAATGTCATATTATGTATGGATCATTTTAAAATTGTCTAGATATATTTTATTCGTGTTAATACGTACGTCTGAGATTTAAATAAACAAATATATTTGATCGCAAAAAAGCTCACTATCTGAAATATCAACGTTGAAAAAAATTGTACCTACGCAATTTGCCGAAAAAATTAAAAATATCCCAATAAATCATTAAAAAGTTGATTTTTTTTAGTTTAAAACCGTCACTGGTTTTGAATATCTATCGCTAAAACATTCTTCTTTTTAATTGATACTCGGCCAAAATGAATATACACATAGGTCCATATAAATATGCATTTTACTCACTAAAATATTATGGTGGGAATACTGATATATTCAATATTATTGGCATCTAAAAATGATGGATCGGTAAGTACCTTTGCATTATTTTTATTAAAAATACAGTCATGAAAACATAATATACTCAAATAAGTAAATGAATAGTCTCAAACATTTTCAAAATGAGAAGTCTTTGAAGATGATTAACGTTCAAAATATAAACACTATCACACATTATCCTTGCATCAATGAAAATGGCGACTAATCATTTTTTTTTAATAAATTCACTATGTGTGGCTGAGAGATTTTAATAGGAAATTTGTTCAGCCTCTTATTGAGTAGACATTTTTTGACGTCACCCGGGGCACAGAGCGTGGACCTTGTCTAATCTACATGACCCATCAAAGTCTACTCATTGTTCCATCCGCTCAATACGATTGCGACCATCCATCTCAAACAGATCCCGAACAGGAGGATTTTTTCAAAAAAAACAATGTATCAAGTCTAGTCGCAGTTCGTGGCTCAGTCGGTTAGGTATCTGACTTCTGATCCAAAGGTCCCGGGTTCGATTCCCGGTGGAGACACAGTTTTTAATTGTGTTTTCAGTCTGGATCTGTGAGACGATTAATATCGTAAGTCTCAGAATGTGGTAACTTGTTATTGGGTGCGTGTTAATTTAATATTTGACATAGTACCTGTTAGTTGTCTGAGAGGTAATATAAAATGAAATAAAATAATAAAAATAATAAATGACCACTATACTACTACGGTTGGCTTTATTTTTTGAGATCTCATCAATATTTAAGAAGTTACTTATCACAATAGTGGAATATATCTGTCGTAAGAATATTTCTATTATTATGTACATATAAAATGTATCTTGGAATTGGAGTTAAATTTATGTTAAATAAATTCTTCATACATATGAATTAAGTACAACCATTCTTCTTTTTTTGTTTCATCTTGTTAACTACACTCAGTGTATATATGAAACGATTTTTTGTTATTTTTCTTTTCTTTTATATTTATTTTTAATGACTTTTTTTATCATCTCAATAGAGAAGAAATTGGAATAATATAGGAGAACCAGGAAGTCTTGGCGCCTACAGGACTTACGACCTGTCATCGGCTGGTTTACGTGATCACTTTATGCGCTCGCGCAACGTTCACCAATTATGCCTTCTTATTAAGTTCCCTATCAATCCAATTTTTGAAAGTTCTGTATACTTATTTTAATCATGAAAATCAGTTAAAAATAAGCTGAAAAACACTACCGCCATCTGTGAAGAGACGAAGAAATCCTTTTGTTACGCCATCTATTTAGAAATTGGTTTTTAAACAATGACAGGTCGTAAATCCTGTAGGTGCCTTGTTTTCCTGGTTCTTCTATAGTAAATATTCCAACTTCGTCTCTACTGAGTTGTTAAAAAATTGTCATAAAATATCATTGAAAAATCCAAAGGATTGCGTATATGCAACAATAGAAATATTCGATTTATTTTTTGCTTCCTCGGAAGAATTAGCAGATCAATGCATAAATTATAGATTATTTAAAAGATCAAAAAATACAACAAACGCATTGATCAAATTTTTATTGGGATTCATGTATTAATTATAGCCGATCAGTGAGATTGGTGTGAAAAATGTTATCATCTGCAACTTCGAGTACATTCGACACCCGACGTCGAACGTTGTATCTGAACACAGCCCTGAAATCGATTCATCAGATCTAATTCATTAAATTTCGAAAACCTTGTTAGACTCGTTTAAGCGTATTGCATCAATGACCTCACATAATTATGACCAAAGACATATTTTTCCTGATTGAAAATGAAATACTTATTTGAATTCCCATCTACAGTGCAAGGTCATAGAATAAATATTTTAAAATCAAACTAATGTGTTTCTGAATTAATAAATTAAGAACTAATGGAAATTATGTAGGTACCTATGCAAGTATGAAATTTACAAAACAATATATTGTCAAGGCTCTTCTTGTGCGTCTTTCCTTAAGGATTCTATATTCTCATTAGGATAAGTATCTCAAGCATACATACTTTTCTAGAGTTGTAAAATTTTCATCTAGAATTGGTAATGACATCTCATCCAGCATGTGTATAACATTAGCAACAGTAAAATTACAAATAAAACTACAAAAATAATATATGTGAAAAGAAAAAAATCTAAAACTTCATCAATTTGCAAGGAAACATAACACAAATATTAAGTAGGAACGGAAAACTATGAGTAAGTAAAGTTATTTTTCAAATTATATACTTTCGCCCGTTGTATGAAGAATTATTAATTCAATAGCAAAAATGCCTTTATTCATCCCATGTAATTTCAAAAGATTAATAATTTATTATTCTCAATTTATGATCATTTAATTTCTCTCTTTGATCCCCTTTCTCACAACCAGAAATTATCACCAAGCATTAAAGTGGATAGGTATGTATTTTGTTTCATCCAGAAAAAGTTCACATTTGAAGATTTTACCGCGATACAGTTTTTAAGACAAATCAATCTTTTTTTATGTAACTCACTACAGTGTTTCAAGTTTAAGTTACCTATATGCAATAAAACTCATTATGAGGTATCTAAGACAACCACGTCATTTCGACATTATAATATTATGCACTTAATTGCTGGGCAAATTTTGTGTCAATTTTAAATCAATTAGATGGTTTGGAAAATTTTCTGCTTACTTATAAATTGAGGTTCAAGTTAATTTAGAACATCATTAATATTTAGTTCTTCGTATGGAACAGCCATGGTGAGTGATCTTATTTTTATTAATAATAATTAACAATTATTTTATTAAATTAGTCAAAATATTAAAAAACAGTATCAAAATTTATATGTATCAACATTTGTAACACTTATTCCACATTGTTTATTGTTATAGTTCTTCCACTTAATTACTGAAAATTACAAAACAAATAATCATATTTAATAAAGATTCTTCTTCAATTATTACATTGTAATAGATTAGGGTTGACTGAAAGACTGGCTATAAGTCCGCCACATTATATTTTAAATATTTTTTGCGTAAGTAGTAAAAGAATATTATTATTAATAAATTCGTAATCTTTTCAGAAATTAAGAATATTATTTGCCTTTTTGGCAAGCGTTTATACAGTATCTCAAGGATCTCGGGAATCAGAAATACAAAATATTCACAGAACAATTCGAGATGCATCAATCGACCTTCTCCCAGAAGAATTCCAAATCGAACGAGAACTAAAACCTTATGCTCCAGCGAAGGAATATGGATCACCATCACCTCCACCGCAACCTAAATTACAACCGTATCCCCCGGCATTAGAATATGGACCACCATCTACTACTCCTCCACCTCCACCACCACAACCGAAATTCCATCCATATCCTCCAGCATTGGAATATGGACCCCCATCTACTCCTCCTCCACGACCACCGCCTCCACCTCCACCACCACAACCGAAATTCCATCCATATCCTCCAGCTTTGGAATACGGGCCACCGTCTACTACGGTAACACCACCTCCTCCACCACCACCCCCACCACAGCTTAAGTTTCATCCGTATCCTCCGGCATTAGAATATGGACCACCATCTACTCCTCCTCCATCACCACCGCCTCCACCTCCACCACCACAACCGAAATTCCATCCATATCCTCCAGCTTTGGAAAATGGACCCCCATCTACTCCTCCTCCACCACCACCGCCTCCACCTCCACCACCACAACCGAAATTCCATCCATATCCTCCAGCTTTAGAATACGGGCCACCTTCTACTACGGTACCACCACCTCCTCCACCACCACCCCCACCACAGCTTAAGTTTCATCCATATCCTCCGGCATTAGAATATGGACCACCATCTACTTCTCCTCCACCACCACCACCGCCTCCACCTCCACCACCACAACCGAAATTCCATCCATATCCTCCAGCTTTAGAATACGGGCCACCTTCTACTACGGTACCACCACCTCCTCCACCACCACCCCCACCACAACCGAAGTTCCATCCATATCCTCCTGCTTTAGAATATGGGCCACCATCTACTCTGGCACCTCCACCATCTCCACCACCACCGCCTCCACCACCACAACCGAAATTCCATCCATATCCTCCAGCTTTAGAATACGGGCCACCTTCTACTACGGTACCACCACCTCCTCCACCACCACCCCCACCACAGCTTAAGTTTCATCCATATCCTCCAGCATTAGAATATGGACCACCATCTACTTCTCCTCCACCACCACCACCGCCTCCACCTCCACCACCACAACCGAAATTCCATCCATATCCTCCAGCTTTAGAATACGGGCCACCTTCTACTACGGTACCACCACCTCCTCCACCACCACCCCCACCACAGCTTAAGTTTCATCCGTATCCTCCGGCATTAGAATATGGACCACCATCTACTACACCTCCACCACCACAACCGAAGTTCCATCCATATCCTCCAGCTTTAGAATACGGGCCACCATCTACTCTGGCACCTCCACCATCTCCACCACCACAACCTAAATTTCACCCATATCCTCCTGCATTAGAATACGGTCCACCTCCAACGCCGCCACCGCCTCCACCGCAACCAAAGTTACTTCCATATCCACCAGCAGTTCCTCATTCAGTTTATGGATCACCTGAACCAGTAAATCCTGTCATCATTTTTCACCATTGATTTTCAAAGTGAAATTATAATGTTGTGAATTTTTACAATAGTTATTTATTTATACACAACATAGACACTATGAAACTTTTGTACTAAGATACATATTTATGTTCAATATGACTCCAATGACAGTTTTTTTGTGTAAACAGTAACAATTCTGGATAAAATTATCATAATCTAGAATTGTTAAAATAAAATGTGTTTCATTAAATTTGTATTGTTTAAAATGTTTTTCAATTTTAAATTTAATTACAAAATATGTGAACTTTGAATTCTTAATTTCATTCCATTATCCTTAAAACAACGATAGGTAAATAAAATTTATTTTGAATAATAAACATGCCTTTGATTTAATGTTTATGTGTACAATATTTCCTCAATCAAATGCAATAAATGAAAAGACCAACCCATTTTCTGTACTAATCTATCACATTTAATGTTGTTTCGTTCACAATGTGAATGTTCATTGCAAACGGAATTATAGGTAATCCATGAAATAAGTTTATTATAAAAAAAGAAAATATTTTTTCAGTATTTTATTTTATATAAAAAAATGCAATAAAAAATTATTGATTTTATTTGTATAAACTACGAATATTTATTTTAATATGACCTATTTCAAATCGAATGCAACTTCTTTACGAAATTGTCATCCGGTCGTATAAAAAAGCTCATTCGTGGTTGTCAGCAAAATAACATGTAATAAGTAAAATACAAATTATTTGAAAACATGGACCATTTAAAATGTCTTAAGTGTGTCGCATCTGTTTTTGAAAATAAGTGTAACTGGACCTTTCGGTTTATTTATTATTTCCGAGGTAATAGTTAAATCATTACCAATCCAAGATATTTCAAAATTACGCACCATCTGAAAACACAATCAAAATATATAAAAAACATAAATTTTGAGTCAAGTCAATTTTATTTTTTGTGTATATACCTAGGAATTGATTTTTTAATTGAAATACTTTTCAAATTGAGTTTTTATATGCCCCACGAGGTAAAAGGATAGGCCTTTTAGTAGGAATAAAAATTTGTAGTATTATTAATCTAGTTTGGTTTCTTCATGGTTGTTTCGTTGAAATATGAATATTTTTTTACGTTTAAAACATTAAAACACTTTTGCGTATTATAAAGAAAACACCTGGAGAAGAGATGCACATTGTTTCGATTTTAAATTCTTTGACGCAAAAAATAAAATATTAAATTCCAACTTTGAATTTTTTATATTCCAAAAAACTCTTTTTTGTAGAAAATGTACTGATTTTGTCTTATAAAAATTCATATTATTGCATCATTATATATTTTACTGGGAGTCAATCTCGGGACGCTGCCACAGAAGTCATACGAAGTACCAAGGCTCTCGATATATTTTGAACGAAGAAATTCGTTAATATTATTGATATTTATATTCTGGAAAACTTTCAAGTTTCTAACTGACAAGGTCAAGATTATATTTCAAAGCTGTTGGGTCTGGAATTCATTCCTGCACCAAATCATCCTGCTCCGCATATATAGAGACAGTAATTGATCTAATCACCGAGCTCTAGAATGAACAACAAAATGAAGGTTCACTCATGTAACTTTCTAGAATAGCAATCTCAGCATAATATGTAGTACCTATTCAAAAATAACAACTAAATAGTGTAAACACATGCATAGACTACATGATAAACAATATCAAAAGAACGACCGACCAAGATGGGCCTGATTAAATTTAAGATTCTTTCCAGATAATAATTATCCATAGATTTCACTTTTCTCGTTAAGTATCCTAACTAAAATATATTTTATGTAAGATAAGAAATTGTGTTAAACTAGTACATACCTTCAATATAGTGATGTGCATATTTTGCTCTGCCAATCTTCTAGCAATACACATACGTGATCCATGCCCAAACGGTATTGAAACAAAAGGATGACCCGAGTTGAACTCTGGATTGTTTCTTATCCATCGTTCGGGAAGGAAAGTATTAGGGTTATCGAAGTATTCCGGCATAATGCTACATATTTGATTTCCAGTTACTACAATGGTCTACAAATATCAGATAAAACGCGAAATTAGTATTTTTTATCGTATGTGTATGAATATATGTACATATATGAATTCTATGGAGTTTAACAGGTAAAAAGTAAGTTTTTGATATAATCATTATTACATTTAACATTTTTAACTTTCTATTGAACGTATTTTTTGTACATTATGACATATTGAAAATTAAAAAATATCATACAAATAAAAATCACATAAGTCGTTATGTCTTAATGTAACTAAACAAATGGCTCCCTTTTGAATATTAAACAATAAATTATTTTAATGAATTTTGTTTAAACCACTAATATACTAATAGTTAAATTTGATGTAAACAATTAGTCAAATCATAACATACCCCTTTCGATACCGAATATCCCGATAGTTCTATATCTTGTGTAAGAATTCTTCCAATTCCAACAGATATAGGATTTACTCTTAGGGATTCCTTCAGAAAGGCTTTTACATAGTGAGCTTTTTTTAATGTTTCCGAGGTTACAGGGTCATTCATTCGTGGCAATAGTTCCTTCGCTTCAATGAACAACTTATTTTGAACCTCAATGTTTTTGGCTAAGTGATACAAAGCAAAACTTGTTGTGAACGACGTCTGAAAAACAAAAATCAAAATTAAGATTTCGCCTAGTTTTAATTCTCATAAAACATTCAAGATTTCTCGCAAAATAAGAAAAATAGTATACCGTATCAATTCCAGCTAATAATAAATCAACTGACATTCCAACAATATCTTTCATATCTATTTCTGGAGTAGATAAATATATTTGCAATAAAGACTTTTCTTTAGTTGCATTCGCCATAGCATCGTTTTCTTTGTAATCCTTCATTTTCTGTGATATAAAATCAATCGCAACTCTGAAATGTTACAAAACTATTTTCATTTTTTAGTTTCTTAAGCTCTATTATCATCAAAATTGATTTTACTATTATTTCCTAACAAAATAGCAAACGCGTGAATACGAGTAGAAAAATATAGGTATCAAAACAAATCTTCTACTCACTTCTCAAGAAAATCTTGTGATTCGATAAGTTGGCGGTGCCACTTTGTCTTCATTTTAGAAAAGATCTCCGGCATAGAATCAGTGATCAATGTATTATAATTGGATTTTATAGTAGCTTCCATTAATTTCGAAGACAAAGAATCGGGAAGCATTTCTTCATCACTAAAACTATCCAGTTTTACATCGAAAGCGATAATACAGATTACTAGAAATAAAACACCGTTTATCAAAAGAACATCGCCATGTAAAGCATCGCAGTTTGATACTAATTTAGTTACATATTAGACATGTACAATCATAAGATACATAAAAGATATACAATATAGATAGAAAATACAAAATGTAGCTTATCATTACAAATCAGGCAATATTAATTTGATTAGTCTACTCTCAAATTAATATTGACTGATTAAATTTTTCTCTTTAAATTATCAAATTAAATTACCAGACTCAAATTCGTTTCGAGTTGATTAAACCACACCACACCATTATACCTACGTTTAGGGGAAAGTGGTCTGAGATGGCATAAGAGCAATATTCTCGCCATTGGTTGATCAATGCCCCATGATCAATGGAATGCTGAATAAAATAAGGAGCCTGTTTGAGGAAATGTGGCCGACAAGTTAAAAAAGAATCATGTTGGCAGTTTCCAGTGACGAAGAGGAACCGATTGCCTCGCGAGATGAAGATCCATCCTGCCTTTATTAGGCTTTATTGCATGGAGCCTTGGAGTCATTCTCGCTTGAGGGAATGGTAGCTTCAATTTTAAGTCTGTCGTCGATAGTGCCACGTAGATTGCATTGGATTACCAAGAACAGCAAAACATGCAATCTGTGACATTTGCAAGTACAGCAAAGCCTACGATTTGATGTACGCCATCTTACCCATAGAGGTTGGGTAAGATGGATTTTTTAGACATTTTTATATTTGAATATTTTTAAAAGGAAAGATGATTTAATTTAGTTTTGTTGAATATTTTCATGATGGTAAAAAACATTATTTGATACTGAATTGTTATTTATTTCAATTTTTTTATATACTACTCTATACACCTACAAAGACATGGCGTTTTCCTATGTCTTTATGTATTTGAAGTAACATATTTTTGAAACACGGCATTTGAAAATTCTGAAATAGTTGCAAAGTTGGGTAGTCAGGTGGTTTTTCATTATAATTTGTACTATCAATCTTTGGGATTTTTTTATGGTTGAATTATAATAAAGACTTAGTATAAAAAAACTCGAAGGAGGAAATTAGAAAGAGAACCAGAGTAGCGGATGTCAAGGATCGCGTAGCAAGATTGAAGTAGCAATGGGCGGGCCATATTGCAAGACAAGACCCCACAAGATGAACCCCTAAAATATTAAGATGGAGACCTTGGGGAAACAAGAGAGGCGTCGGAAGACCTCAAAAAAGATGGTCCGACGACATGGCCGCTGTGGGGGGTAAAAATTGGCTGCAAGCCGCAACCAACAGAAATAAATGGAAGGGTATGGGAGAGACCTATATCCAGCAGTGGAAGACAGAGGGCTGAAGAAGAAAAATATAAAAAACTAAACATTGAAATACTCACATTGTAAATTTAGCCGAGATAAGTAATTCAAGAAGTCATTTTCCTGATGTCCGTCTTTTATATTAGATCTAATTTTTTCCACAAAACTAGATACTACAGAGTTAGTTGTATCGATGTAGACACTAGCGTTACGTGGACTAGTTATTGGTTTCTGAAACAAGCTTCTAATTTTCCACCATTCCAATCCATTACTGAAATCCAATTAGGTAAAAATATATTCAAAGTGTTTTTTTATTCTGTCATATCAATCTGCCATAAAGATGAATTTATGTATCAAGTAAAATTGCAAAAAGAGATTTTAATTATGTTTTCCAAAAACAAGTAATAATTCACAGTTAAAAAATCCTCATATCAAAATCATATAGTAGGTATGTTTCCAAATACAAAAATATAATAAGATTGTATTGAAATGAATCCAATAACAATAGTGCCAAATCAATTGTCATCCAATAGTACACATTTTGGTTATTCTGAACATGCTATTGTATTGTCAATGGTCAATAGCAATTGTAACTATTTTCAGATTATTTTGTTCTGAACTCAACACCCGTTTTATTCTCTAAAAATGATTATATTTTGATGTAAACATCACTTCTAAAGTAATACAATTCAATAAAAACATTACATGTCATTTGGATATGACGAGGTTTTTTGTACAGTTCGTTACTTGGGTTATAAATAAGTAGATATATACCCACATAAATCTTCTCTTGTAAGTTTAAGTTATAAATATATTTTGTTTAGACACTTAATTTTTTTTTGTATTTGAATCATCAAATATTGAGAAGGTATGAATATTCGATACCAATACGTATAAAAAATCCAAAATGTCGGCAGCACAAAATATGATGAATATGCATGAATCCGAACAACAAAGTTAAAATTTAGGCATTTTATCTTTAAATCATTAGGAATATTCCGTCAGTTTCCTATAAAAATTCAAATAAAGCCGAAGCTGCATATATTCTTGTGCCATTTTAACTAAAAATCCAAATCAAAAATCTAACAAAATATCAAACTGTAATTTAAACAATACGCTTTGACCGCTTGTTATGATTTTAATATAACTTTTTAATAGACCAATCCAATGATGTGCGCCATTTTGTATTGTGATAATTTCAAAAGTCAATCGTTGTTTATCGTTTCAGAATCACCACCAATATTAGAAATAGCGATTGGATTCGAACGTTCTAATTTTCACAAGAAAATTTAACGAAAATTGATAGAACCAATCAATACGTATGTAATTTACCAACAGGTATATACCTTCATGTGCCTTGCACGGTACAAATTTGACAAATTATAAATAAATCAAGTAATTACGTTGGAAGTAACCCGCCGGAGTTGTACACATCTGGTTTAAGTTTCCTGTATTTGTGAAGCATTACGTGTGATCTTCGTTCAGGGTATTCTCCAGAGTTCCTCATAACAGCTTCAATGTCATCGGGATCAAATAGGAAAACAATATTAACACCTGGCAATATTTCCTCCTTCACAATTTTTCCATACTTTTTGTAATTCAACAAACCCTTTTCAAATGGGCCTTTGTGTCTATATTCGCCTAAAAAATACATGAATTATATAATATGTATTTCTTTCAACTGACGTACGACTTGGGCAGCAATATTATCACTTTAAAAAATAAGAATTAACGCTTGTGCATAGTTTTTCGTGTTTTTTTTAATTATTTTTTATTTGTTGTAAGTATTGTTTTTGTAAATTTGTTGTAATATAATTATTACGTCATTACATCTATTGATTTCATTAAAAAACATGTTTCATTTTAAAAACAACATCCTAAACATACATAATTTTTTCCTTTTTTGGTGTAGGTACCTATACTTACAATTATTAATAATAATAAACACTTTCTTGCACCCTGCGCAAGTGGCGAGTTTATTACCACATGGCAATTTCTTCCAACTAACCAGTGTTTCTCCTCTGCTGGAGATCGAACCCAGGACGCCCGCACAGAAACATATACTCATTATATTTTACAATAATCATATTTTATTACAAAATTTCCTCATTAATTTCTAAATTACCTACTTTTGAAATATTTCTAGAGGCAAATGAATTGCCTAAATACAAACAAAAGAATCATGTTTTGCTTCGTAGGTAATATTCAGATTAGAGTCAATTTTGCCCGTGTTAAATACAAATACAATATGTCTCATTAATTAATTACTGAAAATATCCGTTATGTAGGGCTATCAGTGGACAATGTATGCGGAAACGCGCATGAATTTTCCGGTTGTCTGTCGCCAACTTATTATACTTACATCATATATGATGTAGTTGTATCTAATTCTGACTTTCGAAAATGTAAGTAGGTTTGTACATATTTACATTGTTGATAATAGATAGGAATCTAATTCTGACTGCCGTATTGTGATGAACAAAGAGTATGTGATGAATAAGCATTAGGTAGATACTTTTAAAAGCATTATTTTAAAGTCCTCTCTGAAAGTTTACGGTCTAAGTCCGTATCCGACGGGACATTTGCTTTATGTGGTCTTCAGTCCTTGTAGTTTTCATACATAGATATTATATTTTATTCAAAATTGGATTAAAAGTATTATTTAAATCTAGTACATAGTATTTCATTGGCATCATGTTTGATACACAAAATTCAATACTTTATAAGTATAAAAATAATCTAATAACAAGTGATGAGCATATGCTTACTGCACCATGTGTCATTGCATGACCAAGAATCTTGCGGTCATCCAAAATTTGAAAAACCTCTTACTTTGAACTATTTTTTTATTTTATTTTGTGATGTAAGTAGGTACCTTATAAATTATTTTCGATTGAATATTTTTTTACGAATAGGTGTTTTTTTTAGTTTCAATGTAAGTACTTTTTTATACAATTTTTTTTTTTTTTTTATGTTTTAAAAAAATTGTGAGAATTGAAGACTACGGGCACTACGGCTGGATATGCAACATGTAAGCCCACAACTTATAAAACTAGTTGCATGTAACACATGGGATCCAACTGTCGACAGCGATAGTATGTATAGTTGAAGAATAAGTACCAAACCCATAAATACAAATTATTTATTATTTTATGATATTTAGTTTTCTATACAACACATGTACCTAGGTAGTCAAGATAGGATAGTATGGAGGTCAGTCTTTTTTTCCTACCCGGAATATGAAAACAGCATGATGGTATATGTATATTGTATGTTTAGAGATGAAGTATCAAACTATTAAGTCTTCTTTGATATTGTGTATAGGTGACTACCATACAAATTGTATGAAGCGATGTCGTCACTAAATTCAATTTTTATAAAAATTGTTAAAAAAAATTTGAGATGTACTGCTACAATGTTAATATTTTTTATATAAAATTAAATTATCTAGTTGGGGTGTTTCGGCTTTTTTCGATATTTTAAAAAAAAATGGAAATATAGGCAGTTAAACTCATAAATTTATCATAAAAAAAATACTTTTCTTAATAAAAAATGTTTGAGAAACCCTGGAATTTTTTTTAAAAAACTAATTTGAGATTTTGTATTTGTCTATGTTTATACCAATTTTCAGCGTTCTAGCTTTTATGGTTTCTGAGATATAGGGAAAAATAAAATAAAAATTCAAAAGTTGATAACCCCTGACTGAAACAAAAATTCAAAATTTCGAGTATAAAAGTTTTGTAGGCCTGTAACTGTTTATATATTCTGAAATTTTAGGCTCTGTAAATTGAGCGGATCAAAAGTTATAAGGGGGGGACGGACACACACACACACACAGACATACACACACACAGACACACACACACACACACACACAGACACACACACACACACACACACACACACACAGACACACGAAATGTTCTACTCCGAATTCTAAGTAAATCCGTGTATGGAACATATATGCTGCGAAGCCTCTAAGTTGGTGTTTTTTGACTTCAAAGTTGGAAAAGCCGTGAAAAAAGTAGACCTCTCCATACAATTCTCGCGTATTCTGGCTTGATACATTGTCGATATGTTAAGAGAACAAAGTTCTCCTGAACAAATCGACAGTTGGATAATATGCAGGACCAATGTTATTTTGGGTTACGAATTTGTTCATCACTTAAAAAAAAGCGCCATTAAATCAACTTTTGAATTCCAATATACCAAATTTAATACCCATCTTTAAACAGTTTTTTAATTATCTCAATAGAGACGAAGTTGGAATATTTATTGTAGGAGAACCGGGAAATCAAGGCACCTACAGGGCTTACGACCTGTCATCGGCTGGTTTTCGACAGGTCGTAAGCCCTGTATGTGCCTTGATTTCCCGGTTCTCCTACAATAAATATTCCAACTTCGTCTCTATTGAGATAATTAAAAAACTGTTTAAAAATATCTTTGACTCCCGACAGGAAAAAAAATCCAATGTTTGCGCATATGCAATAGTAAAAATATTCGATTTTAATACCCATCTATTGATAAATAATACTAATGACAAATATACTAGCGCCAAAGCTAAGCCACATAAACTGCAATAGCATATTGGTAGGTAAGTCGTTGAACTTCTGTGCTATTCCAATAAATTTGAATTTAGACTGAATTAACATAAATTTGAGTATGCGATACCAATGTTATTTTTGGCAACGAATTTGCTGATCACTAAAAAAGGGATGGTATTAATATCAAATTATATATCCATCTATTGATCGATCTGTCGACTTTATGATATGGCTAAAATTTAATTTACACAAATTCATGAAGTGGCACTAGGTAAAGTTATAGTAAAACAACTTGAGCCAGGCTTCCGGGTGCGCAGAGCTCAAATTTGTGTATTTTTGCTTGGTTGGTATTTTTATTTTTATTTTATATTACTTCTCGGGCAACTAACTGGTAGGGGAGCGGAGTGTATTACCGTACAGTGGCTAATTCCGTACACATGGTTTTAGCGAAACGCTCAACAGAAACAAACACCTATCATTGTCTAGAGATAGTCTTTACCATTCCCAGGGCCTTTGACAGAAACACGCGCCATTTTTCCTGTGATCGTTTACCTGAGAGCACATAATATGACGTTTCGCGCTATTTTCTTACAGAAATCATCGATTGATTTTTAAGCTCTAAATACATTCATCATAGTTATTTTGTAAAATAATATTAATTTTCGCGTTCTTTGATAGCTTGACTTTAAACCTAATATGCTTTACCATTCAAAGTTTCACTTTTTAAATATATTTTTGTCAAAAATATGTTGGTTTCCGGGTTTCGGGTAATGCCGTACATTTTGTACGGTATTAGCCACTACATATTTTGGTGACTTTTCATGATGAAATGAAGGGAAGAGGAAAAAGTTCAAAGCAACACTCAGAATTTTTGACATCTACTTCTATGAAGGAAATATTAGAGGCCGCAGCTATGAAAAAACATTGAAGAACATCAAACAAGAGAAAACCATACTAAAGAAAGACGCAAAGAAAGTCACACCAAAAGACAGAAAGAAAGATAAGAAAAAAAAAAACACAAAGACAGTCACGAAAAAATCAAAAAGAAGCTACATCTTAAAAACACCAAATATTTAAAGATTCTGCAACCGATTCTGATGATGATACTACGTCAATAGTTCTTCATGACGACGACGATAATGATGGAGCGTACTACGATGAAGGACTACTGGGCGTAGCTAATGAGTTATATACTATGTGTGGAGAATTTGGCAAGGATAATGAACTAGTATCGTTGCATATCCTGTGCTCAATGGGTGCATGCGCTATGCAGCCACAAAGTTACATCAGTAGTTTATATAAACCATAACTCAGTGTACGGTATTAGCCTACCGCTGTACGGTATTACCCGAAGTATTCGGGTAATACCGTAGTTTCCACTTTTTTAAATATGTTTAATAAAACGATTTTCAACTCCGCTCCCCTACTATGTCAAATATTTCTTTAACACGCACCCAATAACAAGTTGCCACATTCTGGAGAATTACGATTTTAATCGTCTCACAGATCCAGACTGAAAACACAATTAAAAACTGTGTCTCCACCGGGAATCGAACCCGGGACCTTTGGATCAGCAGTCAGATACCCAACCAACTGAGCCACCAAGGCCGACATTGTGCAAATCGCAACCCTCCACGGCGAAATGGCTCAAAAGGTATAGACAAAAGCTTATACTTCATGATAAACCAAAACACGTCACGCGACAAATTACGTAGATTTTGTAGTCGCTCAAGTATTTGACAAATAGGTACGACACGAATTGATTAGTTGCATTCAATAAACAACTGTTCATAGTATAATATTGCAATGTTGTTTAGGTGCATTCATGATATCATAGTGATTAATATATTTTTGATTCCTAAGTCCAGGACAAGAATCTAAAGAATATCATTCCAATATCCAATCCATATATTTTTGTAAAAAAATTAAGAAAAAATATTTGGTTCTACCTACCAATAATTGGCAAATATTTCCATAGCGTACCAATAATTGGAAGTGATGTAGGTCCTGGAATATTTTTAATATCCTTTTTAGGGATATTTGAAACAGGTTCACAAGTCAATATTTTCGATGCACCGTCACTCCCAACATCGCTTTTGGCTACGTTTGAGAATTGCACTATTGGATATTTTAATTTTGATCTATAAATTTGCAATATTTTTATCAAAATACCTTGGTTTCTATGAACACATATGTAACTATTTCTCGAAAATCTCAACCAAGAACTGAGCATTGTTATTCTTGAAGATGACAATGTCACCCAAAGGAAGATAACTTCACAACTGTTTTTAGAATTTATTTTCATCAATAAATTATGTTAAACAGCAACCCAAGCCTACATATTATATTTAAGTGAGTTTTGATAAATCAGCAATTTAAAACCAACCACAACATGAAATAATATATGCTGACAGATTGTTCTACATTAAATACACCTACCTTCACTAAATAAATAGCGAACACATTGTTATAAACTATTTATTTAAGGTAATCGTTTATTATATAAATATATTCATACCACCTACCTACCACCTGACTCGCAATTTTAAGAATAATAATAATCTTAACATATAGGTAGGTTCTTATAACTTTCTTTATATACCTACCTCCACTAAAATTATAATAATGAACGAATCCTTGTACCCTGTACAAGTTGAGACTATTGTCCATATCGATTATAGTGTACAATATTGTCCATTCCAGAATTCTTATTTACATTAAGCTGTTCAAAAAGCAAAACTGAGCTCAAGTATTAAGCTTATGAAAAATTGAGAATACCCAAGAAGAGATATTGTTTACCTAGTATATATTGACATGACTTGTCAATATAGTGCCTTACAGTAACTATTTTTTAAATATTTTCTTTTATTACTAGCTGCATGTAACACATGAGATACAACTCTCGATAGCGATATTAGGTATATATAGTTGAAGAATACGTACCAAACTATAAACCCATAAATCCAAATTATTGAATATTTTAAGACATTTTGTTTTCTATACAACACACGTAGGTATGTATGTCAGGATAGGATAGTATGGAGGTCAGTCTGTTTTTCCTACCCAGAATATGAAAACGGCATGATGGTATGTATGTAGGATCAGCAGTCAGATACCCAACAGACTGAGCCACTAAGGCCGACAAATATTGGTAGTGAAAAAAAAAATTCTTTTTGAAACGTTTTTGATGGGTAAGGTGACTGTATTTTTATAATAAAATATTATAAATAAGAATAGGTACTATTTTGAAGAACATAATTTTTTTTTTAGGAATACTTTTCACAAATATTGTGCTTGTTATTTTGAAGGGAATTTTTGGCACGTTTTATGAAGAAAAAAGATTAATTCGTAGACATAAAACTCAATATTTTCATAAAATAAGCTATATGTATTTTTCTTTTTTTAATGCCAAATAATTTTGAATATTTAGTTAAAAAATCATATCTCAAGAATTAAAAAAAAAATCACTAATATAAAAATGAGCGCAACTATTTAAGAAGCACTGGTCAATTTTTTTCAGTGTGACAGTCGATTCATTGGGCATTCATTTAACAGATGATTATGGTACTAGCTAGGCGTCAATGTGGAGAGCTCCGTATTATTATTACATTTTATATTTCTATGAACATGAGCTGGGGGATCGAAAGACCCCGCTTCGGATCATGCGAAATTTTTCGATACTTCGGGTGAGAAAGGTTAATAAATAATGTTTGAAAACACTGTAACTTTTTTCAATAAAAAATGAAATTTTGTATTTGTCTATATTTATACCAATTTTCAGCATTCTAGTTTTTATGGTTTTTGAGACATGTAGAAAAATAAAGTAAATGTTCAAAAGTTGATAACCCCTGACTGAAACAAAAATTTGAAAATCTATATTTTATGAAATATTTGGCTCTGTGAATCAAACAGATCAAAAGTTTTAAGGGACACACACACACTAAATGTTCTACTCCGAATTCTGAGTGAATACATATCGCTCGTTTGCGAGAACAACATAAGTCAAAAATCCGATTTTTGAGTTAATAATGCACAAGTGTTGTGTTTATCAATATTCATGTCGTCTCCAATTCTCAGTACAATATCTCTATAAGTGCGAGAGAAACAGCACAAGTGTCGTTGTTTCACTGTTATATTGATAAACACAACATTTGTTGTTTGACTTTAAAGTTGAAATCCATAAAAAATATAGACCTGGCCATACAATTCTCTTACACGGGACTAAGATTAATACTGTTCATTCATTAAGAATAATAATTTCTCTTGAAACAAATACAGTTGGAATACCTAAAAATAAAAAATATATTCTTAAGTAACTGAAAAGTAATATGTCAAATATTAAATTGGTTCTGGATTTGATTCTTAGTGAGACACTGATTTTCGCTGTACTGTGTTCACTGCAGAGTTTGCTCTCTTCCGATTACAATCTTCAGAATTTCTGTCAACGTATCATATGTCGTTGCAACACAAGAAAAGAAATAAGATAATTCAATGTATAGAAGTGTCAGTTGCCTGTCACATGACAACTACCACATCCATACAGAGTTATCTTTTCTTGTGCCAAATGACACATATACCTAATCGTACTATACATATGGACATGGCAGAAGACACATGAAAGATAATTCAATGTATAGAAGTGTCAGTTGCCTGTCACGTGACAACTACCACATCCATACAGAGTTATCTTTTCTTGTGCCAAATGACACATATACCTAATCGTACTATACATATGGACATGGCAGAAGACACATGAAAGATAATTCAATGTATAGAAGTGTCAGTTGCCTGTCACGTGACAACTACCACATCCATACAGAGTTATCTTTTCTTGTGCCAAATGACACATATACCTAATCGTACTATACATATGGACATGGCAGAAGACACATGAAAGTAAAATTAACGCTGTGGAAATGAGGTCCCTAAGACGAATGTGTGGTAGAACGATCTATGATAGGATAAGGAATGTGGACATCAGACGAGAATGCAAGATTGAAAGAGATATTGTGAGTAGAATAAAAGTAAATACACTACGATGGTTCGGACATGTGGAGAGAATGAACGATGAGCGCCTGACAAAGAAAGTATACAAGGCTGAAAAGAGTGGAATGAGAGGTCGTGGCCGCCTGAGAAAGAGTTGGCATGATCATATACCTAAATGAGATTTTGAAAGATGGTAATATACGAAGTCAGAATAATAGGAGAGCATATATGACGCGATGTATGGATGTAAATGAGGCAAAACATGTATGTCAAGATAGTGTTCGGTCCTCTCTGCCTACCCCAAGTAGGGATACGGCGTGATGGTATGTATGTATGTATGTATTATACAATAATATTTAAACCATGATTAAAGTATATTATAATTTTGATTTTAACAACCTTTTTTGGTTGTGTTTTAACATCTTGGTTGTTCTACTCATTACTGAGTTACGGTTTTTAGCTCTAACTTCAAGTCTCTAACTTCATGTATGATTTGTATCTATGTCTCCCAATCTCGAACCAAATCAATTGCAACATTGATTGACAAGCTATTCTATTCAGTTTTATGATTAAGTAATTTGATAAAAAGAACAGACATGTCATATTATAGACAATAAAATTGCAATATTCAAATGCAGTTTCTAGAGAAATATGCAATACAATAAAGATATCACGATAAAATAAAAACAAAATAAGGAAAAAGAAATAGAAAAATATATATAATATAAATATTCAGTTCAGTTTATTATAAGAAAGTAATTTCAATTTGAATTAAACTTAAGTAATAAAAAAATCATTGGTATTAACAGAAAATATAAAATTTATTTACAATAAATATAGACCCAATCATTTTGCCATTAACAATAATGCCTAAAAATGTGAACAATTATAAACTATCGAAATATAAATCTCAGCGTGGATATGTCAGCAAATGACTTGAATCAATGAATTGCGTTACAAGAATCTTTTGTCTGTCCTCATATGTCAAAACAGATGTTTTTAACTTAAAACATACTTGCTTACGATTCCCATCACAATGCATTTAATTACTAACAACAAACTAACATTATTTTTAAAACAATTTAGATATTTTTACCCACAAATATATAAAAACTTTTACAACCTTTGTAAGGGTGAAATTAATATGAATATATGTTGTTGCGGTATGAAAATATAAAAAAAACTATGATATAAATAAAATATATGCAAGTATAATAATATTCAAATTGAAATAGCTAACAGCATAGACTATACTTCCAAAGGCAAGAAATGGTAATACATACATTCTAGGACAATTGTTTGATTAAATAACTAGGGTTTATAAAGGTTATCCTTTGATACAAAATCTGCATCTTATAGAAATACTTATCTGCCTTACAATAAAAAAAATTAAATCCCTAGCAAAAGCATCAAAATGAATGTTCATTATGTTACCAAGTCTTATATCAATTTTGTCTTAAATCTAAAAGATAAATATGTATGATAAAAGTACGAGTGTAAATAAAAATATGAATGAAAATTTCCTGTTTGAGCTTCGACGATCATCAATTAGTTTAAATAGTATATAAAATGAGATGCAGGATAAGAATAGTTATCAAATAATAAGGATAATATAAATATTGTCCTGTAACACATAACAAACAAAATATAAATTAATATTACTTAAATTTTTCCAAAAATGATTGACTAACATATATTTTAATAAAATAATATCTTTGCACCTGATCTACCTACAACTATACAAAATTAAAATATGCATTTTTCAATTATTTTTGCACCCAGTCCACAAAAAAAACAGAAAACAGAATATTCCATAGAAACATAAAAATAAAATAAAATTGATCATTTTTTTAAATACTGTACGGCATTTATTTCTTTGCACACTAAGAAATTGGCCAAATAGCAATTTCTTCTGAATGCCCAATGTTTGTATACATAATATGAAAAATTGTTTGACTAACAGTTTATTAAATAAAGCTCTTCATCCCTAATATAATCAAAAATGGAAGCCAGTACAGAAGTTAAATAAGTTATCATTGTGTCACATTGTCAAACAAATTGTTTTACTTTACGAAAATGATATCAACTAAATGTATAACATGAAATGATTGATCAAAGTAAAAAAAACCTGCATCTCACAACTGATATTAAAGTTATTTATTTATTCCGCTGTTGCTTGTTCACTTAAAATGAGATCTTCTGAAGGTGATAAATCTTTTTTAAGGTTGTTTGATTCTATAACAATATCTTCTTTTTCAGATTCAACGGTTTCATCTACTTCATCAGATTGGATATCTCCATTTGGTTTTGATTCAACCTCCACAGATGCTTCCCGTGAACTTGTGATTCCGTTTCTCGCTATTTCTTCCACAACAGCATCAATGCCATCAGCTAAAGATTTCTGTTTTGCCTCCAGTTGCTAAAAAACATAAAATCATATGAATTAAAATAGATAGATATAAAATAGGTATAATTAATAAAGGACTATGTTTGTTATTTTTTATATTCTTCTTCTTTTTAGCCCCTTTCACTCCATTGCTGGATATAGGCCTCTTCCTGGGTTTTCTATTTCTCTCTATCGTGGGTGCTCTGCTTCCACCCAAGTCCCACCAGTTCGACAATATCGTCATTCCATCTCCTCTGTGGTCTCCCTACACTTCTTTTATTATGATAGGGTTCCTAATTCAGAATTGTGGGGGTCCATCTATTATCCCTCTGTCTTGCCACATGACCTGCCCATTGCCATTTTAGCCTTCCCACTCTTTCTGCAATGTCTGTGACCTTTGACCAGCGTCTTATTTCCTTGTTTCTTATTCGGTCTCTCAAGGATAAGCCCAACATTTGTCTATCCATTGCTCGTTGAGTACATTTAAGTTTGTGGAGACTTCTGACAGTATGTGATATGGTTTCAAGAATGTATGAAGTCAATTTTCACTGGCAAAACACAAGAATTGTATTCTTTGGCTTTTAGGTTATTCGGTATTTCCTTTTTACCGAATATGTGTCTCAACTTTCCAAAAGCAGCTACACTCAGCGCAATACGTCTTGGTAGTTCGGAGCATTTTTTATATTATTTCGATATATATATATATATATATATATATATATATAATTATTTTACTCAATTAACAATCCATTTTATTTATTTCAATAACAATAGATTTAAAAAAATGGTATTCTCGACATTTTAAACTGGCAATATACAATCAAGGACAATAAATTATTGATTCCATTACAAATCAAATTACAGATAAATCCACAAACACTTAATAGATTCTACTTGATTCTAAGAAAATAATGGATGTAGATATGTAATTTCATTTAAAATACATATTTGCATAAATTACTTGCATAACAGATAACATTTATATAGCATTTTTACAATGTATGCAAAATTTGATATAAAACGAAATATTCTATATTCCCATGGTTTAATAATCAAATATCTCTATCTTCTTTTTACATCAAATCCTAGCATAGATAGGTGGCCACGTGTCCAACTCTTATCTAAGTCAATGCAATACGAACAACTCAATCAACATCAACTGTATCAATATGAATATCTTAAGATTATGTAATAGTAAAAATATCAATCTTTATTGCCAAATATTCTCATAACTTATTTGAATAATGGGTGGTGGCAGAACGGTTAGCACGCTGGGTTAGTAATCCAGTGGTCACAAGTTCAAATCCTGCCACGACAAATTCATAAAAAAAAATATTGAAATGTTTAGTGAAAATGATACATAAGGGCAGTTTGCAAAATGTTTTAGAATAATAAAATGCTTCAATCAAAGATCTTTGAAAGTTGAGCAACATGAGCAAATATTTGTATTTGTTTTATGTTATTTTGTAAGACATCTACTTTATATATATGCAGGTTGCTTCTATATCAAATATCAATTTAACATGCACCCAATAACAAGTTGCCACATTCTGAGGGCATACAATATTTATCGTCTCACAGATCCAGACTGAAAAACAATCAAAAATTGTCTCTACCGGGAATCGGCAATAATTAGGAAGTATGTTTGAAAGGGACCAACAACAAAATAAGGATATCTCTATGCCTACCCCAATAGAACATGGTTTGATGTACGTATGTATATACGAATATAAAGTTCAATAACATACCTTTGATCCAACATCTTCATTGTTTTCTTGTTCTTTTGGAGGTTCAACTTTTAAGAATTGTTCCAATGTGTCTACTTCATTAGCGAGGTCAAATAGATCATAATCCTAAAACAAAAGAATTCTAGCAAATTATTTCAACATAATTATAAGAATATAAAAAGCATTGAAATGATAATTTCTTTGAGAAAGTGTACATGTCAATAACCACCGCCAAAAATACAATTCACAATCCTTTAAACCACAAAAGAGTTAATTGATTTCGAAGGAAATGTGTCTTCTTCAGGACAGACGACAACAGTTGTTAGGATATATCTCTTCTGTGTCATACCTCCTCCAATTCAATTCAATTCCAACTTAGGAACCATTAACTACAAATCTGTGAATCAACATTGTACGAAACATTCAATGGGGATAACTTTAAGTACCTACATGAATAAGGGAAAGGTAAATTTACATGCATACATAAATGTTACTGTTATTGTATGTAAATAAAAATAATGTAAATCAATCACAACACGTTTAGGCATAATGAGTATGATACTTAAAATGGAAAAGAAATAAGAACAATATTAAATTGTTTCACAGTTAATAGGTACTACAGAATTGTATCTAAAAATCATTTATAATGTATAAGTACTTGATAGAAATAAATTTGTGCATGAAGTAATAGAAAATATATGAATCAAATATAAATTTTTGATACGAGATAAGATTTGGAACAAGACAAAGTAAAGATTTGGAATATAGCGCCAACATAGGAGGGGGTTAAATCCCATAAACAGCAGGGACCGTGAATCAAACTATATTATACTTATTTTCACATCTTCAGTTAAGCAACTGACTGAGGCAAACAACAGGCTGAGGAAATTTAATAATACTGATTTTATAATTGTGAAATGTAGTATTTATTTTTAAAATTTAATTCAATATTATTCATACCCAGTATCATAGCCCCTTGTGTTAAAAAAATTATTAATCACAAAATTCAAATAGAATTTTCAACAGATAATAAACTGAACTTTTTGATAATACAAATGAAATTGAACTCACCCCACAATACTCAGCATCATTATAAATCTGGGGAGGAAGTGGGTGACGGGGATTAGTATCACTCACTGTAATACCAAGTGAAGTGGAATTATTTTGCATAAAATCTTTTTCTTCCTCTTTGCCAGGTTCAGTGATATCAACTACTTCAAATGGAATATTCTTTGATTCCAATATCATCGTAACTCGTTGTTGTCTTTTTTTAACCTGAGAAAACAACGTTATATATAATTTACATATCCATTTCCTAATAATAATGAATAATAAACCATACTAAAATGTTGAAAGATAAACAGAATTTTCAGACTAACTACAATGTGAAAAATTATAAAAATCTCATTGCATTTCAAAGACCTAGGCCATGAAATTTTTCACGATCCGGAAATGAAGAACATAACAGTAATCAATCAACAATAGAAACCAATTGGCCGTAAAACAAGAAGTTAACTATTATACAGATAATTAAATAATATTGAGGAGTAAAATATCATAAAACATGATCTATTTTTCCTCAAAATTAATGCTGACGTTTAGAGTAAAGAGAAGAATATATTGGCCCGGCCAGTCTAAACGTCATAATACAATATATCAAATTTATGCCAATAAGAGAAAAACAACACTATACCTCCTTATTTCCTGAAATGCCACTTATATACACTTTTACAACCATTTTCAAATTTTCGCAATATAACAAAGCTCTCCAAAAAACAAGTAAAAAATAAACTTTTATTTTAGTCACATACAAGGCTTGGCGCTTGGCTACTAGCACTACTAGCTATTGCCGAGATTTGCAATTATTTCATTGTGAAATGAAAGTCTCTTCATCTCTTTCCTTCGCAAGTGACTGGCTATAGTGTTAAAAGGAGAAATTTCAATTCGATCGTTGAAAGCAAAGTGGTTACGCCTTTCTTCTCAGCCAGCCAGAACGTTCGAATATTGAACTAAGATTGAACTATAGTCGAAATAATTAACATACAGCCAACCGAGCCAACCACAGCCTTCTTAAAAATAGCCATGATAATTGTCTGCAACGCTGTTGCTATCATAATAATAACTGTCACATTAAATGGCATATGCATATTAAAGAGTTGTTATGCCCGAAAAAATTGTAACCAAAAAACACTATAATTTTTATTTTTTTCCTCTGCAACATTATCGGAAAGCTATTAGCATGGCAGATATGCGAGCAACGAGGCATGCAGGCGGCGCGCTCTCTTTCTCAGCATTCGACACTTGTGGCGGAAGAAGCTCTCTGAATTAGATGCTCTTGATGGAAGGAACTCTCGGCATCCAACGCTCCTAGTGGAAGAACGGTTTGGAGTGACGCCGTCATCAGTCAACATGTGCGTTCCGATGGCGGCCGTTTTTTCGAGGTCTACGTGACAGGTTGGGCCACATCAGCAGGTAACGCGGCGGTTCGCAGATTGGACCACGCAGTTCTTGAGGATCGGGCAGGAGAAAAAAAAACCACGCCGGGCAAGACAAGGACCTGCCAACATAAAGGAGAAGCTGGGCCCCACCAAATTTACAGCCATCACGTGGAAGACAGTGATATACCTGAAGATAGTCACCACCAATTGTTTCCTTTTATTCCCCCAACCTTGTTTCATCAGAGAAAATAAAAAACTTTGAACGAAAAATTTTTTTTTTGCAATTACAATCGCTATTATAAGAACATATTTCATCACTTGTATGTGCCACAAGTATGTATAAAATATTTAATTAATTTTATTTTATTCGGAAACAGCTTTTCAAACTGTAGATTTTTCCAAGACAATTTATATCTCTTAACATATCAACATAGTTTTAAACCAAGATCCGCGAAATTTTATAGGGCCAGAGGGGGGATTTTCATTTCAATAGATAATTTATCGCGTGCGAGGATTGCGCAGGTCTATATTTTTCATGGTTTTCTTCATCTTTGAATTAAAAAAAAAAACACCAACTTTGAGGCTTCGCAGCATAATATATGTTATGTATACAGGGCCGGATAAATCATAGAACAATCAGGAACAAGAAGTCAAGGCGGTTGTCTTAAAAAGGGCGCTTAAAATTCTAAAATGTTAATCATATAAATCAAAAAATCCCAGGTATGGCGCTCGGCTCTCTTTGCGTACCCGGATAGAGGCTCGGCATGATGGTGTGTATGTAAAAAAATCCCGCTTAGTCTTTTATACCCGATGTGATTTTACATCATTTTAAATTGTTCTACATTTAATATTCCAAAAAAATGGGGGGGGGCGGATTCAAATATATTGCTACGGGCGAAAAAACACGTTTATCCGGCCCTGTATGTATATTGATTAACTCAGAATTCGAAGTAGAACTTTTAGTTTGTGTTTCCGTCCCTCATTATAACTTTTGATTTGCTTAAATCACAGAGCCTTCAATTTCAGAAAGTATAGATATTGTTAGTTCAACAAAACTTTTATACTTAGAACTTTGAATTTTTGTTCCAGTCAGGAGTAATCAAAATTTATTTCTCTTAACATATCGACAAAGTATCAAGCCAAGATACGCGAGATTTATATGCAGGGTTATATGCAAATTTCATGATATATAAAAAGTTGTAGGCCTACAAAACTTTTATATTCAGAATTTTTGTTTCAGTCAGGGGTTATCAACTTTTGAATTTTTACTTTATTTTTCCATATATCTCAAAAACCATAAAAGCTAGAAAGCTGAACAAATGCAAAATCTCTAATATTTTTTTTCAAAAAAGTTCCAGAGTTTCTCAAACATATTTTACTAAGAAAAACATTTTTACGTGATAAATTTATATGTTTAACTTCCTATATTTCCAAAATTTCAAAAAATATTGAAAAAATCCGAAATACCCTAACTAGATAATTTAATTTTCTATAAATATTATCTGCACTATAGTAGTACATCTCAAACATTTTTTAACTATTTTTATAAAAATCGAATTTAGTGACATCGTTATATAAATGTATACACAATATCTAAGGTGACTTAATAGTTTGATACTTAATCTCCAAACATACATACATAACATCATGCTGTTTTCATATTCTGGGTAGAAAAAAAGGACTGACCTCCATTCTATCCTATCTTGACATACATACCTACATGTTTTGTATAGAAAACAAAATTTATTAAAATATTCAAGATTTTGGAATAATGGGTTTATAGGTACGTATTCTCCAACTATACATACTATCGCTATCGACAGTTGGATCTCACGTGTTACATACATCTAGTTTTAATGAACGGTCGAATTTCGACCACTGGGCATGAGGAAAAGTCGCAGTCACCTACCCCACTCCATAGGGAACGTTATAGAACTAAGTGTTCTGTTCATCCCCGGAGCGGCTGCTCGTCGGACGAAACAAGAACTACCACCATGAATATTTCATACCACTGCCACTAAGAGTCCAACCACACTCGTGAAGGCCCGTGAATCATAGCAGGGGTTACCCTCCCAGCAGCACCACGAACAACAGACTGCCACAGGGAGCCTTCGCCACGCCCGTAGTACTTTCAGTTCTTCGATTTCCACACCAGGCGCAGCGTCAGCTGCACCTGTCTCGTCATCAACTCGGGTACCGCCGAGTGGGTCGTGCCGACCAATCATCACGGGGGGCTCCTCCACCCCTTAGTACTCATGTTGGCGAATTTCAGGTACACCACCGGACAGTACCTTCAGTGCTTCGATTTCCATCGCCCGATGATGCAGACTTACTCATCGCCACGTTTGATGAGTCACCGCCGAGCGAGGCATTAAGGCGTCTGCCCTGCTCTTCCATAGGTAAGAATTGAAGAGGGTACTGACCTGTTACCCAGAATCCTAGGGTGGGGCTGCAGCCACCCTCAACTTTACTGGCTAGGCCCCTATGGCCGCAACCTAGCCCCATATTGACTGCCCCACTGGGACGGATATATACCTATTTACGGACTATATACCTATTTAACAAGTACATATTGTATTACTTCCTCGCGGCACTCTCTTTCGTCCCCGCCATATTAAATTGTTTTTCCGGTGTTTATCCAGTTTATCTCGTTTTCCACGCTCTTCCTTGTTATAATATACGAAACAATAGTATAAAAAACTTATAGGTATACCATACATCACACTTTATTATTTTTTATGGCAAGTTTCTATTCATCAAACACTTCTGACTATCCGTAAGGTTATATTCTCCACGGTGTATTCACTTCATAGTAAAAATTTGGACATTTTGTGGGTTCCCATCTCAGATTAAAGGGGCGGTAGCGTCGATTTTTTGTCTTCAAAAAACATGAATCTACCCTCTAAATACACTTTATCTTTATCAATAAGCTTAAGAAAAAATATATAAATACTTAAATAATACTTGTAGTGAATTTAAATACACTTTTATGTTATATTTTACTCGAGACTCAAACCAGCGTTCTCTCCATTTCGTCTGTAGAAATCTGCAAGATGCCGTTACAGATTTCTACTTGTGCGTGAGGCCAAGTTTGCTAGAGGTTAAAAATCTCACTGGAATATTGTGGAACGTATTTTCACAAATGAGATGATATTTACGCCAAACAAAAATAAATCAAAGTCCATTTTGTTGCAAAAAAATCAAATAATTCGATTAATATTTTTTCCTGTATTTCTTTGTTGTTATCAAAAAATATAATAAAAGCTTGTGAATAAATTATTTGAATAATTTTCTTCATCTGGCAATAATAAATCAAAGTCAAGCGGAATTTCTGGTTGCTTTGTTTGTTTTGATTCGTGACGTCTGTGCTGTGTTTTCTTACCATTTCGAGCAAATTTTACGTTCAATAACATTTCTGTGGCTTGTTTGTATTATTTTTCTAATGAAGTTTATAATTAACAGCATTACCCAAAGTAAATTTTTACAGTATATATATCTTTATTCTATGATATTCTCTTTGCTTCTGACATCTGACAGATGTGGTATAAGTGATATTGGCCATTGGGGTATATCTATCTAATATTCTATTATTCAATTCATACTTTTCTATCTCCTATCATAGAATAAAGATATATATTATATTCTTCTCCTATCGTTTGTGCTTTCGTTATACAGCTGTTTTAGTGAGTCGGAGATGAGTGTATTTTCTGGTTAGAGAAATAACTTTAATTTATCTATATTGTTATTATATCAATCGAAAATGATTCCAAATTATTTACAAGACTATATAAACCTGAAAGCCTTCTGTGCCAAAAGCTTGGAACAGAGTGACAAAAGAGAAGATGTCATAAAATATATGATCGAAGTTTACTCTACGAATATCAATTCTAAAAGGGTTGTGGAAACGATTACTACACCTGCAAAACTGATCAAGATATTGGAAAAAAGAGATTGCTTGTCCCATAGAAATGTTAAACCTTTAAAAGAAATTGGAAAAGAATTGGCAGAGGAAGGTATTATCGAACAAACTTTGCAATATGAAAAAAAAGTTGACAATCTTGATTTTGAAGATCCCAACTATTACGGTTAGTATTCATAAGCATCATACCTTAATTATTGATTTCATTTATGTACATCCTATACATGTAATTTTATTGTTGTATTTGCAGCTATATAAACATTTATATCACAGTAAAAACTGTAGCATGAAGAAAGTACAGGGTTGTTTCCATTTTTTGTTTTGATAATAACAATTTATTATTAAAATATTATCTTTATGCAACTCTATATGAATAAAAAAACACAACTAGTAAAATAAAAGATATTTAGATGGGTCGATGGCAGAGCGGTTAGCGCCGCTGGGCTAGTAATCCAGTGATTGCGAGTTCGAATCCTGACTCGACCGATTTCGTTCACCTATAGCACAAGCATTTATTTTCTTATTTTAGGGAACGTAGGAAGATGTATATGGTACCTACTTGTAACAAGGACATATTCATTTTATTTAAAAAAAAAAACTTTTAAATATGAGTAATGCATTTTGCAATTTACCCCTTTGCTGTGATGCACCGGCTTAGAATAGTGTTTCCACTCTTTTCTTATTTATTATCATTGTTTTCAGGTATCCAGTAAGAGGCAAAATATTTTTTTTTAAAAAGAATGAATATGTCCTTGTGAAAAGTACATTCACATCCTCGTACATTCCCTAAATCAACCATAAATGCTTGTGCTATAGGCAAACAAAATCATTTGAGACAGCTAAGGTGGGGCTCGAACTCACCATCACCGGATTACTAAGCTGATGCGATGCCTGCTCTACCACCGACCCATATTAAATCTCACCTAGTTGAGCAATGAGGTTCACCACCTATTCTAAATGTTGCCCTTTTATGGGTGATGAGGCTGATGGATTCATGTTTGTGTCGTACTTCCTTTTATAAGATATTGTACTCCCGGACACATATCGCTAGTTACCCAAAATTGGGGAAATATTGTGTAGTTTTTAAATATAAAATTGTTTGTTACAGAAAATAATAGGATAATTGAGCCAGAAACATACTATGACAATCAAGGATTAAGTCCAAGAAAAGAAGAACTTATTGTCAAAGCTATTGGTGAAGAAATTGGAACTTATTGGCGTAATTTAGCTAGATATCTAGATTTGAAAGAAGGCGCAATAGATAAATTAGAAAGGATTTGTCTTGATGACACAAATTGTATAGCTTTAAAAATTATCACAGATATCAAAGATTTGTATCCAAGGGAATGGACTCAAAAATTATGTAAAGCTCTTCGAAAATCTCGCAGACAAGACTTAAGTCACAGAATAGAAAAAATTTTAGTCATGTCTATTTAAAAGATTATGTATTTTGATGACTGGCCGATTCACCATTATTGTGGGCAGTACGATAAATTTAGGATTTAATAAGACCACCTGGCCAATTTGTAAATACTTTCTTTAATATATTCAACATGGCTAAGGGACAAATACTATTTGTCCCTTTTTGCCATTAGACTTTTTATAATATTGATATTGATGCACCATCAAACACCAATATCATGCTCACAAATAAGTGCATTATGAGCATCAAAAAATTTAATTATGTTAGTCAATTTTTTTTATTTTAAAAGAATTGGCAACGTACAGTAATCAAATTTTTAACAATAATAAGAATAACATAAGTAATTGTAACCTAATCAGCCTACCTTTGATTTCATGTTACATGTACTCACTGCTGGTAACTTTTAATCAATAAGAAAACCTGGTTTATTCCTGTCAATTATATTGATATCCCTCATCAATGCTGTTTTCTCAATGTCCAGGTCATCTGGATCACAAAAAGAAATAAACAGAGTCCAAAAAGCAGCTAACTATGTTCAATGCTTTTATGTGAGTAGTTCTATAAAGTGGAATAGATTACCTCCAAATGTTCACACTAGGTACTCAAAGCAAGAGTTCCTCCCCTTAAAAAAGGAAAACAACTTTATTTCATAAAACAACAAAAAATGTGAGTGGAGTGATTCTCATCATTTATCAGCAAAAAATTGGCAAAGGCTCGATCTGGGCCATTGGGAGAAGATTTATTAGCAATAAACTGATCCTAAAAGTTACTATTTCTGGAACTCGCGACCACTGGATTTACTAACCCAGGAGGCTATCCGCTCAGACACCACCCATCTATACTCCAGTAATATCTATCAACAGTATTTGAACATATCTTGTGATGTCAGGATCTGTTCTTGTGTAAGGAAGCTTGTGTAACTTCTCGTTTTGTTGTTCCGCCTATCCCATCTTAAGAATGAATCCCGTGTGATGAGGCAAAGAAATTCCACTCTGCTAGTAAACCAAAAATATTTTCATGTTGCCAGACATTACGTCAGTAAAACTGAATAAAAACAGTACACTTGTTTTCATTCAATCCCTTTTTAGATATTGAACTGAGAAAATTTACCTTAAAAGGGTTTCGGACACTTTTCAAAAGCTCTAGAATAAAAATGAGAGCATTCTCAGGACTGAAACTTATACTACAGGACGTAGTTATGTAAGTATTCAACACAGAAATAACTTATTAGTGAGTCTCTTTTCCTTCATATAAAAATATGGTCTTAAAAGTAACAATGGTAATATTTTTCCTAATTTTTACAGAAACTTGCAAGATAGAAAAAATACATACCTGAAGTTCATTTCATGCTTAAAATATTGGTTTTTGAATTATTCTCCTGTCCTTAAAAAATAGCTTGGCAATTCAACTTTCCATAAACCACATTTTTATTGGAATATGCCCGACTGCCATTTTGGCATATACATTTTTTTACAACTAGTTGCATGTAACACATGAGATCCAACTGTCGATAGCGATAGTATGTATAGTTGAAGAATAAGAATCAAACTATAAATCCAAATTATTGAAAATTTTAACACATGTTGGTATGTATGTCAAGATAGGACAGTATGGAGGTCAGTCCTCTTTTCCTACCGGAATATTAAAACAGCATGATGGTTCTGTATGTATGTTTGGAGATTAAGTGTCAAACTATTAAGTAGTCTTCTTACATATTATTGTGTATAGGCGACTGCCATACAAATTGTATGAAGCAATGTCGTCACTAAATTCAAGTTTTATAAAAATTGTTAAAAAAAATTTGAGATGTACTTCTACAATATTAATATTTTTTATAGAAAATTAAATTATCTAGTTGGGGTGTTTCGGCTTTTTACGATATTTTTAAAAAATTTGGAAATATAGGCAGTTAAACTCATAAATTTATCATAAAATAAATATTTTTCTTAATAAAAATGTTTGAGAAACCCTGGAATTTTTTGGAAAAAACCAATTTGAGATTTTGTATTTGTCTATGTTTATACCAATTTTTAGCGTTCTAGCTTTTATGGTTTCTAAGATATATGGAAAAATAAACCAAAATTTCAAAAGTTGATAACCCCTGACTGAAACAAAATATCAAAATTCTGAGTATAAAAGTTTTGTAGGCCTATAAATATCTATATATTCTGAAATTTTGGGCTCCGTAAATTGAGGATCAAAAGTTATAAGGGGGGGGGGACACACACACAGACACAGGATATGTTCTACTTTGAATTCTGAGTAAATCCATATATGGAACATATATGCTGCAAAGCCTCTAAGTTGGTGTTTTTGACTTCAAAATTGGAAAAGCCGTGAAAAAGTAAACCCTGCATACAAATTCTCGCGTATCCTGGCTTGAAACATTGTCGATATGTTAAGAGTTCAAAGTTCTCTTGAACAAATCGACAGTTGTAATACTATGGCATATACTTTTTTTCTGAATAGTGTTTTGTGACTGTCTACATATGGGAACATATGGAAAAAAAAACAAGGAAATATAAAATGTTGAGCAACATTACCTTGGTGATCTAAATGGGATTGACCCTTTTTTATATATTCTTTATTAATATTTAATTTTTTCTTATTAATAAAAATAAAATTCATTCACTATTTTTACAATGGATTTATAATTTCATTTATTCAAAACATTTTTACATTTATTATTGCTTAGAAGATAAGTATATCAAAATTTAACACATATATACCTACTTATATTTTCTAAGCAAAAATATCGTAAATTTAATGTAATGTGATGATGTTGTTTATGTTACTTAGTTTTACTCCAGAAATGTTACATATTTTTATTATTCAATATAGTAAAAAAATAGAAAAACATTCCTAGAAAGAATTTGTACCATACACACCTACTAGTGCCATTATATTGAATATTTTTGTATACTTTTTAATTAAACAAAACTATGAGTTTTATTTACTTATAAAATTGTAACGTAATCATTAATAATTATCACTGGATTCTGAGCAATTTTGGTATTCAAGTTGGACTTCATGGAACAAATTCATGCACCAGGTAAACTCACAAACCTGACAATGATTATACAAACAGTATTTGCGTATGTACATGACATAAAAATATAATATTCATTATAATTTTTTTATTTTATTTTTTATACGCAATATATTATCAACATAGATAAAAATAAAAAAATTTGGTATACGAAGAATTAGAATACATTAAACTAAACAAATCACACATAAATACTTTCATCATAATTATTAAATTATTAATAAACACATACATACTCTGTCTTTATTTTATTTACAAGTCAATATAAATATATTATATGTATTATATATTATAATTTTGTATAGAATAAATAAATATGGGAATAACAAAATCTTTAACAAACATAACAAACAATTTAAATAAATTTGACTAAATTGTACTATTTGTCTTTTTTTAAATGTATTGAATCACTAGAGCAAGACATTATTACATCATGTGTGCACATAGATCCAATACAATGTTGTAACTGACATAAGTTACCATCATTTGATATGGAAGCTTGGACATTTTTATCCGAAGACAATGTACTATTCTTGCGTTGACTCAAATCAACAGTTCCCGTTGCGATGATATTTCTTCTTATATTATCCATGAAACGAGCCACAGAAAAATCGGCCATAGCAGCTTGCTGACTGAGGGAATTACCTGCCATTTTCGCCACGGAAGATTCACTTAAATCGTGAAATAATTGTAATATCCACAACTTTATCACTGGAAATATAACAAGTGGACTCTCGTATTCATTGGGTACAATACCATCTACTTCACTCTCAAAAAATGAAAGCAATGGAAACCATATTCTCGTTCTGAAAATAAAAATAGAAGGTGATTATTTATCTTTTGCTTAGTAGAATTTATTTGTCAAAATATTGTTCTATCTTTGAAGCTCGGAGAGTAAACATCAACAAATAAAATAGTAAGAGTAGGGAGGATCTGCACGAACTGGCATGCATGGAAAGGGGATTGGGGGTATATGTTTGTAAAACTGAATTTTTAAAATAGCAAAAAAATACTCTTTTTATAGAAAATATTCCATTCTATACTTAGATCATACATATTTTAGTTGAAAATTTAGAAACTTTCAAGAAAACTAAACATTGAACAATAAAATTTGATAAATTATATAAAACGTTAATATTCAGAGGATGATTGAGTACAAACTATAAATGATTTGTATGTATCAAAGGTTCATAGCAAATTTATCAAGGATTATTTTATTCCTACACACTTTATGTATTGTATACAGTTTTCTGAAAAAAAGGCGATTCGGGACTATTGAGGGGAGACGCTCGCCTGGTAGGGGGAGAAGAGTTGAAAATTTTCAACTTCTCTACCTAACGAACATATTCCGATCGAAAACAGAACTTCATATTTATTGCCATATTTCGAGCTATAATGCCACAACTATACGGGGACCATTTTTTTTAAAAACTTAATTATTATGTTAGTTTTTTTTTATTATATTGGATATTTTTACTCTTTCTGAATTAAACAGTTCAAAAATTACAAAAAAGATTTTCTTGATAAGTCAGCTAATTTCTTCACATTTACCTTCTTAAGAAGTGTCGGGTATAAAAAACTAGTATCAAATAATTTTAATAAAAAATTAAATCGAGGACGCAGGCACACAAATCAAAAAAACATAAATTATTAGTAAAGTTATAAAATATTTCCAAAATACCTCATAGAATCTCCTTGCATTAGGGCTTGATTATTCGATAATGTGTGATAGTACAAAAATAGACGAGAAGTGATGTAAAATGCTATAAAGACATCAATTGAGTAATGTTCATGAGCTGCCAAAATAAAGAATATTCCAAACATATTCATCAACCATGTCACAATATGTAAAAGATACAAACTGCGTGAAGTGTCTGAAAATAAATAAATATATAAAAACACTTATGACTTAAACTTTATTTTTTAACTTAATTATAGTATTATACTACTTGTGAAAAAGAATTTTTAATATATATATATATATATATATATATATATATATATATATATATATATATATATATATATATATATATATATATATATATATATATATATATATATATATATATATATATATATATATATATATATATATATATATATATATGTATATATATATATATGTATATATATATATATATATATATATATATATATATATATATATATATATATATATATATATATATATATATATATATATATATATATATATATATATATATATATATATATATATATATATATATATATATATAAATATATATATATATATATCAAACAGTGGAACCTCCAATAAGCATAATTTGTTTAAGAATCTTACGAGAAAGATTTTTTTTCCATATAAATGTAAAAGGCATTTAAAAAACATGTGCATGTAAAATAATTACATTTATGTTTAATTTAAAAATGTATGTGCATATAAACGAAATTTTGAAAGATGGGAATCTACAATATGTCAAAATAATAGGAGATAATGTATGACGCAATGTATATGCTATAATGTATTTGTTTTTTTTTTATCTAGTAGGGCTGTTTCGAAATTTTTGAAAAAAAAATAGAGGCAGTTAAACACATACATTTGTCATACAAAATGCTTTTATTGATAAAAAAAAGTTTGAGAATCCTTCATGGAGGGGGACACACAGACACACACATTAAATTTTCTACTCTAGGAGGCAAGTCTGATCAATCGGCGAAATATAAACCCTCATGATGACCCACATCATGGATATAATTATCATATGGAGTTCTATAACATCTTAAGATATTATAGAACTCCATAATATAATAATTATATCCATGAGGGTTTTGAATTCGCCGGTTGACCAGACTTGCCCCCCTGAATTCTTAGTTTGCTACTCCCACCACCACCTGCTCTGCCTATGGGGACTGTAATCGGCCCCTTCACAGAACGCTAAGTGAATGACAAAAAAAATGCATAGCACGAAAAGTAGCTCATGGAGCCCTCTAGATTAGCAATCTCGGCACCATAGTGCAAAAAGAAACAATCAACGAGTGCGAACAGAAAATTCACACCCGTGGACTGTCTATGACCTCAGATCCCCCTACATGCAGACCATCAGAGAAGTGACCAAGATCTCTGGAAATAATTAATTTAACGGGAATCTTCTAAAAGTAAGGCACCATATCTATGACAGAAAACCTTAAAAGCTTTATAATTTTTCTTCGAGATCACAAAATCCGCATGACCAATGGGACCTTGAAGAGGCCCACGGACAGCAACGAGGAGCTCCGATCTATATGAGGACACCATTGGGTGGCAACATTCCCAAAGGATATGTTCCGAAGTTTGGTCCGGGTATTGACAGAAATGACATGAGGCAGAGGAGGCAATGTTAAATCGGTGAAGATAACTTTTAAAGTTTCCGTGTCCTGTGAAAAATTGGGAAGTCCAAAAGTCTGGAACAACCCAGGGAGATTTAAGACGATACCTCACGTCGGGAAAAAATAAGTAGGTAATTCTTCCCACTGAGCAGGCCGTCCAGCGAGTCTGCCAGATGTTCTGCAAATTTTCATTTACAGTCCTTTCAACAAAGCCACGTGACACTCGACCCTCTGGAGGGAAGAGAGGAATATTTCCGATCATAGAAGAACAGCCCCGCGTAAGGTTGAAAACAGCCCCTCTACGCTGAAGTTCCAGATCAAGGGGAGTCATGCCTGTCAAAATTGCCAGTGCTTCAGTGGGACTCGTTCCATATGCTTTGGATAGAGCGATGAGAGCGAATCGTTGGCCTGAGAGCAAAATTCTACGTATATGTTGAAGTTCACAGGCGTGAGACCAACATCCTGCTGCATAGCAATTCTTAGTTCATTCAAGTATACATAATATATATGCTGCGAAACCTATAGATTGAGGTTTTTTTACTTCAAAAAACCATGAAAAATGAAGACCTGGCCATTACTAAAATCTCAAGGAGAGAAAAATTCTCTTGATCAATCCGACAGTTGAATTAAAAATATCTTGAAAATATTTAACATTTGGTACAATTACAGAGATAAATTGTGGTTATGCGAATGTCAAATTTAACCAATATGATTGTATGCATCTTACCAACAACTTTCACATATTGACAGAAGTTTATTTTAAAATTATTCAATTATAAAAAATAAAGTATTATTATCTTTTAAATAAGTAAATTGTAATCATTTGTTTAAATCATTTGACATAATTATAATGATTAATGGTTGTATTTTTCTTATCTGATCTATGTCAGAGCAATTAGACTTTGGAATTCTCAATATCATTAAAACAAAACATATAAAAAAAATGTGACTCATATTTGAAATAGGCACCAAAGTCCCTTTTTTGATTGCTAAAATCCCTTAAAAAGCTTGACTTTTTTTGTTTTTGTTGGTAACCCTAAATGCAGTCAACAAGCAATATGGATCTTGAGCCAAGGTACAAAAAAATTGTAAAATTTAACTACTTTTGTATAATATTTTTAATAATTATGTGACATAATAATAGGAACATACATTCTGTAATGAAAAAGTTGAGTAGTGTAAGAGCCACAGTGTGTCCAGAGAACATATAGTCCCCACAAGTTCTCACTCCTCTGACTGACATTCCAGCACCTGTCCAAATGGCATAGGCTTGGCCAAATCGTCGACTCCAATTAGAATAAGGTTCCACATCTGCGGGGTAATGTCGAGGAGCACACTTCAGATGACCACCGGGAACACTCAGTGATGTAATCAACATTGTAATACAACGCAAAAGAAACACAGTGCCAGAAAGTGCAAAGAAACGACGTAATAGGATGAATCTAAAATGTTTACAAAGCAAAAAAATAAACAATTATTCAGATACATGACACAATCAAGTATTCTAAATATATAGCTTACAAATGGTTTTGAGACATACTTTTATTTATGTAAGTGAAAAATCTTGTACTGAGGAGAACAAGCGATGACTATATTCGAACTAGACCAACTGGTTGCAAACCAAACATGCTTATTATAATTATTTGAGCAAATTTTATTGAAAATAATTATTTATTTATAAATAATGTAAAGTAAATGTGGCTGAATAAAAAAATAAGGAGTATTTTACAGTTGCTTACATCAAATACTAATTTTCAATATAATATGTAACATTATTACATGAAATGAACAACATTTTAAAAGAACATTAGCAAAATATGCAATTTGACTATTGTTTAAATTTATTTTGCCAATTAAGTTGTAAATTGAGCCGACCACCGTGGCACAGTTGGTAAGCCTTTTGGTTTCTGTGCAGGCGTCCTGGGTTTAATCCCCAGCAGAGGAAAAGTTTATTTAAATTAATTTCTCACGCTAATATTGCTTTTCTAGGCTGGAAACACTGGTTAGTTGGAAGAAATTGCCATATGGCAATAAATTCGCCACTTGCGCATTGTGCAAGTGTTTATTATTATTATTATTTATTTATTTAATATTACTTCTCGGGCAACTAACAGGTACTATGTCAAATATTAATTTAACACGCACCCAATAACAAGTTGCCACATTCTGTAGATTTACAATATTAATTGTCTCCCAGATCCAGACTGTAAACACAATTATAAACTGCGTCTCCACCGGGAATCGAACCCGGGACCTTTGAATCAGCAGTCAGATACCCAACCAACTGAGCCACGAAGGCCGACAGTTATAAATTATAAATAATATAATAAAAAAAAACTTGTTAAAAAACATAGTGGTTAAAATTAAAATAAACATTAAGATTTTACGCCAAAAAAATGTTGCCAAAATTGTGAATATAATAATGTGAATGACGTCATAGCACATAAAGGATTATTTTCGTATTGGTTTTCCTTAATACATAAATTATTCAAATATACTTTCTTATATTGTATTAATACAGAAAGGTATGTAACATGTGAATTATTGTAGATTGAGTGCAGGAAAAAAAACCGTGCAAAATTAACACAATACACATTATAAAAAAAGGTGAAATCGGACATTGACAAAAGAATGACAACATGTTTATTAAAAATAATATTACTTTTTTCATTTCCAAATATATTTATGTGTTGGATAATTATTCAGTATTTTAATTGAATAATTTAGGATCTATCTAATAAATACTAAGTTGTTTTGCTCAAAATAATTCAAATTAACTGAAATAAGTAGGAAAAAATTCAAGGGGTTATAGTTGTCGCCAAATTACTTGAACTTTTAGCCGAGAAGGGGGGCAATTTGAATATAAACCAACGAAGCAAAAAGACACAAATTTGCGCTCTGCGCAACCGGAAGTTCGTTCAAGATATTTGGCGAAAATTATACCGGATAATCATACCACCTATGTAGATATGTATATTACAGCTGTCATACTTTTCAAAATCTGAAAGAATCTGTGTCTGTGCTTATTTTAGTTTAATAGTGTAATAACAGATAAATAAAAAGATGAGAATATTTCTGAAGTACAAAAACAAATCAATGAAATATCTAATTAATATATTATTTACCTGTGTTTATGAAAAAGTAGAACTGCAATCCAAATGGCCATTAAAATTGATCCAGTAATTTCACACATATCAAAGGCCCATGGTATATGAGGAACATTATCTAAAAATAAATCAGGTAGTGGTGGATACTTCTTCATATCTGGAACTTTATCATGTACTATTACCATAACAACAGCAGTGACCCACGTTACTAAGAAAACATAACCTGAAACAATAAATTTACATTAGCATTGTCTATCCATAGGTATTATATACTCTTTGGCATTGTCGGCATCGATTACACTTCTAAATACCAAATATAATAAAATACATCAGGACATCCATTTCACAATGTTATGACTAGACATTTTCGCTGGATAACTTTCACAACCTCGTATCTCAAAAAGTATCATTTTATAGGAGACACTAAAACCGTCATGACTTTCTCTACACAATTTATTTTTCTGTTAATGTGAATTGAACCTTTTAAGGGTGCACATAAATAATTCATTGATTTTATTTGTTTTATTTCTTTAAGCCTTTAAAAACATTGTTTATTTATGGATATGAGAATGCAGCTTTTTGAGATACGAGGTTGTGAAAGTTATCAAGCGATTTGTAACAGTGGACAATAACACCATATCAAATGTGAAAGACATTCTCTATAACAACGTCTTTCAAACATATATTTTTTTTTATTTTAATGGAGCTGTGTATTTATAACATTTAATAACCTTAAAGTTTCCAGAGTGTAATATTTTTTGTAAAATAGGTAGGTATTATATAAATTTTCCCCAAAAAAAATATCTTTTAGTTTTTTACAATGTAAATAGAGAACTTTGCATATTTATTATTATTTGAATGGTCAGCTAAAGTTAGTTGGGTTCGAGTTTACATCATAAGTTTATCACATAAAATACATTGATACTTAACAAATATTATTCAATATGATTCGCCTGTGTGATGAATATTAGTTTTTAGTCTTTTTTAACGCCATATTATTTCATATATTAGAGACAAAGAAAATATTACAAGTTTCATATTATGACAAACTTTGACCTTAACGTTTTAGATTTAAATATAGTGTAAACAATGGATCATGACCATGTATCATGTTATTATTGATATTCATCATATCATCTCTATAGATAAATAACAGGAAGACAAAAAAAATTGTATATGAAAAATAATCTTGGCGAGAAGTTATCATAATATATGATAATGTATTTGAGTATGAATAATAATGAGTGACATTAATATCCATACAAAAAGTTATCACAAAAAAAGGTCTGTAAATTAATATTATGACTTATTATTTTTATTTTGTTTTGCTTATCAGAAAGCTAACTGGTACTATGTCAAATATTAATTTAAAACGCAGCCAATAACAAGTTGCCACATTCTGGAGACTTTTGATATTTATTGTCTCACAGATCCAGACTGAAAACACAATTAAAAACTGTCTCCACCGGGAATCGAACCCGAGACCTTTGGCTCAGAAATCAGAAACAGACAATTATTATATTAATATGTTACAATAAAATATACCTATACATAATAAATATGCCAAACAGGTTTTTAGCATGTAATCAGATTAATTGACACTAAAGAAGCAGACTAGTATGGCCCTAACAAAATTTAGTTAAATATTGATTAATAATTTTTGTATTACTCTGTAAGTTATCACAACACTAGGTTCATCACTCCCACACCCATTGATGAAATTGTTGTCAAGTCTTCACCATTTATTTCATATTTTATTGATTATTCTAAACCAAAAGTCTTGTTTGCCTAATTCAAAACTAACCCAATAGTTAATCTCGATGTGTCTGTAAATTGTGAATAGTATAAACAAAAATATATTACTATAATATTTGCTTCTGTATGAAAACAAAATAGTATCAAAGAGAACAAATGTCCAACTGTACAAGACTCTAATACAACCAGCCTTAACATATGCTGCTGAAACATGGACCCTACCAAAGGCCGATGAAATAAGGTTAAACACCTTTGAAAGAAAAATATTGAGATGCATTTATGGCCCCGTATGTGAAAATGGGGCCTGGCATATCAGGTACAACCACGAACTGTACCAGATGTACACGTCACCCAGTACATCAAAATATGCCGGCTCCGGTGGTTGGGTAAAACCGAGAATGGACGAAACCTGTCCACTAAAAAGGATATTCGCTACAAGACCAATGGGGCAGAAGAAGCGTCAGTAGGCCAAAGCTGAGATGGTTAGATGGAGCAGAGAGGGACTTGCGGACGATGGGCGTTGTGAATTGGCGGCAGGAAGCGATGGTCAGGGAGGGGTGGAGGGAGCTTCTGGAGGAGGCCAGGACCCACGATGGGTTGTAGTACCACTGATTGATGAAAACAAAATCAACCATAAAATCATTCAGGTCTAGATGAGTCAGTTATAATGGCAAGTGTTCTGAAATAGTATCTAGTCAATCAGGGGGGCAAGTCCCGCCACATGGTGGAATCAAAACTCTCATGATTACTCATATCATGGATATAATTATCTTATAGAGTTATATGGTAGGCTTTGTCTCAGCGTTCTGTGATATAACTCGAGTCCTTCAGGAGTTTTGAGTGCCTCAGTATTAATCTTTGGGAGTGTTTGGTGCTTTTTAGGTCTATTGGAAGACATGCGGCTTCTGTAGGTGGCCACCACCATATAATGGTCGGAGTCACAGTTTGCTCCTCTATAGCTTCTTACATTCATGATGCTTGACGCTCCTCTCCTCTCTGTGGTTATGTGATCTATTTGGTTGTGGTGTCTTCCATTTGGGGACGTCCAGGCTCGTTTAAATATGTCCTTTCTAGGAAACTGTGTTGAGGAAATTACCATGTTTCTGGATGCAGTAAAATCAATTAAACGCAGCCCATTATTGTTGCTCTCCGTATGTAGGCTATTCATCCCAGTAATGTGTGTTGATATATTGGTTCTTTACCTATCTTGGTATTAAAGTCACCGATTACCATTTTTATATCGTTGGATGGTATAGCTTCAAACACCTGCTCCAGTTTCTGATAAAATGCCTCCTTTATAATGTCCTCCTTTTCTTCTGTTTCTGTATGTATATTCACAATGGAAAGGTTGAAAAACCTAGTCTTAATTCGAAGGACACAGATTCTCTCATTTATGGGTTTAAACCCTATAATGCTACCCTTGACATCTCTATCTACAACAAAAGCCACTTCAAATTCATGTCTAATATTGCCACTACCACTATGCAATATTGTGTTCTTGTATCAAATGTTTCACTTCCCAGCCATCTAGTCTCCTGCACTGCCATTATGTGCACTCTGTACTTTTGCATCTCCCGAGTCAGTTCCCCAAGAGCTCCGCTTCTATAAAGAGTCCTTACATTCTATGTGCTAATTCTTAAATCCATTTTCCGTTTGCTAGGTTCAGTCCAGTTGCTAATCGATGTCTGAGGCTCAGCTTCTGGTGTCGTAATGTAGTCTTTTTTACGGGAAGAGGTTATTAGCCTCTTGCCCAACCCCCTGCCAGGAGGACCAGAGTTTTTCTGTAGGGGTTTTCCATCCCTTAGCTGGATACACAATAAACAAAAGAAAAAATTACCAGAGTACAAGCACATGTATGTAAAGGAGATTATTAATACAAGAAAATTAAATAATTTATCCCTAAAGAATTTTCATTATACAAAATTAAGTGAATTTGATTATAATTTTAATATTTATTTTATTTTTTATATTATTCAGTTACCAGTCTTAAATTTGTTTCAAGTTGTTTGAACCACACCATATATAAATATCGTCCCATCGCAACTTTGAGTTTCATTAACACTTCCCGCTTTCAAAAGAAATCTGAGGAATCATTTCCTAACACATAACACTTAAATATGTCCCCTTCTCTAGTTACCCTCCATCTTTTTATTATTTTTTTGTTGTATATGTTTCTATAAATACATTATATTTTATTAAAATTAATTGGTACGTGTCATGAACACAATTTACATCACCAAATTGATATGGTTGGTTGGAAGATATTGCCATATGGCAAAAAGCCCGCCATTGTGCATTTATTTTGTAATGTGTACAAAACGTTTGAAATAAATTAGTACATATTTGCACAATAACAACTTGTTTCCCGAAAGACAATCTGCATATCGCCAGCACCATTCAACCGAAACTGGATTAACGAGAGTTCTCTCAGATATGATAACAGCGGTGGATAATGGAAATCTGACATTGATGGCTGTATTAGATTTAAGCGCGGCTTTCGATACAGTTGATCATGAGATCCTTTTATCTAGAATGGAGAATTCCTATGGGATCATTGGCAGCGCGAAAGAATGGTTCAGAATATATCTATCTAGAAGATCTCAGGTTGTAAAAGTCAGCAATCAAACATCGCTTCCATTCTTTCTTGATGCTGGAGTACCTCAAGGATCTGTTTTAGGACCACTTCTTTACATACTGTACACAAAAGAAATAGAAAACATAATCAAACATTTTGGATTATGGGCACATATCTTTGCTGATGACACGCAAATATATTTCTACTCGAAACCTTCGGAAATAAATGTACTAAAATCTCAAGTTTCTTTGTGTATAGAAGCAATCAGTGAATGGATGTCGTCCAACCGATTAACACTTAATCCTACCAAAACAGAAGTTTTATTAATAAACACACACCGTAAACAAAACCAAATTGACTGGAGTCCACTTTCCGTTCAAGGTGAATTGATCCAACCATTAAAATCAATTAAACTTTTAAGTGTGAACCTCGATTCAGAACTATCTCTAAACAATCATATCAGTAAAACAATCAGTTCGTGTTTTTTTTCAATTAAGACAGATAAAATACATAAGGAAAAACTTACCTACAGACGCAGCACGTTTATTGATAAACGCATTCATAGTATCTCGGTTAGATTATTGCAACATAATTTATGCAGGACTTCCACAGATTCACCTTGAAAGACTTCAGTCAGTCTTTAATGCAGCAGCAAGATTGATATTCAATTCACCGAAGTCTTCCCACATAACTCCACTGTTAAAAGATCTTCATTGGTTGCGAATATCGGAAAGGATTCAGTATAAGATATGCTGGATGGTGCACAAAGTTATTCACGGACGTGCTCCAAAATACCTCATGGATCTTTGTGTACCAGATGACCTGAACCAAAAAAGATCTACGCTTCGCTCTGCAAGTAATACGGCAATGCATCGACTAAAAGAGCAAAATACGTGTCGAATGACGAACTTTGGTGAAAGAGCGTTTGCTGTAGTGGGTCCGGTTCAGTGGAATAAGCTTCCATATAGGTTAAGATCGATAGACAGTGAAAGTGTGTTTAAAAAACAGTTAAAAACTTATTTTTTCAAAAACTCGTATAGTGATTAAATGATTATTTCCTTGTTTATTATTATTTTTTCCATGTATTATTGTTAATTATCCATAATTATCCATTTATTATTATTATTATTATTATTATTATTATTAATTATATTAAATTGCTTAAAATAAGAAAAACTTTTTTCTTTTTTATTAACTTTATTCCACTTGTAAATTATTCTTAACCATTGACGCATTTCTCTCAGACAGTCTAAATATTATAAATATATAAATTAGCTATCAATTTTTATTATTTACAGCACTAACCCCAAATAACTCATCATTATAATAGTTTCCATACTTATTATCAATAAAACAGCACCCAATATCATCTTCAAGAAAAAGTTATACATTAAAAATCAATATCCTATAATATAGATCGTAACATACTCACAATTAAAATATGCTATGATTCATATTTGTAAACAAATGTATGTATAAATATTATCAATCAATATTAAAATCAAAAATCTTGATTACATTGTAAACATGTATTGGCAGAATCATTGGCATGTGTAACCTCAGTAGATAAATAGGTACAATTACAGAGTAAGGAGAATCTTGGTCTGTACCATAGGTACCACAATACCATACCACAAGTCTGCACCATAGGTTATCATATAATATACTAGATGTCGTAGTTAGCAAATTTTGTATGAATTGAAGTGAGTCATTTTTCCGGGGGATTTTTGACGTTTGGTTGGCAGAAAACATTGTTTTTGTATAGAGAATAACGACTTATATGAATAGTTTTCGGATTTATTTGTCGAAAAAAACTAGTTTGTACATCAAAGTTATAAAAAAACAGTTATCTAGGAAGTTTTCAAAAATATTAGGCTAAAATAATGGGCGGTTTACAGTGTAATTATTGATATATTAACATTTTAGTAATGCCTAGGATCATTAAGAATTTCAGTGATTTTGTATTCAATAATCTCAATTACAGATTGTTATATTTTAATTTAGCCTTACCAATATTTTCTTTATTAACTTTATAATAGTATAAGTAGCATAATATTACGAAAATACATCGAGTAGCTACGCAAAAATCAGATAAAGGATTAAGCGATTTGTATGTCACAGATTTTTCCTTTGGCAGCCCCTTCCTGGATTCCTTTCTAAATATTTTTTAGTTTTTAGCCGTTTTACATATCTCATTTGTTAATAGAAATATTCTAAGTGATTTAATTTATTTAGATTGAATTTTTAACAGTGACTGAATATCAGTGATATCAGTGCTTTGTAGTAATTATAAAATCTGCCATTATATGTGGTGCTTCCTTTTATAAGGTATTGAACACCCGTCGCTGGTTACCATTTGTGATGGTATGTATGTACTTATTTAAATATTGAGCTCCGAAACGAAACAACAACTGTTGTTTCTTGACATCCCAAGAAACAACAATTAAATCCTAGTTAATCAGTTTAATTATGAATTAATATTAAGATTATTTCATCTTAACTTAACCTATATCTATTTTATTTCATATTTTTCAATTTCAAAATACCAAAATGATTACATGTGCATTTGTATATTATCTCCGTTATTGTGTCGATAAGTACATCCATATCCAGAACATGAAACGGGCATTTTTAATAAAAGACAATATCACGCACCTAAATAAACTATTACTATGAATATCGAACGTAAATAATCTAAAATATAGCTAGTAAAAAAATATTGTATATAACTTTATTTATTAAACTTTTACAGTGTTATTTATAAAAATAAAATTGGTTCAATTGAACCCGGTTCAAAGTCTTATTCTGAAATTCAAATATTCTCATAGAAGAATTATTTATTATATGAGAATATTTGAATTTCAGAATAAAACTTTGAACCGGGTTCAATTGAACCAAATTTATTTTTATAAATAACACTGTAACAGTGTTATTTATAAAAATAAATTTGGTTCAATTGAGCCCGGTTCAAAGTCTTATTCTGAAATTCAAATATTCTCATATAAAAATAAATAATTCTTGTATAAGAATATTTGAATTTCAGAATAAAACTTTGAACCGGGTTCAATTGAAACAAATTTATTTTTATAAATAACACTGTAAAAGTTTCAAAGTGTGCTTTCACACAAAAAAGAAACTTCACACATTTTACAAAAAGTGATATAATTTATAAATTAACACAAAAAAAAAACAAACAAATTAATGAAAACAATAAATAATATCTTTTATTTGATAAATATGTCCACTTTTACTAAATAAAAATCACCAATTCGAAATATTATTGAAAAAAACGGAAAAGTTATGGAAAAATGTATGAAAAACTACAATTTAATGCCAGCCAAGAAATAAAGCGCGCGAAAATTTTAAACTCACTTTAATTATCAGGTACGCCGTCTAGGTATATATATTTTATGTCTATGGTCTGTACCACAATACCATAGGTATAAGTAAATGCACAAAGAAAACTTAAGTATCTACCTACCTATTTATGGCAATACAGAGAAAATGTTGGTAAAGTGCTTCCAAAATAAATTTTGGTATGACTCATCGCAGGGACTCTAATTTTGGTGGGGGTCACGGAGACGCATATTTTTGCTGGAAATATGCATCATACAAATACCGTGTAATGCCACAGTTACAACCATCAGTAACACTACCAATAGTCCTACTCCTAGCGTCCTCGAGTGGTCTTAAGATCCCGCGAGTCCCGGGCAATGTGGCCACTGGCAATGCCATCAGCCATAGCAAATAGGAGAGGATGAACGGCGATTCTCTGGCGCCTCAAAACTGGAATCCCCAGCTAAGGGAAGGAAAACCCCGACAGAAAACCACCCAAGCCAGGTCTTATGCTACAACGTGCCTAGGGCTGAATGGCACCGGGGTTATATGGTGTCGCAAGCGTTGTGCCCTCCGGAAACTGGTCCGAATCCGGAGTGTAAGTAGGACTTGCCATGACGTGGGGCTCCGTTATGGTGGACCGTCTATTTCCCCTTACTTTCCTAAGGTCTGGAAGTTGCCTTGTCGACTGAAGGACCGTACGAACCAGATGAATACAAATAAACCAAAAAACCCACCTTCGTCCTCCCGAAAGGGGGGGCCTAGACTCGCCTACACAGGGGAGTCATTATCAACCGTAGCCGGAGGTAATACAGCTATTCCCGCCCGAAAGGGGGGACCAAGACCCGTCTGCAAAGGGGGGTCGCCAACCACGATAGAAGCATCCAATGAGGGGGAGGAGGGGTGACTGCTGCATGAAAGTGGTTCAGATTAATCTGCACCACTCGAAGGCGGCGTCTGCCGCATTACTTCTCCGCCTCTTAGAAAAAGGAGAAGATGTTGTCTTAGCCCAAGAACCATGGGTTGTCAAAAATCTAGTGGCTGGGTTAAAATCTAAAGACTACAGAATCTTCTATACAAACAATAAAGGTAAGCCAAGGTCTTGTATTCTTATAAAGAAGGAGCTCAATGCCTTTAAGGTGTCAGAGTTCTGCAACGAAGATATCACGGTGCTGGCAGTAGAACTTCAGTCCCACACCATTTGGCTGATTTCTGCCTACCTAGCACATGATCACGAAGAACCGCCCCCTCCAGGTATCCTTCAACAAGCCATACATAGAGCAGAAGATGAGAGGATACCTGTGGTGACAGGTGCAGATGCCAACGCACACCACACAATCTGGGGCAGCACGGACACAAACGAGAGAGGTGAGTTAATTTTTGAATATATTTTATCACATAACCTCGAAATTTGTAATATAGGTGATACTCCAACATTTATTACCGCAATAAGGCGTGAAGTTCTAGACATAACAATTGCCAATGAATATGCTGCCGAATATGTAAAAGAATGGAAAGTCTCAGCTGACCACTCCTTCTCTGATCACCAGTACATTGAATTCAACTTAAACTTTCAGAAACCAGATAGAGTCATGTACAGCAATAGAAGGAACACACAATGGGATAAGTACAACACTGCCCTCAGTGAATTTCTTTCTGAAATACCAACCAAACCCTCAACAACAGAGGAATTGGATAACATGGTAAAGACCCTTACTAATGCTTGTAACCAAGCCACCAGGGAATAGTGCCCGGTGCGTATAGCTAAAGGGAGAAAAAGACCACCATGGTGGACAGTAGAGATAATTACCCTAAGAAGGGAATGTCGCAAACTATTTAACCTAGCCAAGAAAAACAATGAATGGGAAACTTATAAGGCTAGTCAAAGAGTTTTTAAGAGTAAAGTAAAAACGGCAAAAAGAACCTCATGGGAAGATTTCTGCACAAAAATTGAAACAATCCCCGAGGGAAACAGGATTCGCAAAATCCTAGCTACGGATCCAGAGATGCCTGAATATATAAAGAAAAACGACGGCAGCTGGACCTCAAGCAGCTCTGAAACATTAGAGCTATTAACAGAAACACACTTTCCTGGATGTAAACTCGACATGCCTAGGGAAACCGTCCACCCGATAGGGGGGGCGCAGACCCACCTGCAAAGAGAGGGCATGCCTGAGACAACAAACCAAACCAGGAAACAGAAAAACTCCCAGAAATTATTTAATACAGAAATGATTGCTTGGGCAATTTACGAGTTTGAACCATACAAGTCGCCAGGTCCGGATGGTATCATTCCAGCGGAACTGCAAGCGGCCTCGGAGACTGTCATACCCTGGTTGGGGACAATCTTCGAAGCATGTATAGAACTCTGTTATACCCCCAAATTATGGAGAGAAGTAAAAGTGGTGTTCATACCCAAAGGCGGAAGAACATCTAATAATACATCCAAGGATTTCAGACCAATCAGTCTATCCTCGTTTGTCCTTAAAACGCTAGAAAGACTCATAGAAACCAGAATAAGGGGTAAAATAGAACCTTCAAAGTGGTCAGAGTCTCAACATGCGTACAGCAAAGGGAAATCTGTAGAAACAGCATTACACACCCTGATACACAGAATCGAGAAATCGATGAAGTATAAAGAGTACACACTGGTCTCCTTCCTAGACATAGAAGGAGCCTTTAATAACATTAAATATGAAACAATGACTCAGTCTCTGAGGAAATTGGGGATAGAGACTTCGCTCATAGAATTTATCGACTATATGTTGAGAAATAGAGTTATAAACTCAGAACTTGGGGGCTCAAAGATAAAAAGATACCCGGTGAAGGGAACACCCCAAGGAGGCGTTCTATCACCTCTTTTATGGAATCTAGCCCTAAATAAACTGTTGATGGAGTTAGACGACACCGGGGTCGGAGTAATCGCTTATGCAGATGATCTCGCCATAGCGGTGTCCGGTAAGATCCTCAACATACTCTCATCTCTCTTACAGAGGGCACTAGACAGGATAACTCAGTGGTGTATTAATAGTGGGTTGGGAGTGAACCCAAAGAAAACAGAGTTGATCCTCTTTACAAATAAACGGGTAATCCCGGCATTTACATTGCCAACCCTAGAAGGGGTGACATTAGAGATCTCAGCTCAAGCTAAATACCTAGGTCTGATCCTGGATAGAAAACTGAGCTGGAAGCCTAACACGCAGGAAAGAGTACGGAAAGCTACAAATGCACTGTACACTTGCAGAAAGATCGTGGGAAAACGGTGGGGACTACACCCCAAGATAACCCACTGGATGTACAAGGCGGTCATAAGGCCAGTCATGATGTACGGAGTGGTGGTATGGTGGCACTGCTTGAAAAAAGGAGTGCACCTAAAAGAGCTGGCAAAAGTTCAAAGACTAGCAGAAGTGACAACCACTGGCTGTCTGAGAACTACACCATCAAAAGCCCTTGACACCATCCTGCATCTGATGCCGCTTGACCTCCTAGGAAAACAAATGGCAACGAAAGCTGCCATAAGAATGAATTGTGTCAACCCTTGGAGGGAGACACACATTGGACACTCCATGGTTCTTCAGGAGTTCAAAAAGCCATCCGAAGGTATCGACTATGTCATTCCCAAGCCTTTCTTCGAGAACAGGTTCTCAACCCAAATCCCCTCGCGGGAAATGTGGAAGGAGAATCTGATCCATCACGATGAAGCTCAGGTGTTTTTCACTGATGGGTCAAAACTGGAAGGTAAGGTGGGCGGAGGAGTCTTTTCGGAGCAATTAAATATTAATATTTCTTTCAGGTTGCCGGACCACTGTAGTGTTTTTCAAGCAGAGATCTTGGCAATCCAGGAAGCAGTAGAATGGATACAGGGCAATACAGTATCAAACAGCATTGTCCGTATTCTCACAGACAGCCAAGCGGCTATTAAAGCCTTAAAAGGCGTAAGTACTACTTCTAGAGTGGCCCTGAACTGCCGCAACATCTTAAATGGGGCAGCGGAGCGGTTCAATCTACAAATCATGTGGGTGCCGGGTCACAGTAATATAGCAGGGAATTGTAGGGCAGACGAACTTGCCAGAGCAGGTACCCTGTTATCTCTAGACAATATCAAACACAGGCCTGGAGTCCCCATGGCAACATGTAAACTCCGGGTCAGTGAGAAAATTATTGCTTGTGCTGACCAAAGGTGGTCTGAGGAGAGCACATGCTCCATTGCCAGACAAACATGGCCAAAATATGATCTCAGAAGAACCAGAGAAATACTCTCGTTCAGAAGAGACTCACTCGCCAGAGTCATATCAGTATTAACGGGACACTGGGTTATAGGAAAGCATGCCAGAAGGCTAGGGCTGGAGGCATACGATTACTGCAGAGCATGCCAAGACGAGGAGGAGGAGGAGACGGTGGTCCACTTCCTCTGTCACTGTCCTGCTCTCTCTAGAATTAGGAGAAGCTCCTTGGGAAGTTTCTTCTACGATGATTTAATTGACATAGCGTCGGCCGACATTGCAGACATTATGACATTCATTTGCCGCTCAGGCTGGTTCAAGGGGGATGAGTGAGTGGGAGGACAGCCCCAATGTGGTATCACAAAGGGCCAATTGGCCTAAGTGTGTTCTCCTCAAGAACTGCCACCCGCAAAAAAAAAAAAAAATGACTCATCGCAAAAATATGTTGATCGAACAAAAATACTTCATTCTTTGATATATCTGTTTCTCATTTCCTGTATATAAAAAACAAAGACAGAAAATGTATGTATGTCGTAGTAAAATGAACAATCTCCCATATAAAACGCGAAAATGTACATCATTTATTAATCATACACTTATTTCTATGTTACCACTCATAAAAAAATCATAATTTTAGTCAATTCATAATCTGATTAAAAATAGCGAAATAAATCAAATCAATTTGTTTTTTCTTAGAAAACATATTTAACAAACGTTAAAATGTAGTTATTTTTGCTCAATATCACATTTAAACAATAAAATGATGAAATAACTCAGCCCGTTTTCTTGATTCTTGTCAAATATAAATCGTTAAAATGCCAATCTCAACAGATTGTGATGAATGTCCTCAAATATATTGAGAAAGAAATGGACAATAATGGTCCATGCTTACCATTAACATCCTTGATTCAGATAAAATACAGTTTTAATGACATTTCATTGAAATATTTCAAATAGGGTGACAATATCTCCTTGTGAATATTTTTTGATAACAAGCATTATTTTAACAAATCGATTACATCAAATTTGTTTCATATACAAAAAAAATACTTTTCATTGACATATTATTTATTTACACCTACTTACTTTACATTATGTCAGAATTTCTTAAATATACATTCTTAACTGACGTAGATTATATTTTATTTGACGACTTAAATTATATTTTAGAGAACCCCAGAAGCATGTGGATTTACATAATATAATGTTTCTATGGTAAAAAAGAAGATAAATAGTGATGAAACTCTATTAATAACACCAATCCTATTGAACTGATTTGGGGTAACTGTAAAGAATATTACAACAAAAATATGGGTCGGAACGGTTTGGAGATGAAAAAGTTTTGAATATGTGGGATGAAGATTTGAAACAATGTAATGCGGATCTATGGACAAAATGTATAGAAAAAGCTAAAAAATGATATTACCTTGGTGGAATACACTATCCAAGTTGGATGAAAATATGAACCATCTCATTATTCATGTTGGGAATACAAGTGATGATGACAACAGAGAATGATGATATTTAGAGGATTTCGCAGTCTTCTATCCCCACTCCATTGCGAATGTTATAGGACTTAAAAATTCTGTTCATCCTTGGAGCGGATTTTCGTCAGACAACACAAGGACTACCATCAAGCATATTTCATACCTCTGCCAACAAGAGGCCAACTCCAACCGTGGAGGCCTGCCAATCAAACTCGGATCAAGTACCAACAAGCCGCTGACGAAGAGCGACGAGTGTCCGTCGAGCAAGATATATATAGTCCATAGGTAAGAATTGAAAGGGGCACCGACCTTTTTCCCAGAATCCTAGGATGGGGCTACAGCCACCACCAACTTTACTGGCTAGGCCCAAATGGCCTCAACCTACCCCCAAAGAACGATGACAAAAATTAAGTGTCATATTTAATACTAATCTTGACGGAACTTAATTACTAATTGCGATGTATTTAACTGATCTACGTGGTACAGTTGGTAAGCCGTTTGGCTTTGTGTGGGCTTTCTGGGTTCGATCCTCAGAAGAGGATATTTTTTTTTTTTTAAATGAAAATGTTCTTATAAAACAAGTACATATCCATCTTCCTACGTTCCCTAAAATAAGCATAAATGCTTGTGCTATAGGTGAACAAAATCGGTCGAAGCAGGATTTGATCTCGCGACCACTGGTTTACTAACTCAATGCGCTAACCGCTCTGCCATCTACCCATCTAATTTAATTTATTTAAATTCCTTTCTAACGCAAACATTCCATCTCTGTTCTGGAAATACTGATTAATTTAAATAAATTTCCATGTGCCAAGAAACTCGCCACTTGCGCAAGGTGCAAGGAAGTAATAGTTACAAGCAATAATTACATTCGTTATTTTCCAAAATACATACAAATCGTTGCAAAATTTAATAAAATGTAAAATCGGTAAAATGTGTGTCAACTTAAAACAAAATAATGGTCACCGTATTGCCAACAAATTAAGGCAAATAAACATAAGTATGTCAAATGTGTTGCATTTTTATGTGATGAGTCATACCAATCTTTATTATGGATCAACTCTATAGTTATTGCTATACATCTAGAAAAATCACATGGGTGTACAAAAGGTTATTGCTTCATTGGTTTGATCCATAGATTTTTATTATAATATACTTACTAGATGTCGTAGTTAGAAAATTTTGTATGAATCGAAGTGAGGCATTTTTTCGGGGGATTTTTGACATTTTGGTGGGCAGACCACATCGTTTTTCTATAGAGAAAAAAGACTATGGGAATTACTTTCGGATTTATTTGTCGAAAAAAACACTTTGTTTATTAAGATTTAGAGAACAGTTATCTAGGATCTATTTATTTATTTATTTAATATTGCTTCTCGGGCAACTAACAGGTACTATGTCAAATATTAATTTAACACGTACCCAATAACAAGTTGCCACATTCTGGAGACTTACGATATTAATCGTCTCACAGATCCAGACTGAAAACACAATTAAAAACTGTGTCTCCACCGGGAATCGAACCCGGGACCTTTGGATCAGCAGTCAGATACCCAACCAACTGAGCCACGAAGGCCGACAAAACGGATCTGTTGAAATGAAAGGAAAATGAAATATGTTGCCAACCAAAACGTCAAAAGCGCGATATTCCATGACTCACATTTTGCACGGAGTACTACATCTAGTATATTATAATAAAAATCTATGGTTTGATCGTGTATGTGTGCAAACTGCCCCCCTCCATGCCAAAATATTTCTAGAAGTTTGGCGATAACTATACTTGATTGAACAAATTTAAATGTTACTTTTCTTATGCTTGATTTTGATAGGAAAGGGCAAATATTTCGTAAAGTTATCTCCATACAATTGGAGATATTTTATTCTTCAATGAAAAAATACTTTTAACAATTTGGCAATGTCATTTATGTACCTATAAATAAAGTAGTGTAGACGATTTGATGATTGACAGGTCAATAACACATCACTTTGTGCGGGATTAGTAAGAAAAATAGTGAAAATTGATATGTTTGAAGCAAGACGTTAAATAAAACAATCAATAACTAGATGCATGTAACACACGAGGTTCAAATGTCGATGGCAGATGAATAATATAATTGAAGTATATGGACCTTACTATAAAACCTTAAACCCAAATAGGTAATTGTTTACAAGTACTGTCCCTGGTCGATCACAATAATTTGATTATACTTGCTAATGTAAATTGTATTTAAACACAATAAATGAAAAAAATTGCTTACGTAAGATCCAATATCAATAAATAACCTAATTTATAAATAGGCATGATGTAGATTTTTTTTATTTTTTGATCTTTGGAACAAGGTTTAACGCTACAGTGCTCGCGCGGGTGACATGTGTTACCCACTGTGTAAAATTGATACAGTTTCTGAACGCACTGCGCTACAGTGCTGTTCTTTTCGGTATTCTTCAAGTATGAAACATACTTCCTGTCAGTAGCGCAACAGTCATCACAGCGCATTAACAGCTGCGTAGTACAGCTACAAAGTTCCTGGATGACGTATGTCACCCGCGCAAGCTCTCGAGAAAAAAAATACGAAACGAAACAAAATCTGATCCTGAACAAGATTTTGATGACCCGGATCAAGAAGGTAATGACTCTGATGACTGCAACGTTCCCTTATGAATGTTAGCATCATATCAATCTAGCAATCGAATAAAATGGAGTAAATTTCGAACTAGAGCCCACAACATTCTGACACGACCTCTAGTTCCAAAAGGTATTGCCCGAGAAGCTAAAACTTATCCCCAATATTTTATAACTTTTCCAATATTCTTGTAGAATGCACAATTATTTATATTGATACAATCAAAGAAAGATATTAAAGACAAGGAGATGCAGATCCAACAGATTTCACAGAAAACTTCGAAGTGTATGCAGGTTTGCAGCCAGAAGGTCCATTTCGGCAATCCAATCAAATATGCCGTCAATATGATGTATCGCGTAATAGCTGTCGATGGTTGCTTACATTATTTTATAATTTCGTGAATATGTCTGGTATAAAAGTGTTTGGTTATATACCAATTGATCAATTCGCAAGTAAAGTGCATTCGTCGCAAATATTTACAATCGTCGGATTTGAACTTGTGAAACCTCTCACTACGCGATGGGTATATTTATAGCCAGGGGTATAAAATTAAAAGTCAGGCTTCTTCTGGGACTACAATAATATCAAAAAGTACAATAAATGCCGATTCGTGGTGGAAAAGAACGATGTGAGCTTTGCAGTAGATCCCGAGATCAAAGCGCTCGGAAACACTACAGCAAGTGTAATAAGCGTGTTTGCCCAGACCACCATGTGGTTGTCTGTCCCGAATACGATGATATTGTGTTTGAATAGTAAAGATATATACAAAATCATTATAATGAGACGAGTCCTTTGATAATTTAGAATGTTCATATAGTTAAAAACTGTGTTGATCTCAATAAGTCCAAAATATGTTATTTTTTTAGAAGTTTATTGTTTTGTTCATAATTAAATTACATAAAACACTTTATGTTTACCTTTAAGTATATGATTAAAAATAAAGCTGATTTTTAATATTATTACTTGTTTTTTTGATTTCCGTTAAATAAAATATCAACAATTGCTAATTATAATGGGTGACACATGTGCCCCGCGCGAGCACTCAAGGAGTACTTGAAGGCGCGAGTACTCTAGTGTTAACTCTTAAGACCAAGTACACATACATCCTAATAAATTCTCTAAAATAAGCAAATGCTTGTGATATAGATCAATGCAATTGGTTGATACAGGATTTAATCCCTAATCCAGCGCACAAACTGCTTTTGTTGTGTTACATAAAAAAAACTGATTTTTTTTTATTGATAATTATTATTTTATTACCTATTTTTTTACCTTATTAAATTATTTGCATCAATATTTTTACACAATTACAATTATTTATATCAATAACAAAAATTCTACCAGTTCTTTTTTATATAACACAACAAAATAAAAAATCAATCATAAAAATGGAACTATTTATTTTGGTAACAAAATTACAAACAAATTTCTTCTGCCCACTGCTCTCACCAATATTTACATAATTGTTCTATGTACTTACATAGACTAAGAAATGCTTTCCATACTTCAGGTTTTAATCTAGAAGCTCTTCCATCTTCTGATGCTGACCTCGATTGCACATCACTGTCACAGTCATTAACAGTTTCTGCACAATCTCCAAGACCTCTTCCAATATTACAGTTCAAGTGTGAAGCATTAGACCCCACAAAGTTGACGTTGGCAGAAGTCAAATGTTTAATTTTTGGTTCTATTAAACCTAATTGCACCATTGCAGACTGATTTTGTTTTTGGAGGGCTTTTACTAATAGATAGAAACGTTTTTTGTCGCGTAACTGTAAACAATTTAAAGGACTTTCACTGAAGTCTCGTTCATTTAAACTTAAGATACACGGTCCATCTAGAGAATGCGTAAACGCCACTAAATTAATGACCTCTATTGACATTTTCTCCCTGGTTAACCAGTCTTTCACGTCCAAGTTAGTCCAGTCAATCACAGACATTTTTAAGTTTTACTACGATGCACATAAAAAGTACGAATTATGCTTCACTGCTATCGACGTCATTGGATACAAAATACTAAAATCACTGAAATTAGAGCACATTAGATCAAATAATACTCCCCCCACAAAAATAACATCACAATCGTAAAATGACAATACGTTGAGAAACGTCAAATTCCATATTATATGTTGCCATTATCAAAACACACTAAAAATAATAATGAATGTGAATAGAACGAATTGAGGTCGTTTTAAAAAATACTGCCAAGGCCCCCTGGATGTATATAGTTTTCATTTCGTTTAGACAAGCCGAATGTATAAAGAAGAAATGGGCGACGGATATGGAATTTGATAGCAATCATTATTGGCAAATAAACTCATTGCACTAATTTAAATACACTTTGCTTACAAAAAATAGATTAATACATCCATATCACAATTATGATTATGTAATTGTCAATAGAAGCCAAGTAAAAACTTAAATGGCAAGTTTTAGTCGCCGTATGGTGGCCGTACATATTCAAGTACTATGTCAAATATTAATTTAACACGCACCCAATAACAAGTTGCCACATTCTGGAGACTTACGATATTTATCTCCTCACAGATCCAGACTGAAAATACAATTTAAAAACTGTGTATCCACCGGGAATCGAACCCGTGACCTTTAGCCCAGGAGTCAAATACCCGACTCACTGAGCCAGAAAAGCCGACCTGAGGTATTTATAATATTGTCTCGATTGAATAACATAACCATGAAAATATTTTTTACATTTTTTTAAGACTGTGAAATATTATGTCAATACAGTCATTCAAGATGATATATTATGCATCCGTGCAATCGGTGCTAACTTATGGTATTATCACTTGGGGAGGAACATATCCAACTAATTTGCAAGCAATAAATATAGCACAGAAATTGATAATCAAAATAATACTTAAGAAAAAAGAAACTTTCCACCAGAACAACTTTTTTTATTATTTAATGTCCTTACACTTAACGAAATTTATCGTAAAATAGCTTTACTACAGATATTCAAAGAAATCATAGATGGGCAATTCAGAGTTCGTAGCCAAAGATCAAATGCAGTTGGAAATATAATTGTGCCACGCTATAATAAAACAATTGCACAACACCACTACATTTATCTGGGCACTAAATATTTCAATACTCTCCCAAGCGATATAAAGTTAGTGAACAACTACAAGTTATTCAAAAATGGAATTAAATATAAAAGAGCTTGAGCACCAATACATGTGCGCATATGTGCGAATACAATTTAGTTTTTTTTTTTTTTATGTCTTGGGCGGCTGACGGGTGCTGTGTCGGATGGTTATTTGACAGGCACCCAATAACAAGCTGCCAATAACAAATTGTGTATAAAAATTTAATGTCCGTTGTTAGAATTAGTTTAGAATAGTTTTTTTTTTACTGTTAATTATACTTTTAAATGTTACTCTTGCCCCATACACAAGTGTCCGCACTTCTAATGGGGCAATATTTTTGAATTATTGTTGTATTTAATTGTGAAATGTACTTTTGTATTCTGTAATGAAAAATAAATATATTAAAAAACGTAAAAATTATTTCTCAATACAGATATTTTTTATATGGCAACCCACCAATTTCTAATCACGGAAATAAGGATTATTGTGGTAACACTCAAAATGTTGACAAAAGTGTCTATTTATCAGCACGAATTCTCGTTTTGACAGCTGTCAGCTGGTTTTCGTATTGGTTCTTGGCTGATCGATCGGGATTTTTTTTTTTAAATGAATATGTCCTTGTTAAACAAGTACATATACATCTTCCTACGTTCCCTAAAATAAGCAAATAAATGCTTGTGCTATAGGTGAACGAAATCGGTCGAGGCAGGATTCGAACTCAATTTTATTTTATAAAACATTGTATGGCTATAATAAGCAATGAAAGTTCCGTTTAGATGATTTAATTTCTAAATTTGTGAGGTATAACTATATTTTTGTACTGTGTTGTAGGAAAACTGTTGACAAGTAAGGAGACCTCTCGTCAAAACTTAACTTGTTTCAATTGCAAATTTGTGAACATTTTTTTTAAAAATTGAATACGCCCATGGCAGTTCTGGTATTTGCCATAATGACCAATATCAGCGACCGCTCATCTGTCCTACTCACAAAAATATTCCTTCTCAAACGAATATACAATTTGATAATGCGTAATACATATTTACAAATGAATTGTAGTCCCGTTTTTGATCCTTAGTGCAGATTTGTATACACTATGTTTGAACAAAATTCCATTTTCCTAAATTAATAACTGATTTATTAAACAAAAACTATATAAGTACTTATGATGTACATATGGCAGTCGGATGGTAAATTTGACATATTTCGAGTTTCAGAAACGAGTTTGTATCAATGCTCTATTGCTCTCCATAGATAGCTGTGCGGTAGACAGATAACTGTAATATCAAAACATGAAAGGCTGATCAAATTAAGCTTATGATCAACAAAAGGAATTATTACAAACGCCTATGTAGTATAGGAATATGAGATGAAAGTATTCTTCTTATATGTGATTTTGGAGATGTAAAACTACACGTTTCATTACTTGTATAACAAAGATTTATTCAGATTACAATCAATACATGTTCTCTTTCAATGACATACCTAACAGGAAGTATAAACATTAGTATTGCCATCCTTCACACTCTACAGAGTTGCCAGCATAAATATTAACACCCCCTTCCAACTCTAGTACTTTAGAAGTCTTATATAAAATAAAAATATTTTACACAAAATTATGTTTTACAAAGACCCAATAATGCTCTGAACTTTTCAAATTTAATTCTTGGTAAAGCTTTAGTCATCATATCTGCAATTTGTTCATTAGTACTTATGTAACATAATTTCACAATATCCTTGCTAATAATATCTCTGATAAAATGATGTTTAATATAAATATGTTTTGATCTTTTTGTTTCTAAAGTATTGGCCATTTTTATAGCAGATTGATTGTCTTTATAGACATGTATTACACTTAATTCAACACTCAATATATCTTCTATCAATTGTTTCAAAAATAAACATTCGGTTAAACATAAAGAAATAGCAACATATTCAGATTCTGCTGATGACAAAGCAACAACAGTCTGTTTTTTAGATTTCCAACAAATTAAATTATTATTCAATTTTATAACATATCCTGTAATACTTTTTCTATCAATTATATTTGAACCAAAATCAGCATCAACATACGCTGTTAAAAATAATTTTCAAAATTATTACTCTTACAAAATTTTAAACAAAAATTCTGAGTTCCTTTAAGATATTTCAAAACATTTTTCAAGCTTTTCCAATGAGTAAATGTAAATGTATGCTGAAATTGACTATAGTAAGTAACAGCAAAACATAAATCTGGCCTAGAACCTAACATAATGTACATTAAACTTCCTATCAATTCTCTATAAGGCAAATAAGAATAATCATCATTATTAGTATTTTGAGTTAGCTGTAAGCTTACATTAATAGGTACATCACTTTTATTACAATTTAACATTTCAAATGTTTCCAAAACTTTACTAATCAATTCTTTCTGAGAAATAAAAATACAATCATCGACAAACTCTATCTCTATTCCCAAAAATTTTAATTTATTTCCATTGCTTAAATCTTTCATTTCAAAATTAGAATGTAACAACTTTTTCAAATTTAAAATTTCTACATCATCGTCTGAAAATATAAGTATATCATCTACCCATATGAGTAAGTATAAATTTCCTTTAATATACAGACAAGGATCAACTTTACTTCTATTAAGACCGATACTAATCAAATAAGAATTAAAGCATTCATTCCATTGTTTTGGTGCACATTTTAAACCGTATAAAGATTTTTTCAATTTACAAACTAAATTTGGGGTTACACACTTTAGCCCATCTGGTGGTTTCATATACACAGGTTCTTTCAACTGTCCATTTAGAAATGCAGATTTCACATCCATCTGATGAATTCTCAAATTTTTCTCTATAGTTAAAGTTAGTAAGACACGTAGTGTCAACATACGAGCTACTGATGCATATAGGTCTTCTTCATTTGTATGTTTGTTGCATGAATCCTCTAGCTACTAGTCGAGCTTTCTTCATTTCCTGATTATTCACTGTTTTCTTTGTAAATATCCACTTTGAATCAATTAACTTTACATTTGTGGGTTTAGTTACCAAATCCCATGTACCATTTCTTTCGTGATTTGTAAGTTCTTCGTTTATGGCTGATTACCATCCATCGTCAGATTCAATTGCCTCTTTAAATGTTGATGGATATTCTGATGGCAATGTTCCCACCGTTAATGCTGCCACCATGTTTAACTCATAGTCATCAAATTTTGAAGGTTTCCTTTTCTGTCTTTTGCCATTATTCTCACATTTTGGCTGAATCTCGTCAATTTTTATGATCTCTTCTTCACTCTGATCTGAATTCTCATTATAACCTTCACTTCTATCATCATCGTATGTATAAATAGTTGGTGTTTTTAAAACAAAAGTTTCATCAACTTTTACAGATTTTGCTGTCACAACTTTCTTAGACATTGGGTCCCATAGGCGATAGCCATTTGAAGCATAGCCAATCATAGTTAAAGTTTTACTCCGTTCTGATAATTTTCCCTTTCGATCTTCTTTTGGAATATGCATGTAAGCAGTACTTCCAAATACTCTTATGTTATTAATGTCAACGTTTCTATCATACCATACTTCAGCTGGAATTTTGTTCTTGGTTGCCGTAGTCGGTAAGCGATTAATGGTGTATACTGCAGATCTGACAGCCTCACCCCACATCTCCTTTTCAAGATTTGACTCTGTAATTAGACATCTTGCCATATTCATAACTGTACGATTCATTCTTTCACAAACACCGTGCTGTTCGGGATTACGAGCAACATTGTATTCAATTTGTATACCCTTTTGGCGACAAAAATCTTTAAACTGTGTAGAACTATACTCTCCACCTCCATCGCATCTAAACCGGGAAATTCTCGATTAAAATTTTGCAGTAACCATAGCTTCAAATTCAATAAACTTTTTATACACTTCTGATTTCGCTTTCAATAAATATACACAGGTAAAATGCGAAAAATGATCAATAAACATTACATAATATTTGTATCCATCATAAGTTATCGGTGTTATTGGTCCTGCAACGTCTGAACTGACAACTTCCAAAATCCTTTTTGCTTTCTTGTCATCAGAAATTTAATTAAATGTGCTTCTTGTCATCTTTCCTTTTAAACATATTTCACATAGTGATTTAGCACGATAAATTGACGAGTGTCCCATTCTCCTATGCAATAAATCGTCGTCAACAATATTTACACATGATTTGTTGTTATTTATTTTTAACGTGACAATATATAAACTTCCAATTTTCTTGCCTTGCATAAATAATTTTTCATTCTTCAAAAATATTACTTTACCTTCACTAAAAATTACTTTACATCCTTCACTTTCTACTTTTTGCACAGACAGTAGATTATACTTTAGATCTTCACAAAATAGAACATTTTCCATTTTTAGGTTATGACCACCGTATTTCATATAAACACTTCCTCGCTTCGTTGCATTTAAAGTCTGATTCTTTTTGGCCACATGAAACAGAACATTAATATTTTCTGTCTCCATTAGACAACCTTCGGACTCCGCTCCAATTAGATGGTTTGTTGCACCACTGTCAACAACAAAATCAATTTCATTTGATGATACATTTTTTCTCATATCATTGTAGGATTCTGTCATAAAAATAATATTTTCCTCCTCGTCTTCTTCCATATAAAAACATTTTTCTTTTCTATTTTGGTTCTGAACTTTTTTTAATTTTGGACATTCAAATTTTCTATGGCCTCGTACTGAACAATAGTTGCACTTAAAAGGAAAATTTGACGTATTATAAGCATCGCTGCCAGAAGCATTGTTCTTATTTTCATATATTTTTACTGGGTTCTTATTATTTTTCTTTACATGTGAATAGAATGCTACCTCACTATTATTTCCTCCATTTCTATCACGAAGCTGGTTAGCTTCTTCTTGTAGTAACTTATTTTTTACAAATTCGATGTTAATACTGCTTGGATCGTTTGAAAATACATCAATTGACGAGGTTATATACGATTTCGGCATTGCTATTAACAACTCTGAAACTATTTCCTCTTCTTCCATTTTCGCTCCAGTTCCCATCAACTCTTTTACCTTTGAAAAAAAGGCTACAAAAAAGTCTTTTAATTGTCCTCTGGTAAATTTCATTTCACTCAGCTCCCTCTTTAAATCGATTCTTGCTGCAAGCCCTCTTTTAGTAAAAGTTGATTTCAGCGCCTCAAACATATCCTTTGCTGTTGTTTTAGTGCAAACAGTATTTAATACACAATCAGCTAGTGATTGAACAATTATGTCCCTTGCCTTTACATCCATCTTCAGAAAATCTTCATCTTTTGTCTTCGGGGGATTTTCATTTAATACTTTTAAACAATTCTCACGTTCTAGACGAATTTTTATACGAAATTCCCATTCTGGGAATCCTTTTCCATCAAAAGGTTTAAGGTTTGTCACATGTTGTGCCATAGCCATGTTTTCAACTACAATCAGAAGAACCTCTTCCACAAAAACAGACTTTTCCTGACACTTCTTAGTAAACTTAATAAAAATAAGCACCTGGGCACATGACCTCTTCTTATATGTGATTTTGGAGATGTAAAACTACACGTTTCATTACTTGTATAACAAAGATTTATTCAGATTACAATCAATACATGTTCTCTTTCAATGACATACCTAACAGGAAGTATAAACATTAGTATTGCCATCCTTCACACTCTACAGAGTTGCCAGCATAAATATTAACAAGTATCACCTTCTTCTTTTTTTAACTGACCGTACGGTCTGTGATACAGAAAGTATGCTTCCTGTGATGATGAAATCCAACTGTTCTTCCATTTCTTAGGTGGTTTTCCAGGTGGAGGATGTCCATATAGAATCTTCTATATTACACATTTTTCATATATCCACGTTACGGACACAATCTCGAAGGATTGTTCCAGCGACAGATCTCAAGACCTTAACGTAAACAATGCATAAAGATAGTTAACTCTACCTCTGATTATGCCACCTTGCTGTCTGGAGTACCGCAAGGTGGAGTTTTGTCTCCACTGTTATTTTCCATATTCATTAACTCTATCACTACAAACCTCAGCAGGCTGATTTTGTATAAACACCAGAGGAGAAGAAAGGAGTTAAGTACTATTTTATCTGTGGATTTAGCTCGTTAACACCAATGTATGTATGTTTTTGATATTTTGTAAGCGAATTTTCTTTAGTTGTCTTAACCCCAATAAAATACTCGGGGTAAAAATTATTTATTTATTTGTAGAATAAGAGTTATCTCCTGTCAAATCACGCGACGAATTTACTTCTATATTTTCTATGCACGCGAGTTTGATATTGTAAAATTGACTAATTACAGTAATTACTTGAATTATTTCATCCATAATCATTTACAAGGTGTGTATTATTTATCTTGTACAATATTCATACATATTACTAACCAAATTTATTATTTATTTTTGTATTTGACTTGTTTATACATTCGTTGTTATTTTTTCGACTTTGGAGGCTTTATATCATGAATTTGACGTTTCAAACAAAGAAACGTTTTTCTTTGAGTATAATAATATAAAATGAGGATACTAATCACGTTTTGTTTATTTGCAGCATGTCATACTTATTTTTGCGAGCTTTAAAAGACGATGAAAAGCGATAAAAAGACGATGGTCCGTTGGACATGCCGAAAGATGTATTTGTCGCACATTACAGAATTAACCATTCATTGTTTGTTGTCCTGTACGACCAAATTAAAACTCCACATCCATATTTAAATCAATAAATAGTATTTAAAAGCACATTGTACTATAATATGAAGATAACTAAACATCATATACACATAAAAGTTTTGGCGGTATGTATGCTCACCAAAGTGCCAGAGTGGTCACTTGGGTTAGAAGCGATTGCACACCAGCCGGAGCTGATATGCAAGCCTGTAATTGAGGTGGTAAGGTCGGTCAGTTGGACGTGTAGGTATAACCTGTTTGTCCGCCTTTGGCTACATACAACCAAACGATATCTCACCTTCCTGGTTCGAACCTGGACACCGTCTGTTCAGAGAGTCCCGACAGCTGGGCAACAGATTGATCGACCAAGCAACTGCGATACCGTGTACAATAGATGATTAAATATGAAATGCAACTCAGGTAGAAATGGATGACAGATTAAAAGATGCAACAGGAAATTGAACTTACTCTTTTATTGGTATAGTAGTACAATTGACGATTATTGATATAAGTAGATACAGACAATATTTAATTATTATAATGTAAATTTGGAACGCGGACTATTTGAACGACGGCGAGCGGTCGGGCAGCGTGAAGACGAGCCAAGGTCTGGATAATAAGCGGAATGACTGGGAGCTCTGTGCTTCTCTTTATATAGGGGTTGAGCTGTGCATACGGCGCAGGGCAAGATGGCGTCTGCTGGCGTAACGCAGCTTCGCGGCGCAATCGGTAATCGCGCCACAAAGTAATAGTTTTACCTTTTTATACTGCTTCATATTAATATGCATGGTATTTATGTAGTGCGTTTAATAATTCACTCACATGTTAAGAGCAGATAATTCTGAAACTATATATTTTGTTGGAAAAAATAGGATATAAAGAAAACACAAGTATGAAAATTTTTGAACCATGATCATTATAGTGGTCAAAGTAAATTATTTTATTAACCTTGTTTATTATTTTTACAGATGTGTAATTGACATCTTGCAATCATGTGTGTCGCACATGTTTGGAAGCCATATTATGTAATAGCTTTGCAGTATAGTATAATATGGTAAACTGCTGCAGGAATTGTTGAGCCAGACAGAGTTGAGCTGATACTGAAGATCTGCAACAAAGAAAAAACAATTTTACTACTATGTATGATATTTAATTATAAAAATAATAAAAGGCAGACTCAAAATTTCATAAAAAAAATATTATGCTCTTTTTTTGTCCATTCTAAACAAGAAATTATTTATAAAAAAAACGTTAACCCATGATATTACCCAAACAAACATGTTTGCGTGTCAATTTTATTAGAATAATCACTTGCATAACAAACAAACCGCATCGGTATAAAATTGAGTCGTTTGACGTAACACCATTTCAATTAAAATTTTATTTAAAACATGTTATTTAATTATAAAAAGCATCGAGTAAATAAGCTATAAAATACAAAACAATGAATAAAAATAGAGTATATACCTTGCTAAATATTAATAACATAAACAAAAAACACACGATTAGCTGTCAAAATCTGATAAATGCGGGTAAATGTACGAGATTGCCATATATAAATTAAACTGGACATAGAAATTTTATTTACATATGGCAAATTTATACTAATATTTGGGTCACGCCCCCTTCAGTTTTCTCACGGAGTTAACACCGGAAAACTCCATACAAAATACCAAATTCCGAGATTTCTCGGGAGTTAAGACAAGAGTTGACAACTCTTGGTGTTTCATACAAAATCAGCCTGCAGATGTAAATATCATCTTTTTGCCGACGATCTTCAATTATATTTCCATTTTAATATCTCTGATACCTACTAACAATGCAGTCCTTCACATGAATGAAGATCTTAAATTTATCTCTTCTTGGTCATCGGATCATGGTCTTCTTATCAATCCGACTAAGTCCCAGGCAATTATAATCGGTAGTCCTCGTTTGCTATCATCGAATTTGCAACTCCCACTGCTGTATATCAATAACCAATGCATTCCTATACCAGGGTTGTAAAAGATCTTGGAATCTTCATCGAGGATGACTTTTCGTGGCATGAACAGGTATCGCATGTTAGTAAATCTATTTTCTTTGCCCTACATTCACTTAATAAACTTAAAAATTTCCTTCCATTCCGTTGTAAAATAATTCTAGCTCAATCACTTCTTCTTCCATTGCTTGATTATGCCGATGTATGCAAATGAAGTGCATCTCAATAAACTTGAACGTCTTCAGAATATATGTATCAGATTCATCTTTGGGTTAAAAAAAATTGATCGCATATCATCTTACCGCAATCTTCTTTGTTGGCCCAGAATACGCCAGCGGCGCAATATCCACATTTTGTCACTATTGTATAATATTGTTATGAAATTAAGTACTATTTCTATTTAAATTGAAAATTTAAATAGAAATATTTTGAAAATAAGAACCCAAGAAAAATGAAAACAAAAGATTTGAGTAGTGAGTTGGAAAAACTAGACAAACCTTGTAAAAATATAAATTGTAGAAATATAAATTGTAAAAATAAATAAGACTTTGAACCATAATAAAATAAATAAATATAAATTTCGGTACATTTGGTGTCAGGTGTGGGGTATAAAAATACCCAAGTATTTTTTGTGTAAGAAAAAAATAAAATAAAATAAAATAGTTATTTATAAAGACATTTATTATGGCATCAAAAAAAAAACTTTTTTAGAGTTGAAAGTGGTTGATTTAAAACATGAGTTGGAGGAGAGAGACGCTGATACATCAGGAAATAAAAATGCACTTCAACTACGATTGAGAAAAGTGATGCAAGAAGTAGGTGAGGATCCAGACACATACCTTTTTGAAATGCCTTGCTCTAACAACGATCTTTGTAAAGTCTTAAAAGAACATTCCAGAGACATAGAAGAGAAGTTTCAAGAACATTCCAGAGATATAAAAGGAGAAATTAAAGAAATCAAAGGAGAAGTAGCGATGCTTCAAGAGCATTCAAATACTATAGAAAAGAAATTCCAGAATTATTCTATGACCTTTAATGAGAAGATAAATGAATTAACTAAACAGATGAAAGTTTTGGAGAATCAAGTGCTTCCTTCAATCACGCCAATGAATTCCGAGCAAAATTCAGCTGTAGATACAAATTTTAAGGGTGTAGAAGATACAAGAGTACCAACAGTGGAGTGCGTGCGAAATGATATGCCAACCTTTGATGGAAAGTGCCCCTGGGAAGAATATTTAACATTGTTCGAGACAGTGGCCATGATAAATGGCTGGTCCATGACAAGAAAGGCCTCAGTGTTGAGTGTATCATTACGAGGTGATGCTTTAAAAGTTTTGGAGACAATTCCTCTAGCTGAGCGACGAGATTTAAAATTGTTGATTGAGAGACTTGAGATGCGATTTGGACATAAGAACATGGAACAGTTTTACAGGTCACAACTTAAGAATCGTAATCAGAAATCTAATGAAACTCTCCAGGAATTTGAGGCGGATATAGCGCGTCTAATTAGATATGCATATCCTACGGTTCCTGATGATGTGTGTGAAAGCCTTGCAGTAGAAAAGTTCTTGGATGGATTGTGGGCAAACGAGACACAACAAGCTGTAAAACTAGCTAGACCACAAACTTTGAGTGACGCTCTAACCCAGGCACTCGAATTTGAATCTATAAAAAAATCTTTACGAGGTCATGCTCAAGCCCGCGTTGTTGAGGCCGTTGAAGAGAATCAAAAACTCATCGAATGCATTGTCGAAAAGGTGATGAAGGCATTGCAAGGAAGAAAAAGACAGTCTCGCTGCTGGGGTTGTGGACGAGCTGGACATCTACGTAATCGGTGTCCAAATGAAGCAACAACGCAACAGCAACAGCCACAGGAAAACTAAAAAGGGTTGATAGGAAGGGGCAACTGTTGACCTACATTACCAATGCCTCAAAGAGATCTGCAGTTGTTGCATCATTCAGTGGTCGAGATGCCAGTATATTTATAAATGGCAAAGTAAATGGAAAGAATTTGAAACTTTTGCTGGATACTGGAGCAACGATGACAATCATGAGACCAGATTTGCTTTATAACAAAAAGTGTATTACACCAACTAAATGGACATTACGAACAGCTACTGGGGAGTCGGCATCTATATGTGATGAGACATATGCCAACTTTCAAATTGGTAGTTCTATCTTCGATCATCAGGTGCTAGTGGCGAATATAGAGGAGGAAGTTATTCTCGGAATGGACATAATGGCGAAATATGGATTCCAGTTGGATCTAAAGAGGCGATCTTTGAAAATTGGAGATGAAGATGTTCTCGTGCAAGAGCGTGAGGAATTTTCTACACGTGTTCTTGCAGCGGATGTTGTAACTATTCCAAAACAAAGTGAGATGTTAGTACGAGTCAATTTAGACTGTGTTATCCCGAATGGACATGTTTTGGTTGTGGAGTCCAACGCCAACAATGAAGCAGGAAAAGGAGTATTAATTGCAAGAGCACTGATTCAAAACCAAAAGGAAATTTTAGTCAGATTAATGAACATAAATGAATATCCAGTAACTGTCAAAAAAGGAGCTTATTTAAGTGTGTGTTCATCAGTTTCATCAGTAACACAAAACGCCTGCATCGCACAAGTTTCTTCAGAGGATGTACCAAAACATCTTGAAGACTTTGTAAAAGATGCTTGTAAGGAACTTACCAAAGAACAAAGCAAACAAATTAGATACCTCATTGCTCATTATCAAGATGTTTTTGAGAATGCGAGTCTTTCTAAAGGAAGAACCAATGTTGTTCAACATCAAATAGATACGGGTGACGCAAGGCCTATCCGCCAATTACCTAGAAGGCTACCATTAGCAAAGCGGGCGGAAGCAGATCAAATTATTCAAGACATGGAAAGGGATAGCGTTATTGAACCATCAAGCAGCCCATGGTGTTCACCAGTAGTGTTAGTTAAAAAAAAAGATGGCTCAACTCGGTTCTGTGTGGACTTTCGCTTATTGAATAATGTAACTAAGAAGGATAGTTATCCACTGCCTCGAATCGATGACACCCTAGATACATTGGCTGCTTGTAAGATCTTCTCAACTTTGGATCTAAAGAGTGGTTATTGGCAGGTTGGATTGGAACCCAAGGATAGAGAAAAAACGGCGTTTTCTGTTGGAAGTGGATTGTGGCAGTTCAAAGTGATGCCATTTGGACTTTGCAATGCACCGGCTACGTTTGAACGACTAATGGAAAGTGTGCTAAGAGGATTATCGTGGGAGACCTGTTTGGTATACTTAGATGACATCATCGTACTTGGGAAGCGTTTTGAAGAACATTTAGGAAATTTGGAACAGGTATTTTCACGATTGAGGTCGGCCAACCTTAAACTCAATTGCAAGAAATGTATATTGTTCCGAAAGCAAGTCAACTATCTAGGTCATGTTGTCTCTGAGGAGGGAGTAGCAGTAGATCCTGAGAAGATTAAAGCTGTTCGAGATTGGCCAGTACTTAAAGACAAACATGAAGTAAGAAGCTTTTTGGGTCTGAGTACCTACTATCGACGATTTGTTCCAGGCTTTGCTGACATCGCAAAGCCGCTGACAAAACTCACGGAGGAAAGCAGTGAATTCATATGGGATTTCAGGTGCCAACATGCATTTGAAGAATTAAAACAGGTTCTAATTAATTCTCCGGTTTTGAGTTATCCTCGAGCTGAAGGAATGTTTATTCTGGATACAGATGCAAGTAACGTTGGTATCGGAAGTGTGCTCTCCCAAGTACAAGATGGGGCAGAACGCGTGATTGCTTACTTCAGTAAAGTATTGTCGAAACCAGAACGCAATTACTGTGTAACACGAAGAGAATTGCTTGCTGTTATCAAGTCAGTTGAGCACTTTCGCAAGTATTTATATGGACGGAAATTTCTTTTAAGGACAGATCACTCGGCACTTGTGTGGCTTTTGCGATTCAAGAATCCTGAAGGTCAAGTGGCAAGATGGATAGAGAGATTGCAAGAATATGACTATGATTCTGAACATCGAGCCGGACTTCATCATAGAAATGCCGATGCACTGTCAAGGCGACCATGTCCAGAGGATTGCCAGCACTGTAATAAGGCTGAGGAAAAGTTTTTTGTAGCTTGTAGAACCACAGTCGTTGACAATTTTTGGCAAGATGATGAAATACGAGCAGACCAATTGGAAGACCCAGATCTCAAGTTTGTAATGCAGTGGAAGGAAAATGATCAAAGACCTTTATGGGAAGAAATAGCTTCACTATCTCCAAATATTAAGTCATACTGGGCTCAGTGGCAATCCACTGTCGTGGAAAATGGGTTGTTAAAGCGTGTATTGGAGAATGAAGATGGAACACAGCAGAGACAACAACTATTGATTCCAAGGAAGAGAATTCCTGAAGTTCTTAAACTGCTTCACAATGATGTGTCTGGGGGACACTTGGGAGTTAAAAAAACCACAGAAAAAATTCGTCAACGTTTTTATTGGGTCAATTACAATGGAGATGTAAAAGATTGGTGTAGAAGATGTGTAACTTGTGCCACTTCAAACGGACCTCAGAAACGAAGGCGTGCGCCAATGAGGCAGTATAATGTTGGTAGCCCATTTGAAAGGATAGCCATTGACATAGCGGGGCCGTTTCCCACAACGGAAAGAGGGAATAAATATATTCTGGTAGCAATGGACTATTTTAGTAAATGGACAGAAGCCTATGCACTACCGAATCAAGAAGCTACCACTGTTGCTGAAGTCTTGGTAAGGGAACTGATAAGTCGTTTTGGAGTACCATTGGAGTTACACTCGGACCAGGGAAGAAACTTTGAATCAGCCGTATTCCAGGGAATTTGTGAAGCATTAGGAATTCGAAAGACGAGAACAACTGCTTTGCATCCACAGTCGGATGGAATGGTGGAGCGAATGAATCGAACAATTGGAAGATTTTTGTCAAAAGCAGTGTCCGATCACCAGAAGGATTGGGACGAATACATCCACTTGTTCTTATTAGCTTATCGAGCGGCAATTCATGAGACAACAGGGCAAACACCGGCAAGTGTGATTTTTGGCCGTGAGTTACGGTTACCTTGCGACCTGCAGTATGGATCTAAGCCTGGAGAAGATCTAGTTGGAGAAGATTATGTGTCAGATCTTCGGAGGAAAATGAATGCTATACATGACCGTGTACGGTCCAATATTCAAGTAGCTAGTGACAAGATGAAGGAGCGATACGACATTAAAGCTGTGGAAGGTGGTTATCAGGCTGGAGACTTGGTTTGGTTATTTAATCCACAACGACGACGAGGCTACTCACCAAAGCTTCAGAAATCCTGGGAAGGACCGTATGAAGTGATCAAAAGGATAAATGATGTGGTTTATCGTATACGAAGAAAACCAAATGGGAAGCCAAGAGTGGTACATTTCAATCGCCTGGCTCCCTTTTTAGGTGATAACAAGGATGAGAAAAAAAATCCAGTTGCTCAAGTTTGCAATGTCCAAAGTGAAGAAAAGACCTTCGAGGAATTTATGATGACTCCTTATCGACGCACTCGCCATGGTGTGACTCTGGAAATTGAGCAAGACCTCTTCGATATCCCAGAAGATAATGTTTTAGCTTACTGTGTGGCTCAAGACATGAAGATGACTAGTGGTATAGCCAAAGTTATCATGAGAAAGTATGGGATGTTATATGAGCTAAAAGCCAAGAATCTGAAGATTGGAGAAGCGGTCCATTCACAGCATGGAAAACAGCATTTATTCTACATGACGAATAAGGAAACGTCTGAGGAACGAGCAGAGTATGCTCAGATGTGGAACTGTCTACGAAGTATGCGGGATCAAATGTTACAGTTGAATCTTATGAAGCTCGGCATTCCAAAGATCAGTGATGGTATGGATTGGAAAGTGGTTCGGAATATGATAGAAGAGATTTTTCATAATACTGGAATTAATGTTCTAGTTTGCTGCTATAATCCAAGATACAGTAAAAATATGAAAAAAAGTGTACCATGTTACTTTTTCAAAGCATCTCACTGTAGAGAAGGCTCAAAATGCCGATTTATTCATCCAGAGAATTCTGTTCGGGACGAACTGAACTAAGAAGGAGGCAGTGTTATGAAATTAAGTACTATTTCTATTTAAATTGAAAATTTAAATAGAAATATTTTGAAAATAAGAACCCAAGAAAAATGAAAACAAAAGATTTGAGTAGTGAGTTGGAAAAACTAGACAAACCTTGTAAAAATATAAATTGTAGAAATATAAATTGTAAAAATAAATAAGACTTTGAACCATAATAAAATAAATAAATATAAATTTCGGCACAATATTCTCTCGAACCCAAACCTGCCACAGTACCTCAAGAGCACATTCACTTATTTATCCAACCATGGACTTCCACTCCGATCTGCTGAACGTACAACACTATCCATCCCTATCCATAATACAGAATTTCTCAGCTCTTCGTTCGAAGTACAATCAGCAAGATTATGGAATAGCCTTAGTCCGGATATTGCGTCGTCTAACTCACTTAGTATTTTCAATAAAAAACTAAAGAAGGAATATTTATCCTTGAACACCTGATCCCGATTTCCTCTCCTGTCCTTACCATATTCTTTTTTCTTGCTATGAATTATTATTTTTTTTTAATAGTATTTAAGTGTTATACGTTTTTTTTATTTCTTTTACTCTTATTTATTTGCTGTTGTACATACACAATGTTGTAATACTTTGTAATCTGGTTGGTTGGAAGAAATTGCCTAATGGCAATAAGCCCGCCAGTGTACAATTATATTTGTTTATATTATGTACAAGAAGATGTATAAATAAAATAAATAAAACCAAGTTTTTTTTACAAAATAAAGGTATAAATTTTACACGAAAGGTAATATAACAAATAAACTAATAATAGATTTTCACTTGAAAAGTAATGTATAAAAATATGTATAAGCAAATGTGCAAACCTTAGGTACAAACAATAATTTAATAATTTAAAAAAATGGTGGTGTTTTGGGTTTTCAAACCTTGACGTAATTTTTTATTGCATTAGTTTATAGCTATTTCCATTTAAATTATTCAACCATGTACTAATTTGGTTATTATCGAATATTTTATGGAAAAATTATTGAGCGCTGTCCACACTTTTTAACAGGGCCGGATAAATCATAGAACAACCCGGAACAAGAAATCAGGGCGCTTGTCTAAAAAGGGCGGTTAAAATCCTAAAATGTTAATTATATAAATCAAAAATTCCCCAGGTATGGCACTCGGTTCTCTCTGCCTTCCCCGAAAGGGACACGGCGTGATGGTGTGTATGATAAAATTCTGCGGTGTTAATATCTTGTCCGTCTATTACCGTGTTATTCGTAAACATATATATATATACCTACCAAATACTAACAACTGCACGTTTATGCTACGCGACAGTCGATTCACACACACACACACACACACACACACAAAATAATCATTGTAATGATTTACTTGCTAAAGTGTTAAATTATCTACATAATGAAGCCAGCGCCCCCCTGTCTGAAATCGCCCGGGCGCTTCACAATGAATTTCATATGAGATGATAGCGGCGTGTTTGAAAACATTCCAGATGCTACACGCCACAGTAACTTTAATTATACATTATACTAAGAACTCTTATTGCTTGTTAATGAAACTACATAAGCCGTTTAAATAAGCGGAACCTGTCAGCAACTAATAGCAAGGTTTTCTAAAAAAGGGAAACGAAGTTCTTTAGAAATGTTATGATAATTTCAGTGAAGTTTTCCCTTTCGACTTTAGCGACATACTTACTTATTTTCTTGATCTCGGTCGCCCACTCGTCACCTGACTCTTTCAATTATTCATATATTATTGTTTCTATCTCTCTCTTCTGTCTGATGTCAAATGTTAACACGTGTCCATATTTTTTACGAGTCTAGTATAGACCATAGATTTTAATATATACCTATAACTAGATGGAATACTAGTCGGCAAAGTGTATCGAAATCAATGGGAGATTTCGTGTGCTGTTTTGTGTAAAATTCATTGGCATACCTCGTTTTATTAATATTAATTTATGTAGGTATTTATTATACCAAGAACTTATTTAGTGTTTTATTTGTGTTAATTAGAATCGCGATTTGTTTTTTTATTTTAAGTTTGGTGTGATTTTAAATTTTTACTGGAATTTGATAGTTATATTGAGTTTTTTTAATTAAAAATAGTTTTTATGATATTTTTAGTGTTAACATTAGTTATTAAGTTTAGTTTATTTACATAATACTTGAGATAGTTAAAAGGACTTTTAAATTATATTTTACTTTAAACGGTTTATGTGATGATCCAATACTTTAAAAATTGTAAGACCTTGATATTGTGATCGATATATTTCCATGCATTATGATATCAAAGAAACCCAATTACCATTATTTTACTTCGGCATAATGTATTTTTTCTATTAATTCTGGGAACGGCTTATAACGGCCCACCAGGCCTTGTTCATATATTTAAGTATTGTCTTTTCTATTGAAAATAAATGTAAAATGCATCAAGCAGATTCCTGGAATTTTGGCTTTCACCCGGTGGTACGGGTTGGTTCTTCAGTATAACCCCCCCCCCCCTCCCCTACTCCATGTTCCACGGGGCGCTGGGTCGCCCGGCTGTAGTCGAGTCGATCAGTTGTCATTCGGTAGTTGTCAGTGTGAGTGGTCGGCCAGTGGTATATCGAGTTTAACACGTGTCGAGCGGTCTATCTTATAAAGTTGTACAGTATAGTGCCACGTGCTAGGGCTCTCGGATGGCTCTAGTTTTTTTTTTCTGTGTATACTAATATATTGATTGCATGGTAGAGACTAAGTGTGTTTCAGATCCATCTAATCAACGGGGGTGAATTTAAGATAGTTTAAGTTACTATTAAAAATAAAAATAACTTAATTAATCGCATAATAGTAAATAAGTGTGTTTCAGGTCCATATAACCAACGAGGGGTGAATTTAAGCTAGTTTTAAGTTATTTTTAATTAATATAAAGTGATATGTAGTGTAAGTGTTTCCTCTACAGTCCCGTTACGAGACCAGCAGTTTGGTAAGATCTTTCCAGTTATGTATAATATTATTTTTACCATGCCTGTATTTGTATGTATTTGTCTTTTCAGGCACATCGCAGCCGATTATGTTTTATTTGATTTTTATTTTCAGGGGCAGAGTTTAATGTTTATTTTTATTATGCTTTTCAGCTTCTTTAGTTATCAATCTCGCGTCCCAACGTGGGACTAGTATTTTTCTCCGCCTTCTCTAGATATCGATTCGCGTCCCAACATATGGGACCAATATATTTCTTCCCAGCCTCCTTTTATTAACCTCGCATCCCAACGTGGGACTAGTACTCTTCTCCCCCTTCTTCATTTGTCAATTGGCCCCCAAAACGTGGGACATTTTAAAACAGTAGTTTTTAACGAACCGCCCTGAGATTTAAGTTTTGTTTGTAGATAGCTGTGTTTTTTTAAGCGTTTTATTTTTAAGAATGATTTTTTATTCATTTTACTGATATTGAAATATTTATTTGTCGGGATACTTGAGCGTGTTTTAATAACTGTTGTTTTCACAGACCACGTGGAGATTTTCAGTTGTAGAAATTTATTACTGTTTTGATAGTTATGTTTTTTTGAGGTGGATTTTCTTTATATATTTTCGGTCGTTATATATGTATGTTTTTATCGAATAATAGAACGTGATGACGAAATCAGTGGTATACTTATAAAAATATGAGACTAGATTTGTAGCGAATAATATAAATGATAATATAAACCGCTATATTATAGATTTGCTGTTATATTATGTTAGCCCGGGAGTATAATGTTTATTTTATTTTTAAATATTTTAAACTTATGTTAAATCAATAGAATATTTAGTACTATTTTTACAAAGTCGGATAGTAGAGGATATGTAAGCGTTTTTTTTTTCGAAGAAATTTTTTGTTGCTATTGTTGTGAGTTGTTCTAATTAAATATAACCTGCGTTCCACCAGGTAAAAACACGTGGAACTGGCGCCCTGATTATGATGATGATTATAATAATGTAATGACGTTTGAAGATATCGTGACCTCACGGGAGGCTGTAAGAATCTGTAGGTGAATTTGTAGAAAATAATTCTGTATGAGATGAAGATTGATGAATAATAAGTCTGTAGGTGACGAATTCATTATAACTCTGACGAAGTTTCGTGAATTCTGTAGGCAAAGCATAATTCTGTAGGTGAAGAATTTAAAATAAATCTGACGATGGAGGTGGAGATTAAATCTGTAGCTGATGAAGTTGTTGTGGTTTATAACTCTGACGATAAAGGTGAATTATAAATCTGTAGATCATGATGTTATGGTGGTTTATAGCTCTAACGGTGGAGGATGATAATAAATCTGTAGTTGATGAAGCATGGTGGTTTATAACTCTGACGATGAAGGTGGATAATAAATCTGTAGATGATGAAGTTATGGTGGTTTATAAGTCTGACGATGAAGGTGATTAGTAAATCTGTAGATGGTTTTGATGAGTAATAAAAATTCTGTGAATGAAGAATGAAGTTGTTTGGAGGATAATGATGATCCCAATTCTTTAGATTTTGCTGTAGTGGTTGTGGAGGCTGTATGTGCATAGAGAGGATGATGACGATGTAAAGACCGTGGAGGCTAATAGCGAGAAGATACGCATCATAAGAAGTAGTTCAGAATTCGCGTCGGAAGTAGAACTGGTAGTCGCGCCAGATACGTCGAGCAGTAGGAAGCTGATAGTTGATTAGATACGTAGGATGAAAGGAAGCAAGCAGATACGTCGATTGGTAGCAAGATGATGATGAAGATACGTCGGATGAAAGAAGCAAGTAGAAACGTCGAGAGGTAGCAAAATGATGATGATACGTCGGATGATGAGAAGCTCCTGAGAAATTCGAAGAAGACCGGTAGTCGCGCCGGATCATGAGTAAGGTACGCCAGTAGTTGCGCTGAGTAGTAATGAGATGAATAGGTACGAAGAGGAGTATAATGACGGAATTACGAATAAGAATACAATATAGACGATCTATGTGTTATTGGTAGGATTAGCCTCCCCGCAGATAAACTAGACGATTGATGATTCTCTTTATGTAACATTGATAGACTCTACAGCCACTCGCAGTTTAATTCGCGCAGATTTGGATGGACATTTGACCCAAAGAGATAACGATTTGTAACGAAAGCAGAATTAGACTACTCGAAATCGAACGTTTAGATGAAAGGAATAAGTTTTAGTAGTAGCCGGTTAACGAAATGTAATAAGATGAAATAATGACGCAATGAGATGAGATCTTGACGAAGTAAGATAAGCTAACTATATAATAAGACGAGATAATGACGCAATATGATGAGATAATGACGTAAAAGGATGAGATAATGACGTAATCGGATGAGATAATGATTTAAAAAGATGAGAAAAAGACGTGATAATTGATAGATAAATAGCAGAATACGGCATGATGGATTTTTAGTGTGTTATATGCCTTTGGGAAAAAGTGCGGTATTTTTATTATTTAATTGAGAGGACAACGTTAAATAAATCACCGAGGAAAATGAGATAACGGATGGACACGAATGAATCAGCCGACGAAGTAGAGGTATTAGATAAAGGGACTTGCGGAAGATGTTGTATTGCGATTGAAGATAGATATGAGCGTAAAACTATGTAAATTCGTTATGACGTTGAGTTATCGGAAATCGAATTGTATTATGGATAGTTGTTATACGGTTTTGTCTGTTCGGTGGTTGGAAGCGATTGTGGTATGGTATTGGCCCCATTATAATTAAGGTGAAGCTTCTTCGCGATGCGGTTTTCTGGAAGCGATATTAAGCGTTACATATACGTTTATCAGAAAAGAAAATGTTATTATGTAGAACATTGCGGTGGAAAGAAGAATTGTGTTTAGTCGTGTACGTTCTCGCTCTAGTAATGCGTTTAATTTTGTCTGATTATATTATGATATTTGGTTTCTTTTGTCTTTGCATGGATTATCTCGATCATAAAAGGAGAGGCGATTGATATTTCCATAGGTATTGTGATCGATATATTTCCATGCATTATGATATCAAAGAAACCCAATTACCATTATTTTACTTCGGCATAATGTATTTTTTCTATTAATTCTGGGAACGGCTTATAACGGCCCACCAGGCCTTGTTCATATATTTAAGTATTGTCTTTTCTATTGAAAATAAATGTAAAATGCATCAAGCAGATTCCTGGAATTTTGGCTTTCACCCGGTGGTACGGGTTGGTTCTTCAGTATAACCCCCCCCCCTCCCCTACTCCATGTTCCACGGGGCGCTGGGTCGCCCGGCTGTAGTCGAGTCGATCAGTTGTCATTCGGTAGTTGTCAGTGTGAGTGGTCGGCCAGTGGTATATCGAGTTTAACACGTGTCGAGCGGTCTATCTTATAAAGTTGTACAGTATAGTGCCACGTGCTAGGGCTCTCGGATGGCTCTAGTTTTTTTTTTCTGTGTATACTAATATATTGATTGCATGGTAGAGACTAAGTGTGTTTCAGATCCATCTAATCAACGGGGGTGAATTTAAGATAGTTTAAGTTACTATTAAAAATAAAAATAACTTAATTAATCGCATAATAGTAAATAAGTGTGTTTCAGGTCCATATAACCAACGAGGGGTGAATTTAAGCTAGTTTTAAGTTATTTTTAATTAATATAAAGTGATATGTAGTGTAAGTGTTTCCTCTACAGTCCCGTTACGAGACCAGCAGTTTGGTAAGATCTTTCCAGTTATGTATAATATTATTTTTACCATGCCTGTATTTGTATGTATTTGTCTTTTCAGGCACATCGCAGCCGATTATGTTTTATTTGATTTTTATTTTCAGGGGCAGAGTTTAATGTTTATTTTTATTATGCTTTTCAGCTTCTTTAGTTATCAATCTCGCGTCCCAACGTGGGACTAGTATTTTTCTCCGCCTTCTCTAGATATCGATTCGCGTCCCAACATATGGGACCAATATATTTCTTCCCAGCCTCCTTTTATTAACCTCGCATCCCAACGTGGGACTAGTACTCTTCTCCCCCTTCTTCATTTGTCAACCTAAGGTTTTAGTTTAAAATGCCTACTTCTCAGGATACGGTACATACATGAATAGGAATAGGTAGAATTATAATTTATTTTTGTTCTTTGGTTTATATTAATATATTGATTTTTACTGTATAATATTGAATTATACTGCATAATATAATATTGAAATTACAAACATTTGGGAAGGAGGGGGGGGGGGGGCGGTTTGAAATATATTGTTCTGGGCGCGAAAACATGTTTATCCGGCCCTGCTTTTTAATATGTGAGAATATTTCGTATTGCCAAATATCCATTGCCTAAAAAAAATATATTGATACCCTCTCTCTGGCACCGGAATGGGACACTTGGATGCGGCCACTTGGGTGCGGGACACTTGGGTGCGGGACATTTGGCTGCGAGACACTTGGCTGCGGCGGACACTTGGGTGCGACGGACACTTTGGTGCGAGCCCACTTGATTGCGAGTTCATTTGGTCGCGACGGACACTTGGGTGCGAGCCCACTTGGTCGCGAATTCAAAAATATTTTTCTCTGCTTAGGAATGAAGTGTTTCGTACTGATTTTTGTAATGTTCTTTTATATATGTAGTTGATATACTAGTATACAGAGACATTTAAAATATAAAGAAATATATTTGAGTTTTAAAGTACAAAGTAATAACAAGTTTATTAAGTGAAAATATTTTTCATACTACGACACTACATGTAAAGTCAAAAAATTTTTTTTCGAAATTTGTTGTGATGACAAAAATGTAATAAATTTGAAAAAAAACCTAAGTAGTTGAAAATCAATATATATCACGCCGTATCCCTAATAATTTATGTGACCGTAACAGTTTTCATGGACATATTACATGCAATTGATTACATTTCATGATTACAAACACATATTACTATTTTTAAGTAAGTAGATAGAATCCTTTTTAAGAAAAAGAAATTTAAACGGGTTTCTAAATCATGTTATTATTAATCTTTTCCTTCATTCTACTTTCAAATATATTGTAGTTAGTATCCAATCTGAAGCTATCTAATTGATAAAACCACACTACCGCATTATTGAAGATTTTCTCATTTATTTTAAACGACTGTCTACTCGTTAACTCTAGATAACAAAATATATTTAAGTACTTAAGTGAATAAAAATAAAACAAGTAATGTACAGAAAATAATATCTAATACCTATTTTAAAAAAATAATAAATTTCATTTAAAAAAAAGGAAAAAGGATTCTATCTACTTAAAAAATATTTTTGAATTCGCAACCAAGTGTCCCGCAGCCAAGTGTCCGCCGCAGCCAAGTGTCTCGCAGCCAAGTGTCCCGCACCCAAGTGTCCCGCAGCCAAGTGTCCTAGACCGCTTATTTGCATATAATTGAATTACAGGAAATTTGTAATTGGACAACATAGAAGTGGTTTAATTAATTTAGATTGAATTTTCAGCAGCGAATACTATAAAATATTAATAAGTATTTATAATACAATTCTTATCTTCCCCAGCCATTTTGTAATATGTATTATGAAGAATAACGACTAATGCGAATTGTTTTCGGATTTATTTGTCGAAAAAAAAAAACACTTTGTTTATCAAAATTTAGAGAACCGTTATCTAGGATGTGTTGAAATGTAAAGAAAACTGAAATATGTTGCCAACCAAAATATCAAACGCGCGATATTCCATGACTCACTTTATGCACCGAGTACTACATCTAGTATATTATAATAAAAATCTATTTTCTTAATAGTTGCTGGCAACAATTAATATTTTTTTTCAGTGTGAAGTTAACGAGGGCCTATACGGCCCCCCGTGTCTTGTCATATTGCGCATGCGCCAATGTTGTCTATTCAAATACTAGCGTCTGGCGACAGATGAATTAAGGGGAAATTTTACGACAGCGAAATAATAGTATCAAATACTCTAGATAGTATGATGTGTACGTAAATCCAATTTATTATTTTTTGGTTAGGTTCAGTAAGTCTTTAATAATAATAGCGACTCGCGTGAGCGAGTTGCTTTATATATTGAATGGAAATTGATTGCAGAAAAATGTTATCAATATCTTTGTCATTTGTAAGTTTATTGTATATTCGCATTTGATTTCAAATAAATTATATTTCTTAACATATTATTTACGTAATTGTATGATTTTTAATATTACTTACTTATTATTTTTTATGTTGAAGTGGATTTTCATTTACCAACATATCAATTTAATAAAGGCAATGGATATTCGGCAATACGAAATGTTGCCACATATTAAAAAGTGTGGACAGCACTCAATAAATTTTCCATAAAATAATCGATAATAACCAAATTAGTACTTGGTTGAATAATTTAAATGGAAATAGCTATAAAATAATGAAATAAAAAATGACGAAATGTACTAAATTTGAACACACAAAACACCTCCATTTTTTTTAAATTATTGTTTGTACCAAGGTTTGTACCTTTGTACATATGCTTATGCATATTTATATGCATTACTTTTCAAGTGAAAATATATTATTAGTTTTTTTGTAATATTACCTTTCGTGTAAAACCAAATGGACTTGCAACCAAGTGGGCTCGCACCCAAGTGTCCGTCGCACCCAAGTGTCCCGCAGCCAAGTGTCCGCCGCAGCCAAGTATCCTAGACCGCTTATTTGCATATAATTGAATTAGAGGAAATTTGTAATTGGACAACATAGAAGTGGTTTAATTAATTTAGATTGAATTTTCAGCAGCGAATACTATAAAATAATAAGTATTTATAATACAATTCTTATCTTCCCTAGCCATTTTGTAATATGTATTATGAAGTCTGTTAAAAATTGAAATGCAAAATAAGTGACAGCTAAAAAATTATAGAGAATTGACAAGCGACATAATTTTGTTTTTTCTATGGCAGCCATTTGTTTTACTGCCCCGAGACAGTCCTCTAAAAATTAGTTTGAACATTCTCCCATAGATGTCAAAAAATAAACTATTTGCATGGATTTCTTCTTACATTTTTCGTAATTTAATATTTTTTTTCTAGAGGTTTTCCGGGAAAATGAATATTTTTCCCGTAATCTGCATATTTTTATCTACCTATAGACAAAAAATCAACAAAATTGGCGTTTACATACTATTCTGAATAATCACCATTCGTGCTGAACAATAGACACTTTTGTCAACATTTTGAGTGTTACCATAATAATCCTTATTTCCGTGCTTAGAAATAGGTGGGTTGCCATATAAAAAAATTATCTGTATTGAGAAATAATTTTTACGTTTAATAAAACTGCGCCAAAAATTGTACCGATAAAATCTCCGCGCATGCGCAATATGACAAGCACGGGGGGCCGTATAGGCCCTCGTGTGAAGTTAGCTGGTTCAGTTCGATACGTTTTGTATGGGCTTTCTATACTATAACATACTATAATAGGTATGATTGTTGTGTATATATGTTGTCACGGGCTACGCGACACGTCATAATAACGTTATCGGAATGGCAGTTCATTGAAATAACTTATCGGTAGTAATTGGATAATGGTGTTTGCGGAAATAATGGGCGTATTATTTATTATAATAATTTATTATTTTTCTAATTGAAAATGAAATAAAACTATACTATCTATCAGAAACACTAGTGATGACTAGATAGCGGTTTCACAATTTAATGTTTAATGTTTAATGCTGATTTTTTATTCGCGAATTAAATAAAGTGTTGTGTTTATATGTGGAAATATTGCAAAGCTCAAAATGCTTCGATTTTTAAGTAGAAGAGGACGTTCACAAATTCGTAACAAACAGTCACAAAAAAGTATTCAAAATAAACATATTATTCAATGCAGAGTTATACTGTTGGATGATACAGATCTTACCATAAATTTATCGAAGAAAGCGAGTGCTGCAGATTTATATGAGCAAGTATTTTACTCTTTAGACCTTATTGAAAAGGATTATTTTGGTCTTCAGTATACTGATACCAACAATGTGAAACATTGGCTCGATCCCACCAAGGCAATTAAAAAACAAGTCAAAATAGGACCACCCTACACACTTCGTCTCAGAGTGAAATTTTACTCTTCAGAACCGAATACTTTACGCGAAGAGCTTACAAGATATCAATTCTTTCTTCAATTAAAGAAAGATATTTTAGAAGGAAGGTTAGAATGTGCACACAATACAGCAATTGAGCTGTGTGCTTTGGCTTTACAATCAGAACTTGGAGATTTTGATGAGGGCACTCATACCCCTGCTACTGTATCAGAATTTAGATTTATTCCAAATCAATCTGAAGAAACAGAAATTGCTATTTTAGATGAGTTTAAGAAATGTAAAGGGCTTAGTCCAGCTCAAGCGGAAGTGAATTACCTAAATAAAGCGAAATGGCTTGAAATGTATGGCGTGGACATGCATATTGTTTTAGGAAAGGATGGATGTGAATATCACCTAGGACTTACACCAACTGGAATTCTGGTTTTTGAAGGACCTCAAAAAATTGGATTATTTTTCTGGCCTAAAATCAGTAAACTTGATTTCAAAAGAAAAAAGTTGACTTTAGTTGTTGTAGAAGATGATGATCAAGGTAGAGAACAAGAACATACATTTGTTTTTCGATTGCATAATGAAAAAGCTTGTAAACATTTGTGGAAGTGTGCTGTTGAACATCATACATTCTTTAGATTACGGGCTCCTATTAAAGGCCCTTCAGCACGACAGAATTTCTTCAGAATGGGTTCCCGATTCCAGTATTCAGGAAAAACGGAATATCAAACTACTCAACAAAATCGAGCGAGGCGTACTGTTCAATTTGAAAGAAGACCAAGTCAACGTTTTGCCAGAAGACAATCTCATGTTTTAAGGGAAAGAGAAAAACAAAAAACTGTAACCGCTGATGTTACTGAAAATAATGCTCAAAACTCTAGTGCTGAACATATTGGAACAGCTACAAATTTAAATGTTCCTGAATCTACAGCTAATAAACCTTTGTCTAGAAATTGTAGTGAAAGATCTCATAAATCAAATGCGGAACCAGAGGAAATGCCATCATCCACAAAATTATCTGAAGAACTTGTCAAAACACTCGAGCCTACTGATATATCTCATGTTGAAGAAGTTTCAAAAGAAGAATCAATTTCTAACAAAGTCTTATTTAGTAAAGACTCTTTGAAAAAGGAATCATTTTTACAAAGTATATCTATAAATCAGGGTACATCTTGTAGTTGTTCATCAACCTCTGAAGCAAGTGTCGTAAATCCTCTTAATGATTTATTAAAAAGCCTTGTCAAAGAAAAACTAAATATTGATGAATCAAAAAATGAAGTTCGCAATGAATTACTTGTGGATACAACACCTAACGAAGTTCCCAATAATCAATCCAAATATTTTGGTTCATGTGGAAGACCACTTCCTCCAGGACAACTGAAATGTAATAATATTCTTAAAGCAAAGGATAATGAGTTGAAATTCTTCAATGATACTTGTAATGCATCTTTACCTTCTCCATCTTCCCCTTCTCCCAAGGTTTTGAATGAACCTCAGTTAAGCGTAGAAGGTTCAAAGATACCTAACCCGTCTCAGTATGTATCCATAGTAGTTGTGGAACCTCCAACTTCACAGGTTGATAGTGCTCCGGTCCCAACTCCTGCTGATGTAACCAGTCAGTCCATTACACAACTTTCTCCGTGGCTTGTCACATCCGAACCCAGCTCACCCACTACTACTACAACTGATAAAGATATAACTATTATCCATAGGAAAACTGTTATTACAACTCAACTTTAATTATTTTTATTCACATGCATTACATATCATTATATACTTGGTTATTGTTGAAATCAACAGCTTGAAACTAATTATTGATAATATTCTTTAGTTTATTCGTTCTGGTATTTAGATGTAATAGATCTATAGTCATTTTTTAATTTGTTTTATGTGTATATGTTTAATATAGTATAAAGTTGTCACATTCCTTTTAATGAAAAAAAAAAATTTCATTCAGAGATTTACTATATCTGGTAAAAGAAGTGCCTATGTCATTTGTAATTTATATTGACACAGGCACTTCTTTCACCAAGCCAAAGATATACTGATTGATATATTTTTAGATTTTAGTTTTATTTGTATACAAATAAAAAGAATATTGTTATTCTAGTACAATGAATGTGCCTGATAATGTAATTAAATTTTCAAATGATTGATAATGTAAGCTTTGAATGAAAGTGCCTCAAATAATATAAATTCACTCAGTTGAAATAAATAATAATAGTGCAAAGTTTCTATACAACAGACATTCCTCTTAACACCTCCATGGACATAGTTGATAATTTTGCTTAATACTTAGTTCAGATTTGTAAATCTCATGAAAACAATGCATATTGGTGGGAGTTTTGCAAAATAATGAATACATTTCATTGAGAACAATAGCAATGTTTATTACTTAATTTGTTATTATGTAAAACAACAGTAAAATACATATATTAAAATGAATATCCAAGTATTAAAGAATTGTATTTACATATTTCAAAAAAGATTAGGAGGAATCAAATGATATTATTTCCATGTTATTTTTTTTTTAGAAATAATTTTTCATTTATTTCATTACCTCCGTGTATACTTAAAATTCCATGACTAAAATTTCACACTTTACACAAACTAACTATGTACATCCTAGCAACCTTACTTACCTAGCCACCCATCACTGTATACATTTTATGACCTCACCTTGTATGTTTTTTATTTATTATTGTGAATTGTTTGTAGATATTGAATTTATTGCATTTAATTTGTCTTTGTCCTTATGTTATTGTGCATTTGACCATGTGTCCTGTAAATAATATTGAAATTGTTTCTGATTTCAATTAGTTATAAACAATTTAACCTCTAAGTGAGTATGGCCGTACCCGTACGGCAGGAAATATCATTACAAATTGGAGTATGGCCGTACCGGTACGGCTAGAGAAATGAAGTGAAGATTTTTTTACTAGAGTTCGAATATTTTTGACACCGCAACCAATAGTTGAAGACATCTGAAATAATCAGACGATATTTCAATATAAACTTTGAAAAAGGGAAAGTTTTAATTTTTTTTTAAATATCTCACTCCGTATAGGTATGTACATCATACAAAAACTAACTCTCATAGAGGTTAATTAGGAGTATTTTAATCTTTGCTCATGTGATCCTTATGGCGCTTATTTTCTTATAAAAAAAGAATTATTTTTAAGTCTATAAATTGCTTACATATTAGAAATTTATGTACATTATAAACTGATAAAATATTTAAAATAATGGATTCGAATTTGGCATCTATGTAATGACTTAACGGGAATTATACTAGATGATATTGAATAAAGTCTGAATATTTTTTATTGAAGAAATCAAGAATCTGATCGTTATAATCAATTTTGAATTTTCAATTGTGAATTTGAATATCTGATTTTATTCTTGGCATAATATTCTTTTTTTAAAAATACTAAATACATCCATTTTTTTTTTTATCTTATAATGAGATGTTTTAGGATTGTAAGCTCAAAACTGCTTTGTTGCTAATTCATCTATTTGTCGTCATTGATTCATAGAATCATAATAAAAATATAGAATACTCATTCCCATACAATACCTCGCTGAAAAAGTGAAGTCGTTTTATTGGCCGGCTCGTGTCAATATGTATATGTATGACTCTGGTGGTAGACATTGTTCGTATGGTACTACTCGTTATGACTGAGTAAATAATTTTGCAAGCATTTAAAAAAGTTCCTATTTGGAGAACGTATCACGCAGACGAACGAATGATTACTGAATGCTCATAGCAAAATGATGACCAAATTAGTCAACATAAAGCAGTCGCGTTTACTGCAGGCTAAAGAGTATTCTATACTATTATTATTCTATGCATTGATTATATTGACATTAATTGATACTTTTATTCATAGAAAACAATTTTTGAACATATTAATACTGTCATGATTTTTATATTAAAGAACAACCGTTGCTTTTATCAATAATGCAGAAAATAATTTTACCTTGTAATATTTGAATTGCATTTTCACTTTTAATTCAATTTTTAGTGCAATGTGATTTAAATTGTATGATTTTAAAATAAGTATTGCTAGAGAATTATTTTGGATAGGTACTTTATAGCTAAACAAAATGCATTTTGGTAGTTTTTTTCATGTATTATGTTGTATTATATTAATACATGGTAGGGAGAATTGTATGTGTATCGCAACTATGAATATTAAGCAGAAAGAATGGTTTCATTCATTAAATTTATTATTTACATACAATGACATCAATTGACAACAATACCCGTCAAATTAATTTCCAATAAAATTATTCTTTACATATTTTATATGGGGTATAATGCAATTTATTTGTATGTAGTTAGTTAATATACTAATCTATGAAATTTTAGAAGTAAGCATATAAATATGATATTTTTATAAAATATTTACACATCTTTAATATAAAATTTTAAGTAGATATATTCCAACATGGGGGGACCAATACAAAATATTTTCATCTCATCCGCTCACAAATATAATATAACCACATAAAATTGTATACATACCAATTAAAATAATCTTTATATTATGATGAAATTAATCTATGTACTTAATGCTACAAACATCTATCGATTTATATATATTGTACAAGAGAAGAATTCGATTTATTTATATTTTACAAGAGTAGAAAAGAGAGAAAATATTTTATAACAACTCGATCACAAGGAATAATGTTCACGAAAATGATTCAATGCTTTACTTTTTTAAATCATTGGCATGCTATACGAAAGATAATAAAGCAGTTGATGTAAGTTGTGTGAAATAGTATAAGTCTTCTTTCTTCTTCAATGGCGCTACAGTCCAAATCGAGCCTTTTTGTACGACTGCTTTCCATTACTTCTGTGCCTCTCTCCAGTTAAAAACATGCAGGAGTTGTGCCACATCTCTCCTTATATCGTCCTTTCTCCTACTTTGTAGATGTACAACCATGATTTTTTTGAGTAGACGCATGTTTGGCATCTTTTGTACATGGACATAAGATGATTTTTCTATCTCCTACCCAATCCCATGGGGGCCCGCCAATCGAACGTGGATCAAGTTTTGACAAGTCGTTGATGGGGAGCTTACCCATCCACGTAGTACTCGTTTAGGCGATTCAATCTGAGGCTTCACTGCACCTGGTGCTTTTTCTGAAACCTCTTTCACGCATTTCTAGTGACCAGATTTGCAGGGCTCTACATCAAGTGCAATGACTCAAACTGAACCTCCGCTGTGTTTGACGACTGACCGTCAAACAAGACTTTAAGACGTCTGCCTGGCTCTTCCATGGTAAGTAAGGTACCATGAAATTCCAGGTAAGAAGATGCTGACCTTTTGCCTAGAATCTTAGAATGGTGCTGCAGCCACCCCAACTTTACTGGCTAAGCACTTATGGCCGCAACCTAGCCCCTATATATTTTTTTTTATATGGGTTGAAATGTTAGGGGCTTTATAAATCTTATACTATTCCCCATTTCTTCTTATGCGTCATTATTCCCCTTCCTTCACAGGATCAAAGATTCGATGAAGAACTTATGTCTGCAAGTTTACAATTTCAACACAAACTTATCTTTTAACATTAATTTTTTTTTAATAATTAATTTAATGCAGAAACATCTATGTACGTATTCAAGAATTTATTTTAAATAAAATATTTCATATAGACTTTTATACATACGTATTGTTTGAATCTTTTTGAATAATTCTTTTTAACAATTTTTTCTAATGCAAATATTTTAAAATTTCAGAAGACACTACTATTCCACCAGTGTCGTGGAATTTTATCTTCTCTCAACCATGCATGCCGTATAAAGGAGATTTTATGAATAAAAGGTTATTTTAAAACCCTAATGTAGTTGGATTTTTTAAAATTGCATTGTTATTTATAGCGTTTTTATATTATAAAAATATGATAAAAATATTCATTTAAATACTTTGTAAGACGACAGTATCATAAATGTAAATAACCAATTGATTCCGTCCAATGATACTTGCCTATTATTTGTTTTATTTCCTAAATCAAAAATATATAAAAAGTGTTACATTATAAGAATAATATTTTATTTTTATATCCATTAGAAGTATTAAGGTATTGTTATAATTACGAGCAGCTTGTATAAAAGAAGGATATTTCTCCTCTTTATTTGTCCTTTACATTAATGTAATCTTCATCTAAAAAATATTATGTTTAATCATTTTCATTACATTTTATGTATTGTGCCATCAAGTATTATATGTATATATATATTATATATTTTATATTTGTATGAATATTTTTAAATCAACAATAAATGGAATTGAAAAATAGAAACACTTTGTCTAAATTTTATTTTTAAACATCAGTTGCAGGATTAGCCACAAAGAATTTCAGTACAATAGATTCACACTATGCCGGCACATCCAGCACTATGAATTATTTCAAACGTTGATTTAATTTGTATTTTATTAGAAAACCCTTGGAGGAATAATAGAGAAAACCATTATGTCCTAATATTTTTTACTCATTTTACATAAATTCCAGTAATCAATTTCCACATGAAGGCACTAGACCATTCCCACTAACAAAGACACAGTGCCAGAATTAGTGACATTTTGTCCTGTATATAATAGTTTTAGATTTCGTTCCAAAGACACAGTGCCAGATTAGTGACATTTTGTCCTGTATATAATAGTTTTAGATTTCATTCCATTTCGTTCACCTATAGCACAAGCATTTATGCTTATTTTAAGGAACATAGGAAGATGTATATGTAGTTGTTTTACAAGGACATATTCATTACTTAATTTTTATTAAAAAAAAAAAGATAATTTTATTTTGAAATGAAATAAATATATTGCTAACTTAGCTGAAGTTTTCACTCCAAATTTAAGCATAACTTTGTTCTTCATTAGTATGTATGAATGGCTGGTTTTTTGATTTTTTTTTCTTATTTGAATATTGGTATGAAAAAGTAAGTCTTGGCACCTGGGAGTTTACCAGTCTTTTTATACCATCCATCTAAAAAATTGGTACAGGGATGACCAGGATAGAGAAGGGTGGAAAAAGTTAAAGTCAGGCCTACATCCAGCAGTGGAGAGATGGCTGAGAGGAAGATATCCATTTGATTACAATGAAACTTGGTGATTTGTTAGGCGCTCAATTTTAATTTATTTGACATTCCATAAAATAAATTTCACAAAGGAATTTATTGAGAATTGTGTACATAGAATTCATTCAATGGTGTGTAAAACAAATGTTCATAGAAATATCCATATCAGACAGAAGGGATTTAAGGTACTATGACAAAAGGGACTGTAGTCCCTTTCATCTTAAAGATTTCCCTGAGACATTTAGCGCGCCACCGGATCGTCAATAAATTCTTGGTAGATCATTTTTGATAGATTTAAAAATAAAATTGTGAGATTTGAAATAAAAATACCTAATAACTGAAAAATTTTCCTGGGTGTGTGCTTAACAAATCACCAGTGTTTCATCGCAAACAGGATTTTAATAACAAAAACATACAAGTACAAATTATAAAAAAATCTATAATTTTCACCTATAAAGAGGATCCGCACTGGTAAACGCAACCGCTGCCGACTTACCTTTATCAAACCTATATCCAATAAGATATAAAAAAAAACAGCCATACATAAATAATTCATCGAAAACGTTGATATCTCTCTTCTATATGGTACGACAATTGCTTATCTGTCCCTGGGATATTATATTATAAGAAGACAGTTTTAAATTTGTCTCCATTCTTGAATTCAAGGAAATCTTTTCTAGGAAGGAAAAATCTTGGAATGAAAGTAGTTATGTTGGCTGCGCATTTGTTTTTTTTTTGCTTGGTTGGTAGTTGCGCAAACAAACCCCCCCCTACCTTTCTAAATATTGTATTAGTTGATTCAAATCAGAGCACATCCCAGTTCTAAAATTGGTTTATGCGCATGTCTCCACACTGTAATTTAAAAATTCCCAGTTATGTTTGTGTGAACTATCGATGCATGAAATATTATTGTATCAAGCGGTTGTCATTTGTGCGTTTTAATACGTGAACTACCTATACTTGAAAGCAATTTTTGAGTGCAATAGAGGAAATTTATTTCAATATCATATTCTTTTTATAATCATCAAATATATTTATATAGGTAAGAATAAATTTTGTATTTTTTCTACCCAGAATATGCAAACAGCATGTATGTATGGAGATTGAATTAAACTATTGAGAGTCCCTGTAGATATTAATATGACTAGATATTGTGTAGTGTATACTGCCACACAAATTATATGAAACAATGTCCTCACTAAATTAAATTTTTATAAAAATTGTCAAAAAAATTTGAATAGTACTTCTACAAAGTACATACTTTTTATAGAAAATTAAATGATCTAGTTGTGGTGTTTCGACGTTTTCAATATTTTTAAAAAATTTGGAAATATAGGCAGTTAAACACAAATTTTTCATAAAACATGTTTTTCTTAGTAAAAAATGTTTGAGAAACTCTTAAAAAAAACAAATTTGAAAATTTGTATTTTTCTATATTTATACGAATTTTCAGCATTCTAGCTTTTATGGATTTGAGATATATGGAAAAATAAAGCAAAAATTCAAAACATGCCCCTGAGCGACACAAAAATTCAAAATTATGAGTATAAAAGTTTTGAAGGTTTAAAATTTTCTATACTTTCTGAAATTTTAGGGCTTGTGAATCAAGTCACTAAATGTTCTACTCCAAATTCTGAGTAAATCTATGTATGGAACATATATGCTGCAAAGTTGGTGTTTTTTTACTTCAAAGTTGAAAAAACTACGAACAATATAGACCCTGGCATACAAATCTTGCATATCTTGGATTGAAACTTTGTCAATCTGAATTCTCTTGGAACAAATTGACAGTTTGATTATCACAAGTAATTAGGTACATTATTTATAATGTTAGATATTCGCTGTTTTTGTTTCATTTATTACTGCATGTCATATTACTCTATGAAATTTAGAAATATTTAATCGGTATTCAAATAATTGAAGCAAGTGAAGCTGCGGGTATTCAGCTAATATGAATATAAATAAAATCAAGACCAAGTATTATAATATGAATATAAAATCAGCACATACATAATATTGAAGAAGCTAGTTGTTAGGCTTATTTTATAAAATTGTACTTTCAAATCTTCTGAGTCTGTATACTTCTTAAATCATTTCAGCTTACTCTCATACTTTTTGAAATTGTAGCTACGTCTTGAAAAGGATAAAAATGTAGAAACCTTTTTATTTTTTTAATTTTATTATTTGACAATAACACTAGAACACATTAAGTTTTACAAGTAATAAATCAATAGACTTTTATTCACTGCATTTTTCACAAAGCAGGCACAATACTTTTATCTATAATATTATATTCAAAATATAATGACTAATCACATTATTTTGCGTTAAACATAAAACAAGAAGGGATATAATATGTAAAAACCTGAACTAAATATACATATTAAGTATAGTTCTACGAGAATGAAGGACACTGATTCGTCAATAAAAAATAATAAAATTCTGTGGATTTCCTTAGAAAGATCACTCATTGAGACTAAACTACAACATGGGTATCTTAATACTACTTCAACTAACTTAATCAGAAAAAGAAACATCTATTCTGAATTTGATAGACTTGTTTGACGTTTCATTGATTTAAGAGCTCTTTCTCTTAGTTTTTTTTCCAAATCTTCATTACTGGCTTTTCCACTTTCCTCTGGTTCACTCTCAGAACTTGATTTTTTAGACTTGGAAGTTTTCTTGTGCTTCTTATGTTTCTTGTGCTTTTTCGAATGTTTTTTATGTTTTTTTGTGTGTTTTTTGGACTTTTTTGGTTCATCACTGTCAGAATCAGAGGAACCAGATTCTTTCTTATCTTTTTTTGTTTTCTTTTTGGATAGTTTATCACTATCTGAAGAAGAATCATTCTTTTCTCGTTTGCGAGTCTTCTCACTATCTCCTTTTTTATGAGAATCATCTACTACACTATCTCGAGTAGGAGAGGTGGATTTAATTTTGCTCACTTTGCTATCACCGTCTGCAGACAACTTAACTTTGGAAGATTTTACTTTTTCAGCAACGGGTGATTTATCTTTTGCTTTAGATGAAATATTGGAATCTTTGTTTGATTTCTTTTTTTTAATATCTGGTTCAGAACTATCACTAGATTTAGAGCGATGTTTTTTTTTGTCACTTTTACTACTCTTTTCCATTTCACTATTGGAACTATGCAGTAAGTAAGTCTTTTCAATAACTTCCACATCAGGACTTGATTCATCTTTTTTGGAACGTGGTTTTTTAGCTTTTCGTTCAGGCGACATACTTTTTGTTTTATGCTTCTTAGAATCTTTATTACCTTTACCATCATCTGAACTGTGAGAATCCTCATGTCTGCTTTTGTTCTTAGATTTGCTTACCTTTACTTTTACTTCATCATCAGAACTGCTATCGTCTGAACTAGAACTGCGACTTCTTTTCACTTTTTTTATTTTTTTCACTGTTTTTTTACGAGCGATTCTTTTACTTTTTTTCTTTTTATCATCGTTAGAATCACTAGTAGAAGATAATTCTGAGTCACTATCACTAGATGATGATGATTTTTTTGTTTTCTTTGAACGTTTGTTATGAGGCCTATCTTTACGTTTGGGTTTAGTTTTCAACTTTGTTTTATTGTGACTGCTCTCACCAGAACTTTCAGATTCTGAATCTGATTCTGGAACATTTTGTTTTTTCTTTGAAGCATTTGATTTTTCATCTGAATGTTTTGAATCATCATTCTTATCCGATTCTGACTTATCATTAATTTCCTTAAGAGCTTCAATTTCATGTTTTTTTAGGAAAGGTGATGGGGTTCTTGACAAGCTTTGAGAATACCTTTTGATTGGATATTTTTCAACGTCGTCTTTAACTTTGGTTTCTTCATCAGAATATAATGATGTAGGTTTTGAAACTGATTTGTTTATTTCGACAGATTTAGTCAAAATTCTCTCTTTAGAAACACTTCGACTTGAACTGTGAGAATTTCTTGTTTTCTTTGCATGGCTATCTCTATCCTTTGAAATCTTCCTATCCTCAGATAAGTGACGATCCCTTGATCCTCGATAGTCTCTGGAGCCTGTTGATAAAAACATAGCATTGAATGAAAAAAAAAATTGGAAAAAAATGGTGGACTGTAAAGAAGCTTTTTAAAGGTAAATAGTTTTCCTTTAATAATATAAATATGCAAAAATATGTCCTATTCTGATTTGTTTCAGAGAACGAAAACGTCTGTAACAAACGGGCGACTATGGATAAAACGATTTTGTTCACGCGGTGTGATGTAATGAGTCCCGTATAAATGCAAGCACCTTTTTTACATTTCTCATGTACTAAAATTCAGACGAATCAGAATTGGACATATTGTGATACTAATATGTGAATGTGAAAAGTTTGAAATAATCAAATGATGAAAAAGCAATATTTCAGTATTTCAGCAAGACAATAGTACCATTTTTTTGGTGGCCGACCTCTGCCTTTATTCTGGATCTTTCAACCCTGTAAATTTTCATCAGATATTCATCACTCATTCTTACAACAAGGCCAAACCGCCTTAGTGCATTTATTTTCATTAAATTCATATCTTTTTTATCAAGCATTCTCATCTTATACATTGCACTTGTCTTAACAATCTCATTTCAACAGTACTTATTCTGCTTTTATGTATTGTGAGTTTGATTTCTTTATAAAATACTGTTTCGGTTAGTACAAGTATCCGACCGAAGGTCATATTTTGTCCGAAGCGAACTGTTTGACTTTTTGCTTGAAACAATTTACGGTACCACTATTTCTATGAACGGAATTGGCGGGAAATGCATTTTCCCACCAAAAAGTGTCTATTTTTACGAAATATTTTTGGGCGTCATCTATGTTTTATACATTTGGCGCCAATGTGTTTGAAGGTATATAAAAAGATCTAAAGGTGTTTTTTTCTATGATTTATATAGAAGTATGAATACCAACATAACAATCGATAATTTCATTCTATGTCATTTCGTTGTTGATAATAGGTTGATGACATTTCTCGTTGAATTAACCATTACTGTACATTTCCCTATCTCTAAAATATTTGATATAGCCTCGTGAAATGCTATATCATATGTTTTTTTTCTTCTTAAAGTTGGTTTCCTTGTTGCATTTTGCAAAGAAAGGTAAATATTTTTATAACTTTATTTATCTGCACTTTCTATGGTTATTTTTTGAGCGGGAAAAAATCAAGACATTTATTTATAGAGTTATTTATGCAATAGAAGTAATAAAATAAGTACTTTAAAAAGTTATCAACTTCGTTTTTATTGAAATGAAATAAAAAATATTTATAACTGGTGAAACAATGAAATTTAGCTTATATTTGGCTGCAGCCGAAGGTGCTTTCAAACACTAGTAATTACTTTTTTGGCCATAGGTGAAGCTGGATGTTCAATCAGACACTAGTAATTACCTTTTTGGCCAAAGCTGGATGTTCAGTCCGACAATAGTAATTACTAGCAAATATTTGTAATGTCCATTATCATAAAACATGAGAGTAAACAACCCTAAATAAATAATAAATAAATTGGGATGATTTTTATAGTGCCGTTTTTGTGATAACCTCACCTCAAGGGCGCTTGAACCATAACCCTGATTGTATGATTGCGCTTAACCCTGATTGTATGATTAGAAAAGGCATACCTTTTCTGTCTGTGCTAGATCTTCGGTCTCTGCTGCTTCGTCTGTCACGATCTCTACTCTTCCTGTCACGTTCTCGGCTGCTCCTCCTGTCACGATCTCGGCTGCTCCTCCTGTCACGATCCCGGCTGCTCCTCCTATCACGATCTCGACTGCTTCTTCTCTCACCGTCTCTGCTACTTCTGCGATCTCTGTCTCTGTCTATTGACCTAGGATCTCGGGATCTCCTATGTACGATCAACAAAATATTCAATCATAATTTTTAGAGTGAATTTGACAAACTTTATTGACAATTTTGTCTGCATACATTAGTCAATAATTAAAATAAATAATACCTGTCTCTTGATCTTCTACCCTTTGATCTGCTTCTGGATCTGCGCCGTTCTCGTTCCCTTCTATCTAAGGATCTTCTTCTTTCTCTGGACCTATTATAAAGTATGATTTTGTTTTCATATCTTTATTAAAATAGCATTTGAGGTCACAAATTTACCATTACTTAATTTCTAAATAGTCTTAAATATAGACAAAGGATACCGCCATCTTAATACAGGAATTACTAGTTACTTATTCCCAGTTAGTCATATATTATAGCTTATTACTATAATAAATAATTTATGCAAAAAAAAAATTGGGTATTGACTATTAATTTTGTATTATAAAACTCATATATCAAAAACAGAATAACTCGTATTAAAACAAAAATGAGTGGGTTGTGGCCAACACAACTCTCCATACCATAGTAAGCGTTCATTTTTACTTCTTGAAATGTTGACAATCTCTAAATGCATTTTTATGAAGTACATTTCTATTTGATTCTTAAACAAATATAAGATTCCCAGAGGACAAATGTTTTCGCAATACACCATAAACACAAAAACATTGCCACGAAACTCATAGTATATATTTTCTACATGATACCTGTTGAGAAATTTTAAGTAAAATTGCATTACTAGCAAGATGAGCATGTATGAGACAGTGTATCAATGTTGATGAGGCAATGTATGTGTCAAGATAGAAGAATGCGGTGTTCGGTTCTCACTGCCTACCCCTTGAGGAAGATAGAAGTGGAGAGTAAAAAATACACTTGTCTATAGAGACACATACAATATCAATATGAAGTTGATCACTCAATTTTCCCTTACAGAAGCTATTTTACTTCTGTTATATACATTTTTCATACAAATATGAAATTTATTTCATATTGATACAGCAAACCATAGATTTTTTCTTAAAATTTTGACAATCCTTGAATGCATTTTTGATGAGTGTATTTTTGCTGTATTGAAATTTCAAACAGTATACAAAAAATTCGATTTTCCAGACCGTGAGAACATTTTGAAAATTTGGACTGATGAAATCATAGAGAAGAAATTAACGGATATCTATGGAAAACTAATCAGCTCTAGGTCTATGCACTTTACACATATGTTAATAAGAAGTCAATCGGACTTATAGTTTGGGCTGTAGAGAGGACACAAAAAAATAAATGTAAATGATGAAATCATAGAGAAGAAATTAAAAGTTGTCTATGGAAAACTAATCAGCTATGAACTATGTCTATGCACTTTACACATATGATGTAAATATGAAGTCGATCAGACTTATAGTTTGGGCCGCAGAGGCTACAAAAAAAAAATCCGTACGCCTAACGCCGTACGCCATACATACAAACACATCACGACGAAACTCAGAGTGTGCACTCTCTACATGATACCCGTTGAAAAATTGATGTAAAAAATAAGCTTAAAAATTGTGAAATCATGCTCCACTATTCTACTATTATAGTGAACTCATACAATCAAATATTTTTATGATTGCACTTAAATGTTCATAAAATCTATATACACAAAAATGGATATTGGTGCACATAACCTTTTCAGTTATGCATTGAACAAATCCCTAAAATTTAATTACAATTCCAAATAGATAATGTTTTGTACTACAACAAAGTTACCATCAAATCCATTAATCTTATTGAATTCATACATTTCTGTGTGGTCTAAAATAAATATAAATTTATATTTATTTATTATATGAAATTAGCAATTAGTTACCTTCTATCTCTTTCTCTTCGTCGCTTCTCCCTTTCTCTGTCCCGTTCCCTCTCGCGTTCTCTCTCCCTCTCCATCTCCCTACGTCTTCGTTCCCTTTCTCTTTCTCGTTCCCTTTCTCTTTCTCGTTCCCTCTCTCGTTCTCGCTCACGTTCTCTTTCCCGCTCCCTCTCCCGTTCTCTATCCCGCTCTGCTGAACGTCGAGATCTTCTACTACTATATTGTGAAACATAAAAATATACAGTCAGAAATAATAATGAAATTCTTTTATTTTTCACATAATGTGGCAGACTTATTGCAATTTCTGCCAGTCAGTAGCACAAACATATTAATGGGATTAAAAAATGATATAGAATGCAAAATTTTTAGATGTAAGAACTTGCAGTTTAGAAATATGTTTGAAAACTCAAGAATAAATAAATATTGATGATATCTTTGATATTGAGTTCAGGAGAATTCTAAATCCATAATTTAAGCATTTAAGCGCAAAGTAAGTTGGAGTAATAGAGTTATGATTTACATTATGATATGAATTTATATTCAATTTTAATTTCTTATTGAAACCAAATTTGGATCTTTTTCAAAATTCAGAAATTTTAGGGGCTAAATTTGACTTCAATATACAGTAAAAAGTAAATTTAAATATTGACAAACCTATCCCTACGAGCTCCTCTTCTTGGGCTAGGACTAGCAGAGGAATCTTTGTTATTGCGATAATGTCTTTTTTTCTGGACTGATGTTGATGACTTTCTTATTTCAGAGCCAGCTTTGCGACTGCGACCTTAACAAATCCAGAAACATTATTTTTTCATACATTTATACGCTAGATATTATGTTTATTGAATAATACAATTTTATATTATGTCGTTTAATAATGTAAGGACGTAACAAGTATGCAAGGCACTTTTCTGCCTAATAGTTCGGGTTAATTTTGTATTACTTCTCGGGCAACTAATAGGTACTCAGCAAGTATTTATTAGCATGGACCCAATAATAAGTTGCCCCATCCTGGAGACTGATAAAAAAAACTGTCTCCATCGGGAATCGGACCAAAGACCTTTATAATAATAAACACTTCCTCGCACCCTGCGCATGTGGCGAGTTTATTGCCATATGGCAATTTCTTCCAACTAACCAGTGACTCGGGATTCAGATAACTGAGCTAAAAGAGACCTGAAACAGGATCGTTAATTTAAAACAATAAATACCAAAATGAGAAAGCGTTTTAAAATATTTATAGTATTACTAGTGGGCCCAGGCTGACAAAGTTCTGCAACAGACCTTCTTCTATATAGACCACCTTCTGTGTAGGCCGCATTTTATATAGACCTCATTTTATGTATTTTATCTATCTTTGTTTCTATTCACATTCGTTGATTGTTCAATGAGCTACTCTTCTTGCTATGCATTTTTTGTCGCTCACTTAGAGTTCTGTGGAGGGGCCGATTAGTCCCCATATGTAGAGCGGGTGGTGGTAAAAGTAGCGGAAATATTTGATACATTTGAGTGTGATATATTCAATAATTTTTCATACCACCATCTATTGAAAGATTACACAATTTAAAAATAAATTACAATTCTTTTTTCCTATAAAAAATCCTTCAGGAGGTGTAGGGAAGATGAAATTTGTAGTTGATGTATTTTTGGGTGAGAAATCTAAAAAAATAAATAAATTCAAACAGCATCAGGTTTGTCAGGTGCAAGAAGATCCAATCTTTCAAGTTGGAAACAACCATACACATATTTACAAAATTTCATTGAATCGGTTGGGCGGTCTGTGAGATGATATTTTTATATATTAAGACTTACTTGAGTCAGAACTGGAGGCTCGCCGATTGTTACGACGAGATGAGGGACCCCTACAAGATGATGATGAGCTGGAACTACTAGAATTTCTTTTATCTTTACCATTTTTGGGTTTTGGACTTAATGATTTTTCTTTGGCAGATCTACAAATAAAAACAATTCAATTAATTTTTTTTTTAATAAAAATGAATATGTCCTTGTTAAACAAGTACATATACATCTTCCTACGTTCCCTAAAATAAGCAAATAAATGCTTGTGCTTAGGTGAACGAAATTGGTTGAGGCAAGATTCGAACTCGCGACCACTGGATTACTAGCCCAGCGCGCTAACCGCTCTGCCACCGACCCATATACTTGCCTTAAGGTACGTGCGCATGGAAGCTAATTTCATTGGCCGATTAATTATCGGTGAGCTACAACATACGAATTACATGTAAGAGCGTGCATGAAAGCTAACAGAATCTGCCAATTTAATAATCTGTGACGGGACACAAAAAAATCGCCCAATCTCGATCAACCGATTTTTTGTAACCAATCCTGTTGAATGAGAGGGCGCGCAAGGCGCATGTTCATCGATAATTTAATCGTCTGAGCGCAGTAGATCGAGAAGTACATAACATATCGAAACTATTGACTGAAATTCTGGTGTAGTTAATAACTTCTCAGGGTGTGATCTTAATTCTTCGTAGGATCGGGCAAATTGTCCTTTCAGTAATCTAGCACTTATTAGCGGATGAAGCCAGTACTTTTTTTGACGTTTCTTTTTATGCATTTTGAGGACAAGAGCACAAACACATGCTACTTCAAAAAAATCCATATTTCTAATCATATATTAAAACTTATTGAATATACATATTGTATTTTAAATATATGAATGTTGACCGCCATGTTTTTTCCAATCGTACGATTCTATAAGCTTCCATGTGCATTAGAACAGATCGGCCGATGAATCAATCGCTTCATGCGAGCCGTTTCCACTATCGGCCGATGAATTTAAGCTTCCATGCGCGCCTTACCTTAGTAAAATTGATTTTCTAATAGTTATTATTTATATATTGCTATCTGATATATTGGGATCATTGCATGGACAATGTAACCATAATTTAGAGTCAATACTCTGTGCTTCTTATTTCTGTGACTTTTTTTTATGTAATAAAAATCAATTACATACATTAATAATAATAAAATAACATTTCAAAATGAGCACCTTAAAATTAAATTACATTTAGAGATATATTCATCCCTCAGTTGGGATCAGATCTCGTGTTCGAGGGAGGAGCATAATGATTGTCATCATTCATTTCTATCTAAAAGTAAGTAAATTCTGGGTGAACAATAAACAGGTGTCAGATTTCGCAACTTATTTTGCTTAAAGATACATAGTGAATGAGCTTAGGATTTTGTAATAATACCTGGAAGGAGATTTTTTAGGTGATGTATCTTTATCAGAACCAACTTCGTTGGTACTACCAGCCATATTCAAGAGTTTACTTTGTAAATTTGACAATGGTGCTCCTTTCTCTGGTTCCTTCTCTTTACCTACATTTTTCTTTTCTTCATGATTATTGACAACTTCATCAGAGTTATTGACACCATTTCCATTTTCTGTAAAAAATTGTTTATATTTAGATAATTATTTTAGGCACTACTGAATAAGATGGTGTTTTTGCTAATATGTCAGTTTGATATGAAATGAAGAATGGGACTGAAACCTGGGAGAAAAATTAAAAATATAGATATAATAGAAAATTAACCTTTTTTTTCTAGTTTATCTTTGAGTAAATGTTTTGGCAGTTCAGTCAGAAGACCTGGTGGACTAAGTTGGCCGTCTTTCTTTTCTGGTTTTGGAGCAGGCTGTGGACTTTTGCTTCTGGAATCATGTTTACCTTTAGACTTAGATCTGGAAATATAAAAAGGAAAATCATAATTAATTGAAAGACCTTCAACTTGTTTGTTACATTTACTACATCCTTCTTGTGAGAGCGATAAAATATTTATAGTTCTTGTGAGAACGATAACTAAAGATCAAAAAACTTGAATCAAATATTGTAATTCAGAAATAATTAATATAATCCAGCATAATAATTATACCTTCGATGACTGGAACGACGATCCCTGGAATGTCTATCCCTAGAGCGTGAACGACTGCGATGATGGCGTCGACTTCTTCTTCCCTTGGTATTTTTCTCGTCTTCCTAAAATTTACCAAAAATTTCAGACAAGAGAGTGAGAAACACCTTATTTAGCAAGATTATATGCCTTAAAATGCACTTCAACACAATAAATTTAAACTAATCAATCAACATTGGCACTACAGCCCATTGTGCTGGTCATCACCTGCGATCTCCAATAAATTAGCAATATCAGACCTCTTTAAATCCTCCTGTATGGAATGTAAGTCCTATGATATTCAGGAGTGGGGTAGGAAACTGCAAAAAAACCTCTGATGTATGCTGTCAATCCACCTTAGTTTGGGTCTCCCCACACTTGGTTTCTGGATGGTGGTGTCAAGAATCTTTTTTGAATTTGGTTGTACCTTATTCTTATTACATTTTTACTTTTACAAAGTGGCCCAAAGATTGTTCTCAAGAATGCAACCAACTGCAGACATTTTACAGGACAGGAGAGCTGATCTTCGACAGTCTGCACATATAGAGTTGGGATATAGCCAGGGAGAAGACCTTCCTACTCAGCACCATACACAAGTACTAGTCGCAGTAATGTTTTTTTTAACAATAATAGGTTAGTTTTTGTGTTAATAAATGAGAATTAAGTGGGTGATGTCTATTCTTTTTTTATCTCAACACTAAAATCATTGCTGCGGTTACTACTGACTAAGTATTGGAATGACCCCACAGTTTCAATGGTATGATTACCAGCACTAATTAGTGTTCCTGGGAGGTTCCAGTACACCTGAAGTCCCATTATGGCAGAAGCATCTATAAATACTTATTTGACATCATTTGGTATTCTCGCGATTATATTGACTTTGTCAGCATATGCAAGTATCTGGCTTGATTTGCGTAATATAGTACCTGTGATCTCAATTCTAGAATCTATGTTTGAATAATAGGCAAGACAATGCATCACTCAATTTTAATGGGTCGGTGGCAGAGCGGTTAGCGCGCTGGGCTAGTAATCCAGTGGTCGCGAGTTCGAATTCTGCCTCGACCGATTTCGTTCACCTAAGCACAAGCATTTATTTGCTTATTTTAGGGAACGTAGGAAGATGTATATGTACTTGTTTAACCTCTCGTGTGCTCACGGTACGGATCCGTACCAAGGAAATTATACCCCGTCGTGTGCTTACGGTACGGATCCGTACCAAGAGGTATTGTGTTTATTTTTTTCAATTTTAAATATTATGCAAGCAGTAAATAAGTTTTAGATTCGCTTGAATCTAATCCTAATGAATTATTTTACCATAAACAAAAAACATCCGGTCAAAATATGCGACTAATTCGTCATTCAATACCGTTGAAGTTCGACCAAGTTTGAATGTTTTGTACTGCGAGTCGAAGTTTTGTTTTTGTGGAAAAGAAAGACGTAAATAACTAGAAAATATAAGTTATTGTTATATTTCGTTACTATTTACTAAAATAAAGTGAGTGCGTAAATAAAAATTGTAATTTTGTGTCATAATTATCGAAAAAATCTTGTTAAAAATTTGAAACGGTAAAAACGAAGTGCGTAGTACAAATTTGTTCGAGTGTTTTCTACGTATAGAAGAGTACTTTGAGTGAACCACTTATTTCATTTTGAAGATAATTTTGTTGTGAACAAATATCCAACAGATTCCAATAAGTTTTTTACAATAAATTCAAATGGTGTGATAAAAATATTTTGCAATCGAGAAATTCATCATCAAACAACACACACACAAATGCAAACAAAGATGGCGGCTCCTTATCTGTATACAAAGACGGCCAGGCAGGGATATCACAATATTTGTTATATTTATTGTTTTTGATTTTGTATACATTTATTTAGCTTGTATACAAAATTTTAGTTACATGACAAATAAATATTCTTTGTTCTATTTTCACTTTTTACATAACAATTTTTATTATTTTTTTTGGCACCGTTTTTATTATTAATTAATTTATTTATTTATTTCAACTATTTGTACAAATAGTTGTACACTGGCGGGTTTATTGCCAAGCGGCAATTTCTTCCAACCAACCAGCCAGAGTTTTTGGCACCGTTTTTATTATTAATTTATTTATTTATTTCAACTTTTTATACAAATAGTTTTACACTGACGGGTTTATTGCCAAGCGGCAATTTCTTTCAACCAACCAGCCAAATTTTTTGGCACCGTTTTTATTATTAATATATTTATTTATTTCAACTTTTTATACAAATAGTTTTACACTGACGGGTTTATTGCCAAGCGGCAATTTCTTCCAACCAACCAGTCAGAGTTTTTTTGACATATAGTTGTCATCTACACATTTGACTATCCCGTAAACTCGGGTTATAAAAAAATATGTAAATTGTATTTTGTTGCTTTTGTATTTTATTTTGACAGTTCTAAAGTAATTCTGTCAAAATAAATATTTGCAAAAAAAAAATAGCAACCATTTGTATTATACAATAAACTAAGTATAACTTTATGAGTTATAAAAATTATTTTTTTTGTCAGTTTTTGACAGATAGTTGTCATCTACACATTATACTATCCCGTTAACTCGGGTTATATAAAAAATATCTAAATTGTATTTTGTAGCTTTTGTATTTTATTTTGACAGTTCTAAAGTAATTCTGTCAAAATAAATATTTGCAAAAAAAAATTCAACCATTTGTATTTTACAATAAACTAAGTATAACTTTATGGGTTATAATTTTTTTTTTGTTTTGACAGATAGTTGTCATCTACACATTTTACTATCCCGTAAACTCGGGTTATAAAAAAAATATGTAAATTGTATTTTGGGTTGTAAATTTTTTTTGACAATTTTTGTCTATCCCGTAAATTTTATTTATAATTTTTTTTTAATGCCAACTGTATTTTGTTCTTTTTGTGCTATTGAATTTTATTTTTGACAAATTTTACATATTGACAAAATAAAAGTATTTTTTCTAGTTGTTTGTTTCATTTCAATTATTTATCAAAATAAATATGTTGTGAATCCCTGCCGCTATTGTTTGTGAGTCCCTTCTGTAAGGCCCGTCCAATAGCGAACGAGCATTGTGCCAGCGCCATCTTGAAATATTGCTGACCAATACCAAACGTGCGCCAATTTCAAATTTTACCAATACATACGCAAGTAGTAGACCAAAGACAACCGAAACAAATGTTTTTTTGTTCACTTTTTTATTATTGACTGGTTAGAAATTTATTACGTCATATGATAGATATTTTTTTCTTCTTTCCAATGATATACAATATGTTGGGGATTTACATCAAGGTCATTTACAAGAGGCAATATCAAATTGTACTACTAAAATGGGGTTATGTTCAGTTTATTTGCCCTAAAATCAATTTTTCAATTTAGATTGTGAATTTTTATGTGGTATTTACGAAATACGATAACTAACTTGTGTAAAAAAGTGATTTCTAACATCCAAGACCAAATAATTACGTCTTGCGAGTATCTGAAAGTCAAGTTTGACGAAGTATAAAATGGCGTAAATGCGTATTTTTTTTGCAGTTTTCAAATCGGAAATAATAACTCATTTTCCTCTAAAGTATTTATTTTCTTTGTATCATATGATTGCTTTATTATCGCTCCAAGTAGAAAACATGAAAAATCGCGAATTGAAATAAAACATATATTGAAAATTCCTCGTTTATTGAGATGGGAACTGTTACAAGTTGAATTCTATATTCAATGGCCTATATAAAATAAATAAAACATGTGTTCACAATAAAAAATATTGTAAAAGGTTGGTTAGTTATCTAGCTTTAGATAATAACCGCAAATTTATTTCGTCCCGAAGCATAATTAATTAATTTTCATATAAATGTAAACACCTCCATACGGGCTGTCGAGATAACGATATACCCAAGCAGACGACCATTAAGCAATTTGCGCACAAGGTCAAACACACCAAGGGTTAACAAGGACATATTCATTTTTTTGTTAAAAAAAAAAATATTATAAACAAATACTTTTTAATAAAGAAAATTAGTGACAAAAAAATTTTAAAATGTATTTACCATGCGTTTCTTGATTTCTTCCTTTTTCTGTTGCATGAATGATTCTGGAATCCCGTTTTCCGATGCCTGCGCTGACAGAAGATGCACCCAAAGTTCACCCATAAATGTTCGGGCATTTTTTCCATTTAGAAATCCAGTAAGATTTATCTGCATTTTTTTCGGGCAAGGAAACTATAGGTATTTAGGAGAAAACACATAGATTAATTTAAGGTAATAACTTTATGTAAAAATTGTATCATTACTGAACATAAAATATCAGTGAAATTAGAGCCAATTACAATAATTAATAAGCCTAAGAGCAAATATATTTGTTTCAAGCAATGTGAAATATTTTTACTGGTAACTAATGTATATTTAATAAGATTTATGTTTTATAATATATTTATCTGTATATAATTTAGTGAACATTATTTTATTTCAAAAAATAATAATTTCAATAGACTCTAATTTAACAGCTTTTATAAAATTATTTATTTGTTTATCTTTTTGTACATAATATAAACAAAAAAATACTGGACACTGGCGGGCTTATTGCCATCAAGCAATTGAATTATGTGCAACATAAAAATTTATAGGTACTAATATTCAACTTAAGTAATTTCATTTATAAGAATAAAAATATGGAAGTATCCATCCAGATTTTGACAACCTTGTAAATAGTAAATAAGAATTGTCAATTCAAATTCTAATGCATAAATAAATATATATGTAGCAATTTGTTATCACAGCTATATATAGTGAATCAAGAATATTATTGCCCGTATTATCTAAACCAGAAACCATGTGCCCGTATTATCTAAACCAGAATTAATTAAACAAATAAATAGCTTCCAAATTTAATTAAGACATACATATTCAATTTTATATTTACAGTCAAATCTGTAATGTTTAATTAATTGATTTAATACACGAATGATTCAAGTGGAATAATACAAATTATTCAATTTTGATATGAGGAAAAGTAGCTATATGCCTACATTATTGCAAAAAAATAAAATGGTTTCATAAACATATATCAATATATTTTTCATCTAATTTACAATAATTGCTTTTTATTTAATCAATGAAACATATTTTTATATAATATACAAGAGAATCTTTAATTTATATACTGCTGTCAAATATATGGGAAATATATAAATAATTTTATCAAAAACAGCCATACGCTTCCATTGCAAAAATTGTTTACATTTACACAAAGTAATTTGTGATATTCAAGATATGGAATGAAATACGCTGTTTTCGATGAAATATGAAAAGTCAACGATTTGAAATAATCAGTGTATAAAAAATGGTAACAAAAAGTATTGGAGCCATGAATTAAATGTAATAAGTGGTGTATGCAGATATAATTATCAGTGAAGACTATCGCACCGGTGGCCAGGCTACATTACAGCATGATGCATGTAGAGATGATGATGTGGCAGCCGCAGTAGAAGCAGCTGACGATGAGAAGAGATGACAGCAGCAGCACAGTAGAACGATGACAGCAGTGTAGAGGGATGAGATGACCTCGGTGGAACCAGTAGACACTGGAGACAAGTTGCCTCATGTGCTCCTCTCATCTGTAAGGTTGTCATTTTCTACCCGAGTAAAACATAACTCTCACTTAACACTGGCTCCAAAACTTGTTGCTCATTTTGACAACAGTAATATAAATTATAACACCTCTTGAAATTACCTTTCATTCTAGCACAGGATATATACTCTCAAGTTTTTTTGTTTATAAACATTTGACAAAAGAAATATACTAATCCGTTGAAAGCTAAAAAAAGATCCTTTGCTTATTGTCTTAAATATAAGTCCCCGAAATACCGTTGTGAGATATGATGATGGTTGACGAAGCAAGTGGCGGTGTGGGCAGCTCCGGTGAAGATCCCAGGGCTGGCCGAGGAGGTGCACGGCTGTTGACTCCAACCAAATAGCAAACAGAGCTAATTGAGGTACAAAAACAATTTTCACACTCAGTCAATTAACACTTTTTCGATGACAACTTTTCTTTTATTTATACGTCTTTTTTTTTTAATTTAACATTTTAACTTTATTTTTAAACAAAAGTACCTTAAAATTTTTATACTTTAGTAGTAAGAAATGTGTCATCAGTGTAGAAATATAAAAATAGAATACCTTCTCCTCTAGTTGATTATTAACAAATTCGATAACAACATCGTCCTCCATTTTGAGTATCTCTGTTATCTTCTGTGTGATCCACGGCTTTATGACATCCAACTTCACTTTTGACATGTCCACCTGAGAATATCATTATACTTAGCTTAGTTACAATTTAATTATACAAAATATTATCAAATCATAGATTAATACAAGGTAACATTTATTTCATTACCATAAATAAATATGCAAAATCTTAATATAGTTTCTGTCAAAGTTAATGATAACTATACACTTGTAATTATCTTTGGCAAATTTATTACATTTGGCAAAAAATAAATGTGTTTTTATTTATACACAATATCAATCAAAAGTAAATTAAAAATTGAACCAAAAACAAATTTATGGTTTGTGATTTTGAAATAATGAATCATTTATTTTATTTCCTTTTAAAAGTTTACAGGGAACGAAATAAGTATTAACTATAAAAATTCACTAAATTACTGATGCACTTGACACTTTGGAAACGTTAGATGCATTTTATATATAGACATGTTATATGAGCACAGTTTAAGGAATTCTTACAACGTCACGAGAAAGAGCACGGAATTACTGAATATATTAGTGAGAAAGAGATAATACAACAGTAAAAATTTAGACACACTATATATATATATATATATATATATATATATATATATATATATATATATATATATATATATATATATATATATATATATATATATATATATATATATATATATATATATATATATATATATATATATATATATATATATATATATATATATATATATATATATATATATATATATATATATATATATATATATATATATATATATATATATATATATATATATATATATATATATATATATATATATATATATATATATATATATATATATATATATATATATATATATATATATATATATATATATATATATATATATATATATATATATATATATATATATATATATATATATTATAATATTTTTATCTCGGATTTCCCGTGTCAGTAGGTCTTGACTAAGACCATTTGTCTTCCGACGTTTCGCCTGAATATCACCAGGCATTTTCAAGGACTTAACGAAAAGCACGCGCGCGACACACGTCTACTCACACTGAAAGCTCACCGTCTTGACGGTGAGCTTTCAGTGTGAGTAGACGTGTGTCGCGCGCGTGCTTTTCGTTAAGTCCTTGAAAATGCCTGGTGATATTCAGGCGAAACGTCGGAAGACAAATGGTCTTAGTCAAGACCTACTGACACGGGAAATCCGAGATAAAAATATTATAACATATTTCACCCGTGAAAACATCAAATATAACATATATATATATATATATATATATATATATTTTCTCTATAACTCCCGTGTAATCACATTATAATTATCTCTCACAGCAAATAACTATGAAAGATACAAACTTATATGAAGTTATAGATGTGCTAAAAAGTGAATCCCCTCTGCATCACATTCACTGCTGTCAGTCACTAGTAAATATGACAGCATATTTACAAAATGTAAAAATCAGTTAAAGTAATGTATTTTTTAGGGTCATGACAACACCGGCGCCCTCACTAGGTAGATTTTGTAAATATGCTGACTTGACATATAAGCAGCGTATTTCTTTCTCCTTTACTCAAAATAAAAATAATTAACAACAAATATATTAATTATGTAATAAATATGCAGCATGAAATGTATATCTGGTCAGTTCTTCACAGTCCTAGTGTAATTTTTAAATGTTTTCATCACACAAGATAACAATACGTCTGAACACCAAACATCTTGCATGCAACAACAGTGCGGTGAGAATAAATTGAGGCAAGTGCCTTACTTTTTGTATACCGAATTTGAATTCTAGTAACAGATGTATTATTGTTATACATCATTGATCCAGACTGAAATCACATTAAGTACCTACTTACTAAGAAAAAAGAAATTGCCTTGAATTGCTAAATTATTGTACATGGTATGGCATATTTTATGGAAATTGTAAAATGAGCTACAATGCTAGGATTTTTTTCATCTAGATATAAATATTCTTTACTCTATATTTCATAAATTAATAATAGCTTAAATTCGAGAAATGAATTGCTTTTGGCGGCCGACATACGATAAAATAAATGACAGATTTGTCCATCGTAAACTTAGCCATGAATAACTTTAAAAAGTATTTGAACACAATGTTAGATGCAACTCGCTAAAACGAGTAGCAATAAACATAACCGAAAAATTAAGTATTGAAAAAATAACCTGTTGTGTCAAAGCATCTTCAAACTTCATCATTTTCATTAACTTCTTCTCTTTATCGCTGAAGCGATTATCCTGTTCGACTGAGGTTCCCTAAAGATGTAAAAATGTATTTAAAGATTAATATGTAATTTTCATAAAATCGTTGTACTGCAAATATACCTATCGATCGGAAATTACTAACCATATACATCTTGACTCATGCGGAGTTTCACCTTCAACGAAAAGAGCCACTACCTACTAACCACTTAACGGAGAAAACTGAACAAATGAGCACTTTGATTTATAGTCAACAAAGCATTCTGAAAGCTAACAAAATTTCCTCATTTTTGCCGAAAACGCGCACAACATGGCGGGCGAATCGAACATAAATGCAAAGAAAAAATACCAAACAGTCTTAAAAAGGAAATAGAAATATTCATAGATAAAGGAAACAGCCATAGATTTTCATATAATATAATACATAGATTTTCCAACTGTCGATTTGTTCAGGAGAACTTTGTTCTCTTAACATATCGACAATGTATCAAGCCAGAATACGCGAGAATTGTATGGAGAGGTCTACTTTTTTCACGGCTTTTCCAACTTTGAAGTCAAAAAACACCAACTTAGAGGCTTCGCAGCATATATGTTCCATACACGGATTTACTCAGAATTCGGAGTAGAACATTTCGTGTGTCTGTGTGTCTGTGTGTGTGTGTGTGTCCGTCCCCCCCTTATAACTTTTGATCCGCTCAATTTACAGAGCCCAAAATTTTAGAATATATAAACAGTTATAGGCCTACAAAACTTTTAAACTCAGAATTTTGAATTTTTGTTTCAGTCAGGGGTTATCAACTTTTGAATTTTTACTTTATTTTTCCATATATCTCAGAAACCATAAACGCTCGAACGCTGAGAATTGGTACAAATATAGACAAATACAAAATCTCAAATTAGTTTATTCAAAAAATTCCAGGGTTTCTCAAACATTTTTTATTAAGAAAAATATTTTTTTTGTGATAAATTTATGAGTTTAACTGCCTATATTTCCGAATTTTTCAAAAATATCGAAAAAAGCCGAAACACCCCAACTAGATAATTTAATTTTCTATAAAAAATATGAATATTGTATTAGCACATCTCAAACTTTTTTTAACAATTTTTATAAAAATTGAATTTAGGACGACATTGCTTCATACAATTTGTATGTCAGTCGCCTATACACAATATGTAAGAAGTTTTAATAGTTTGATAGGTACTTAATCTCCAAACATACATACAGAACCATCATGCTGTTTTCATATTCCGGGTAGGAAAAGAGGACTGACCTCCATACTGTCCTATCTTGACATACATACCAACATGTGTTAAAATTTTCAATAATTTGGATTTATGGGTTTATAGTTTGATTCTTATTCTTCAACTCTACATACTATCGCTATCGACAGTTGGATCTCATGTGTTACATGCAACTAGTAATATAATAATATACATGTAGTACTCCATGCAAAAAGTGAGTCATGGAATATCATGCGTTTGACGTTTTGGTTGGCAACATATTGCAGTTTTCCTTACATTTCAACACATCCTAGATAACACTGTTCTCTAAATCGTAATGAACATGATATTTCCATAGGTATTGTGATCAATATATTTCCATGCATTATGATATCAAAGAAACCCAATAACCATTATTTTACTTCGGCCTAATGTATTTCTTCTATTAATTCTAGGAACGGATTATAGCGGCGCCACAGGCCTTGTTCATATGTTTTAGCATTGTCTTTTATATTGAAAATAAATTTGAAATGTAAAATGCATTTGGCAGATTCCTGGAATCTTGGTTGTCACCCGGCGGTACGAGTTGGTTCTTCAGTTTAACCCCCCCCCTCCCCTACTCCATGTTTCACGGTCGCTGGATCGCCCTGCTGTGTCCAGTCAGTTGTCATATTCGGTAGGCGTCAGTGGTTGGTCGGTAGTTGTAGAGACCCGCGTGCGAGAGTGCGAGTTTGCTAGGCTATCGGACGGCCTTAGCATTTTGTTTGTGTATAAAGTAGTGATTAAGTTCTTTTCAGGTCCTCTACCTATCATCGGGGGTGAATTTAAAAAAGTTTAAGTTACTATTAATAATAACTTTTAATAATAAAAATAATCGCATAGTAGTGAATAAGTGTGTTTCAGGTCCATATAGTCAACGGGGGTGAATTTAAGCTAGTTTTAAGTTATTTTTAATTGCTAAAAAGTGATATGTAGTGTGTTTCCTTTACAGTCCCGTTACGAGAGCAGCAGTTTGGTAAGATCTTCCAGTTATGTATATATTATTTTACCATGCCTGTATTTGTCTTTTCAGGCACATCGCAGCCGATTATGTTTTATTAGATTTTTATTTTCAGAGGCAGAGTTTAATGTTTATTTTTATTATTCTTTTCAGCGCTTTTATATATCAATTTCGCGTCCCAAAGTGGAGCCGTATTTTTTTAGCCTCTTTAGTTATCAATTTCGCGTCCCAACGTGGGACGAGTATTTTTCTCCGCCTTCTTCATTTGTCAACAAATTGTTTTTTTCGACAAATAAATCCGAAAACAATTCACATAAGTCGTTATTCTCTATAGAAAAACGACGTGGTCTGCCAACCAAAACGTCAAAAATCCCCCGGAAAACTGCCTCACTTTTCGATTCGATTTCGATTGAAGTGAGGATTTTTTTCCGCGGGACATATTACACTTTAAAAATATTATTAGGTTATGATTGATACGCGAACAAAGAAAAAAATACACAACTTATCTACATGAAACAAAATTAATACATAAAGTTAGATATATAATGTAATCATGTTTATGTGTGTGTGTGTGAAGGTGCGTGTGTGTGTATTAGGGAGTGTATGGTGTGTGTGCAAGTGAGAAGGTGCATAATATAATATGTGAGCATGCTTGTGAACCTTTATGCCATGTACCCAATTATTCATAAACTTAGTTATATTAGAGAGGTTTTTATCTTACTAGATTCTAGTTAGCTTGGTCTTGGTCAGTCCATATGGAATCTCCTCATTATACGCTAGTGTGGTACGCTCAGCAGATCGAAGAGGCAGACCGTGATTTGACAATAAACAACCTTATTATTGAGATATTGTGGTGAATTTGTATTGTTAATTAAAGTATACAGTAGAGAAAGTAAATTAATATTACGACGTTGACGTATCTTAGGCCAGCGAAGAAGATTTCGGTAAGTGGAAACATGATCAAATAAAACTTTTTATATTTTGCAAAATAATTCACATAATGTGGCGGACTTATTATTACCTTTGGCTTGAAATAATCTTGCGACAATCCATGTATGTGAATATTATTTTCATCGACGTTGATTGTCATTTTTTTGCACTATTGTACCGAGAGCCGAGACCACGAGTCTAGAGGAGCTTCTAAAGCTACTCTTCGTGCCATGCATTCTTTGTCATTCTTACTAGCGTTCTGTGAAAGGGCCGTTTTCAGTCCCCATATGCGGAGCGGGTGGAGTTGGACGTAGCTAGCTACCTTTGTTTTTAATTGGTTGATTTTCAACCTAACAAGCTCACTCTCTCTTTCGACCATTCTTATTAATTCTCCAAGTTCGCTTTTGGTTTATTCATTTCAAAAATCAAGAACATGATTAGGTATATGAAGATTTTAAAGAATATATGACCAAAAGAAATAAAATACATTATAAATACATCTTATGGGACGTTATCTAATTTCATCTCTTTGAAATCGTATTAGATACATAATAGGTATATGGTTGATATCACGTTAATAAACATCGATATTTCGCTTATTAAAATGTCGGTGAAATAAAATTTATTTTCAAGTTTATAATATATTGTCATTGACGTTGTCTGATTTCATAATCTCTTTGAAATCGTATTAGAAATGTTCTGTTTTGTCTATGTGTTGTATTATCACCGTTCTTATTTATCAGTGTACTGATTTGTCAATATGTTGTTTTGACTGTGTGTTGAATTGTCGCTGTTCTGTTATGTCGTTATCTGTTTTGACGTGTAACGAATTGTCGTGTTCTGATTTGACTTTAACGATTTGTCACAGAACCATTAATTTTATACCCACACTATATCTAAAGTAATAAAGCAATCAAAATGTTAGCGTCTGTGTGTGTGTGTGTGTGTGTGTGTGTGTGTGTGTGTGTGTGTGTGTGTGTGTGTGTGTGTGTGTGTGTGTGTGTGTGTGTGTGTGTGTGTGTGTGTGTGTGTGTGTGTGTGTGTGTGTGTGTGTGTGTGTGTGTGTGTGTGTGTGTGTGTGTCTGTGTGTGTGTGTGTGTGTTTGTCTCACGCCTTCTGAAAAACCAAGAGCATCTAAAAATCTAATTTATGTGCGAACGTGTACCTGTATACCTGATGCAGTGTCACGCTAAAAATAATGCGATAAAAATGCTGAATTTTTAAAATATTTCAATAATTATTTTTTTCATACAAAATTTTCCAAGTCGTATCTGTCAAAAAAGTGTACATTTTGCACGCAAATATCTGTTAGTTTAAAAGTTAGAAGTACGTATTTACACGAAAAAAATTTACTTTCAAGTATAACTTAGCGTTTAAGTGAAAAACATGGTGAATATTTTGTATAATTATAATGTTTAACTTATTTTTAAAGTAAGCGTTTTGTACATAAATGCCGCCATTTTAATATCTTTTCATACAATATTTCATTTTCCTACCGAATGAATATGTTCTTGAAAATAATAAACCTTTGAAATAAATATAATTATGAAATAATAAAATGAAACACAAGACATTACAGCAAGTTTTAAGACGTATATTGTAAAAGTCTGTTAATTATTAGTAAAGATATAGGCATAATAAAATTGCATAATTTGTATATAATATTTGATATTTCGGACAATTTTCATTTTTATGGCATCGAACAAACCAATGTAGGTACCTACATATTATTCAAAAAATGTCTACAAACCATTTGATATTTTTTACATGTTCTATGGTTACTATGGTAACGGACACATTCTGATATTCAAATAAAATTTGTTATAAATCGAACTCGAATTAATTTAGAACATCATTGTAGGTAGGTACCTACATACCTAATACTACTTAAAAACCAACAATATTCTAATTTCGTATAGGAAAATTATTAAACTATCTTAGGTTAACTACAATACACATGTCATTCAATCTACAAACTATTTCCTATACAAACTATTTTTTATACAAACTATTTCTTGGAGTTTAATTCTTCTTCCTCTTCTTTTGTGAAGTCATTTGGGACAGTTCATAAATAAACTATTTCCTATAGTCTTATTTTTCTTTTTCTTAATTTATGTAGACCTTGGGTGAGTTTTTATACAAACTATTTCCTATAGTCTAATTCATCTTCTTCCTCTTCTTTTATGTAGCCCTTTGGGTGAGTTTTTATACAAACTTATTCCTATTATCGAATTCTTTTTCTTCTTATTTTATGTAGACCTCTGGGCCAGTTTTGATACCAACTATTTCTTTTAACGTATTTCTTCTTTTTCTAATTTTATGTAGAACTTTGTTGAATTTTGTATAAACTAACTTCCTATAGTCTAATTTTTCCTCTTTTATGTAGACCAAGGGAGAGTTTTCATGCAAACTTTTCCTTTAGTCTAATTCTTCTTCGTCTTCTTTTATGTTGACCTTTGCGTTAGTTTTTATACAATCTATTTCCTGACGTATAATTATTCTTCTAATATGTAGACCTTTGGGTCAGTTTTTATATTAACTACTTTCTATGGTCTAATTCTTCTTTTTCTTATTTTTTGTAGATCTTTTGGTTAGTTTTTATACAAACTATTTCCTTTAGTCTAATTCTTCGTTTTCTTATTTAATGTAGACGTTGGGTGAATTTTATATAAAATATTTCCTATATTTCAATTCATCTTCTTCTTCTTTTATGAAGACCATTTGGTCAGTTTTTTATATAATACATTTACTATTGTGTAATTCTTCTATTGCATCTTTTATGTAGACCATTGGGTCAGTTTTTATTACAAACTATTTGTTATAGTCTTATACTTATTTTTTTTTTCATTTAGTCTTTTGGGTTAGTTTTAAGTCTTATATACAAATATCGTATTTCGATCTAATCTATTAAAAACTAGCTTTTATGTCCCGCCGTTGGCCAAGAATGTAAATTAGTGAAGGAATATGTAAGCAAACGTTTATATAATATTGTCACAAAAAATATTTGCTAATTCGTAGTATGAAAAGTAGTTTGAAATTTAATTGAGTTTAAGCGATTTAAAATGTTCAAGTGATGGCCACAACCCATTTGTTTTTATATATAAGTAGGTACATACAATTTCTGCACGCATGGACTATGGTAAATGGTTTTAAATATGACTGATTATAAAGAGACAACGTTGTAAAGAGTTTGGATTTGGCCACAACCCCTATTTTTATATATTGTCATCGAACGCAAATGTGTTTTAAATATTTAGTAATTTTGGATGATGGGAAATGGCTTAAAAATTAAATACTTAAACAAAAGTACTGAAAAGATTCTAGTGTTGGTCACATCCCAATCGTTTTTATATTTTTCGTCAAGTGTGCATACCTATAGATTATTATATTTTTGCACAATAAAACTGATCTACATTACAGAAGAAGACTTAAATAGTTTTTAATTTGAATATAAACGTTGTGAAGAGTCCAGTAATGGCCACAACCCCGATTTTTTATTATATTGTCATCAAAATCAAATATGTAGTTATTGAAAATTAAGCAATATATGATGATATAATAAATGGTGTAAATTTCGATTGAAAAAAAGTATTGAGAAGATTCTAGTGATGGTCACATCCCATTCGTTTTATGTATTTTCGTCAAGTGTGCATGTTGTTTATAATATTTCTATACAATAGACTATAAGACTTAAAACTAACCCAAAAGACTAAATGAAAAAAAAAAATAAGTATAAGACTATAACAAATAGTTTGTAATAAAAACTGACCCAATGGTCTACATAAAAGATGCAATAGAAGAATTACACAATAGTAAATGTATTATATAAAAAACTGACCAAATGGTCTTCATAAAAGAAGAAGAAGATGAATTGAAATATAGGAAATATTTTATATAAAATTCACCCAACGTCTACATTAAATAAGAAAACGAAGAATTAGACTAAAGGAAATAGTTTGTATAAAAACTAACCAAAAGATCTATAAAAAATAAGAAAAAGAAGAATTAGACTATAGAAAATAGTTAATATAAAAACTGACCCAAAGGTCTACATATTAGAAGAATAATTATACGTCAGGAAATAGATTGTATAAAAACTAACGCAAAGGTCAACATAAAAGAAGACGAAGAAGAATTAGACTAAAGGAAAAGTTTGCATGAAAACTCTCCCTTGGTCTACATAAAAGAGGAAAAATTAGACTATAGGAAGTTAGTTTATACAAAATTCAACAAAGTTCTACATAAAATTAGAAAAAGAAGAAATACGTTAAAAGAAATAGTTGGTATCAAAACTGGCCCAGAGGTCTACATAAAATAAGAAGAAAAAGAATTCGATAATAGGAATAAGTTTGTATAAAAACTCACCCAAAGGGCTACATAAAAGAAGAGGAAGAAGATGAATTAGACTATAGGAAATAGTTTGTATAAAAACTCACCCAAGGTCTACATAAATTAAGAAAAAGAAAAATAAGACTATAGGAAATAGTTTATTTATGAACTGTCCCAAATGACTTCACAAAAGAAGAGGAAGAAGAATTAAACTCCAAGAAATAGTTTGTATAAAAAATCACCCAAAGGTCTACTTAAATAAAAGAAGAATTTCATTATAGGAAATAGTTTGAAGATTGAATGACATGTGTATTGTAGTTAACCTAAGATAGTTTAATAATTTTCCTATACGAAATTAGTATATTGTTGGTTTTTAAGTAGTATTAGGTATGTAGGTACCTACCTACAATGATGTTCTAAATTAATTCGAGTTCGATTTATAACAAATTTTATTTGAATATCAGAATGTGTCCGTTACCATAGTAACCATAGAACATGTAAAAAATATCAAATGGTTTGTAGACATTTTTTGAATAATATGTAGGTACCTACATTGGTTTGTTCGATGCAATAAAAATGAAAATTGTCCGAAATATCAAATATTATATACAAATTATGCAATTTTATTATGCCTATATCTTTACTAATAATTAACAGACTTTTACAATATACGTCTTAAAACTTGCCGTAATGTCTTGTGTTTCATTTTATTATTTCATAATTACATTTATTTCAAAGGTTTATTATTTTCAAGAACATATTCATTCGGTGGGAAAATGAAATATTGTATGAAAAGATATTAAAATGGCGGCGTTTATGTACAAAAGGCTTACTTTAAAAATAAGTTAAACATTATAATTATACCAAATATTCACCATGTTTTTCACTTAAACGCTAAGTTATACTTGAAAGTAAATTTTTTTCGTGTAAATACGTACTTCTAACTTTTAAACTAACAGATATTTGCGTGCAAAATGTACACTTTTTTGACAGATATGACTTGGAAAATTTTGTATGAAAAAAATAATTATTGAAATATTTTAAAAATTCAGCATTTTTATCGCATTATTTTTAGCGTGACACTGCATCAGGTATACAGGTACACGTTCGCACATAAATTAGATTTTTAGATGCTCTTGGTTTTTCAGAAGGCGTGAGACAAACACACACACACACACACACATACACACACACACACACACACACACACACACACACACACACACACACACACACACACACACACACACAGACACACACACACAGACACTAACATTTTGATTGCTTTATTACTTTAGATTAATTAATAAATTTACAGAATAAAATGTTATTTATAATATGAAACAAAGGCTGCCAATTCAAATATTAGATTCGAATATTTCCAATATAATAATCCGGCTCGAAGGACCAGAAAATGTTAACGCTTCGATATGGATTCCTTGGCAAATTGCCCCGCCTCGGTTGGAAGGGTTTTGCTGATGGAAATAGTGGACTGTATAATTGTTTAATGATAGGATTGATGGAACAGTGATGAAAATTGTCAAGCGACCTACCTTGTGATCTCGTAATTCACTGATGGCGATCAACCGGTTGACATCTCCTTGATCTCTCTGATCCACAATGATGCACTATAGTTTTAGTACACAGAACACAGAAGTAATTAACAGGACGAATACAATATACATAAAATGATACTTTCACACTCGTGGTCAAACTATGTCACACTTTTTCGTACGCCAATAAATCGCTCGGCTCGATCGCAAGGACAACGATACACTGAAGGATGGGCGGACTAGGGTGGAGTGGGGGGGGGGGAATTTGACACCAACTCGAGAAGTGTGGCGCTAACAGTATCAATACAAGATACGCAAGATGTATGCACGATCTATATTTCAAAAACACCAACTTAGAGGCTATGCATCAGATATGTTCTACGTTCTACATATGGATTTACTTAGAATTCGAAGTAGAACATTTAGTTTCTGTGTGTGTGTGTGTGTGTGTGTGTCCAGTGTGTTTTCAGAATATATAAATAGTTATAGGCCTACACAACTTCTATACTCAGAATTATGAATTTTTGTTTCAGTCAGGGGTTATCAACTTTTGAATTTTTACTTTATTTTTCCATTTATCTCAGAAACCATAAAAGCTAGAACGCTGAAAATTGGTATAAATATAGACAAATACAAAATCTCAAATAATATATTTTTTTTTAAAAATTTCCAGTTTCTCAAATATTTTTTATTTTTTTTTTATGATAAATTAATGTGTTTAACTACCTATATTTTCTAGGTTTTTAAAAATAACGCCGATACACCCCAATTAAAAAATTAAATTTTCTATAAAAAATATGAACATTGTAGTAGTATAATAAAAAGATCATACTATATATTCTAACTGACACATTTATTTACTCACGACAACGACAACGTTCCAAAGATCAAAGATCACAAAACTGTGAGGAGAATAATTTATTTCTCACAATCAAAATTGGAAGTAAAAAATGCAAAAAAATACGTCCAACTGATTATTCCATATTTCTAAAACACGATGGGTTATCATAGATGGATTCCAATCGCACGAATACAAACGCAAGGTCGGTATTCTCAACAGGTATATTATATAGATACTACCACGGAAAATTTTCAGAAGAACTCTCATCTTTGGTTCCTTCTCCACCCATTTGCAATCTTCTTCTTCTTTCTCGGCCGTCTCTCCACTGCTGCCTCTTCTAAGAGCTTCTACCTGTCTTTTTTTGGGCATTTTGAACCCATCTGCTTTCAGCGACAGGGACAATATCATCGGCCCACCTTTTTTGGGGGCGGCCTATTCCCCTTTTCATATACCATGGTCTTTCATTTGCAATATAAACACACATTCAAACACGCGCAGCATATACATAACATATATGCTGCGAAGCCTCTAAGTTGGTATTTTTCGAAGATGGAAATCGCATGCACAATCTCCACTACCCATACTAAATTACACAATTTTCATATAAGCGGCCAAGCTTTTTACTGTCGAATTTGTTGCATTGATCGTAATAATTGTCTTTTATAATTTGACTAGCTGACTCGGCGAACTTCTTACCGCCTCAGTCAATGGATGTCGTGTTAACTTTTAACAAAACCTTATTTAGGATTTTATCAAAGTAATAAAATTAATACAACAAAATATTATTTCAATAGTATATTAGTATATAATAATAATATGAAAAAAATCGGTAATAATGAATACATTTTTCTGTTTCTGACAGCTCAAGAACTATTAGTTAGTGTGTTCGTATGTTCTATGACTAACCCCAAGCATGATGCCAACATTTTCTTTAATCCATATGCTTAGATTATATATAATACAGATACCTAGTCAGCGCAATGAATGTATGCCAACTAAAACTACGAGGTAACAGAAGAATTTCTAGTATACGTACACCTACCGACACGCACACCTACATAAAACGTAGACCAACCCATAGAAAAGAGAACTTATTGACCAACCGATCTACCGCCTCAAACTCACATGTAAAAAAAACTTGGCATACATTTGAATTCGAAATTTGTACTAGACGCGGCTTCTGTACATTATAATTCTATGGCTAGCGTCCATACAGGCGCAGCGGATGGATCGGACGGAGCGCATCAGAAGGAAGTGTTTGTGACAGTGCGTCCACAGAGGTGCACCAATCGGATTGCCGACACAACTGTTATTTGGATTTGTTGACAATTTTCGATTGAAAATGCAAATACACAAATGATTCTTCGGCTTGGTAATTGCATGCTCAGCTCGTACATTATTTTATTCAATGAAATTGATTTAGAATGAATTTATAAAATATACGGCCCATAGCCTTTTATAGGATATATCAACATATATATTTTAATAACAAATATCATCCGAAATCTTTGAGCCGTTTTCACATGATTGTTGAGTAAAAAATTCTAAGCATCCAAAGATTCATATTTATATTATAGTGTTTTATTTGAATATAGTTTAAACCATGGGGGTATAGTTTAAACAATATTTAAATGACAATTTTCCCTAAAAAAGGTGAAATGATATCACCAAAGAAAAGGCACATATGAAAATGACAGATCCGAGCGGATTATTGCTCTCCTAGCAACGGCGTCGTCTATATGCTTTGTTTTTCAATTTTTCTTCGTAGAATAAATTCCATTTTCAAATTATTTAAATAATAATGCTAATTAAATCAATATTATTAGGTACCTACCTCGAGTTTCTATTCTAAATTTATCAATGATTTGTTAAGTAGGTAGCCTACCTACACTAAAGTTTTACATTCGATTTTTGATGAATATATTTCGACTAGTGATCGCCCAGTGGTCAAAATTCGACAGTAATTCATTAAAAAGAATATCAGAATTAATAATATTAAATTTTGAATTTTAATGAGGTTTTTTTGTCAAATCTATTGCGTACTGATACCCTTCTCCCAAGAGGCTTTGAGGCAGAGCTCACCTTTTTCCAATGTCGAAAATGGAATTTGATATTCCACACATAGTCGCTGAACGAGATTGAAAAAAAACTAAACAAAATTTGAAGCCGTGGTCTGACGATACACAAATGTCAAGTGTCAGCGCACAAACGTCAGACGGCACGGTCATGTCACAAGATAAAATTATTAAAATGTTTGGTAAAATAAATAATTAAAATAAATAACATTGTCAATAAAATAGGACGTCACAAATTAAAATAAATAAGAGTCAACATTGGACGTCACACGTTAAAATGAATTGAATAAAATAAATTAAATAAAATCACACAGCCGAATTATTGTCACACGGAGAAAAACAAATTATCACATATAAGTATATAGTTTTCTGGGGCACACATAATTTACTCGTCTCGGCCATGGGTGTGCTGATGCACCGCCAATGCCGGAATGGATCGTCGTCGATGGGCGAAGGGGCAAGGCTATCGGCGACAGCAACCAGCAGATGCCGGTTGGGTGACTGGCGGGAGCGACAGCGGCGGCGCGAGTCTCAAGGAGACGCAGGCCGTTGCTCCAGGGTCCAGCGCGACCCAACAGCGTTTGGAACACTTTCCAAACTCAGCACCCGCTTCGGTCCAGGAAAGCGGCTCTCTCGCCGAATGGTGGTGCGCCGATCCATCTCGGCACTCCAGGTGTCACATCCATGGCTGCCGGTGTGGAGCGAGCCTAACCGACACCCTCTGGTGCGGTTTGCAGCTGCTCTGGCCACAGTGAGCGCGGTCCGTGTCGACACGACGCGTGTCTAATTTCGAATGTCAAAAATTTTCATCTGTCACTTGTATTGTCACATTTCAGGTTATGTTATTATTGTCAATTTTTTTTTCTTACACTTTAATTTTCACACACTATTTTATCATAAATGTTTGTTTGTGGTCAGCTGATTTGGCGCCAAATTTAAATAAAAATAACGCGAACAGGAGAGGTCGCGTCAGTACACCTATATTTTTTTTAATTTTGTTCTATTACGGCACCTGCGAGCGTGTGCTTACAAATATATCATTATTGCGTGTTATTTGCTTTAATTCTCTGGAATTCCTATGAAATTTATAATTTAATATAGGTAGTGAACCCCCGGCAAACTTCGTATTGCTTGTATAATTAAATATGGTCCTTCATTACCACCTGTCACTTCAGACCCTTCAGTACCTCCCGTCCCTTCAGTAAGTTAAGAAAATATAACGAAGAAGAAGAAGATAAAAGATTAAATCCAGAAACCTGCGAAGAGATGGAAGGAAAATTGAACCTTCTCCCAGGATAGTCCACCTTCATAGGTAAAATGACCTAATACCCGATGAAAAAGAAGAACAAGAAAAATATTTTAATCCAGAAACGATCCTGGGCATACGCACGACAATTCACCAAAGTTTCACTGCAATCGGATGAACGGTTTCCAGGATAGTCCACCTTCATAGGTAAAATGACTTAATATTCGATGATGAAGAAGAAGAAGAAATTCTTTTTAATCTAGAAACCATCCCTGGTATACTCTCGACAATTCACCAAAGTTTCATAGCAATTGGATGAACGGTTTAGGAGCGCATTCAACACATTGCATATATGGGTCGATGGCAGAGCGGTTAGCGCATCGGGTTAGTAATCCAGTGGTCGCTAGTTCGAATCCTGCCTCGACTGATTTCGTTCACCTATGCACAAGCATTTATGCTTATTTTAGGGAACGTAGGAAGATGTATATGTACTTGTTTAACAAAGACATATTCATTTTCTTATAAAAAAAAAAAATATGGGTACATAGGTACATACAAACATTCAAATTTATAATATAGATATCATGTTTTCATCAAGGAACACAGTTTTCTCTTCATGTATTGCAAGTCAATTTTATAAATGAAAATATTGTGTAAGTACCTACCATTTATATTGTTTCACAGTAAGTAGGTATACAAATATCTATTTTCCTTTAAAATGTTCTTATATTTTAATTTAAACAACAGCGCATGCGCCGTAAATAACACAATGACATTTAAATGTGACCACAGAACACGAAATAAAAAGAATGAATATTTCCTACCTACCTACCTCGCTTATCGGAATATTTCTCATACAACGCGAATATATTTAAATTACGTTTTCCCTCTCTTCACCGTTCCATGGTACACAATAAATGGTTTGATGTGAAATATTTTTTATTTGATTTAATTTATTTATAACTTGTTAAGATAAATATACCCATAAGAACATGCTCCAGATTGCGAAACATCTTTAACATCTCGCATTACAATACAAACCTGGGGGGCAAGTCTGGTTCAATCGTCGAAATCAAAACCCTCATGATTACCCATATCATGGATATAATTTATATATGGAGTTCTACAACATCTTTAGATGTCATAGAACTCCATACGATAATTATATCCATGATATGGGTAATCACTGGGGTTTTGATTTCGCCGGTCGAACCAGACTTGCCCCCCTGGGCTTCCATGCTCCTTTACCACGGTCACTCAGACAATACAACAGACTACACTATCAATATGATAATGTCGATATATTTTCACAATCACGCGCATTGTTCAAGAGTGCTTTAAGAACGTGCCAATTTTGATAACATAATATATACTAGTTACCGCTTTGAATGTTTCTTGTTATATTAATGTTTGTTTGTCTTTTTTTTCTCTCATTTTTATTAATTATGTATTCTTTTTGTAAAAATGCTGAATGTATGACTGAGTGAAAATTATGTACGTGCGTTCATGTATGGGGTGTGGATGATAATTCAATCGTCCAATCATTACATACATTATATATATGTTCATAAATGCATGAAACCAGTGGGCTTCTAGCCTGTTTTTCATGCTTATATAAATAAATAAATAAATAACGCATTTTATGTATTAATATTATTTTTCTGCAGTCCTCCTCCATATAAACTTTAAGTATGCCAAATCTCAAACTCCTCCGTGCACCCATTAATCCGGAAATTGTACTTAACGTTTTCGCTTCACGTATTAATATATAGAGATTTCATAAATTATATTCATAGGTTTTCATATAATACACTGAATGTCATAATTAGCAAATTTTGTATGAATCGAATGTGAGTCATTTTTCAGGGGGGGATTTTTGACGTTTTGGTTCCAGACCACATCGTTTTTCTATAGAAAATAACGGCTAATGAGAATTATTTTCGGATTTATTTGTCTAAAAAACATTTTAATTATTAATAATTTAGAGAACATTTATCTAGGATGTATTGAAATGCAAGGAAAACTGAAATATGTTGCCAATCAAAACGTCAAACTCGCGATATTCCATGACTCACTTTTTGCACAGAGTACTACATCTAGGTATATTATTATAAAAATCTATGGTTATATTGTTTGCATAATAGGTACCAGACGTACAGTTTATTTACGTGTTTTTTTTATATATTTTTTTTATTTTTTCCGATATTTATATAGTTATTATGTTATCCGGGACGGAGATGAATCTAACAAATAAGAGATCATTACAATTGGTCCAGCCGTTATTGAGTTATAAATAGTCTAACTAACCCGACTTAGTTTTATTTATGTAGATTAAGAAAAAAAATAGTTTAATTTTAACAGTATTTTTTTATCGCGTAAAACAACCTTTTAGTAGCAAATTTGTGTGTCAAACGATATGTTTGAATCATAGAATTATAATATACTAGAATTCTCATTCCCATACAAACTCTCGCTGTATAAGAGAAGCCGGCTCTTGTTTATGTATGTGTAATACTGTCGGTAAGCGTTGTACGTATATTACCACTCGGTATGACTGTGTGTGTAAATAATGTTGCAAACAGTTAAAAAATTCCCTATATAAATGGTGTTAATAATTTTAATGTCATTATTTGAGTTAGTAATAAATATATATTTTTTACATACATACCATCACGCCATATCCCTTAGAGTAAGCAGAGAGAACCGAGCGCCATACTCCTCTATTTTTGCACACATTCCTAGCTTCCTTTACATCCATGCATATTTAAAGAATGAATGATGAACGACTGACCACCCCAGAAAGGGTTGGCATGACCATGTGAATGATATTGTGAAAGAAAGAAATATAAAAAGCTTGAAAAGTCGAATCTTAAGACACATTCATCGCCTAGTAAACATTCATACATTGTCTTATACATGTTCGTCTGTTGTTCACATGGTCGTACCATCCTTATCTTGGACACCCATGACCTCTTCTATTCCTTACCTTACCTTTTAATTATTAAAATTTTTAATGTTATTATTTGCGTTACATTGTGATGGTTAATTTTTTATTTTTTAGTTACTGTATTTACCACGTACAAAGTCAAATTAAGTCAATAGTTCCGCTTTGACGTTGGATGTTTTTAGATGTTTTCCATACCTACTTGCCTCAATATTTCATTATTCTTGTGTCACAAGCCAACATCATACAAACTTGAGAGAACTTGTTTTGTCGCAGGTTTTTGTAAATATATTAATAATTGGGATTTGAGAGAAAAATAAATATGCATAAATCTTTAATATGATCAAATATGAAATAAAACATTGGATTTACAATACAAAACCTCCAATCGGTAATTAATTGAGATATTAAAAAATAATAAATTATTTTATACTAACAAAAATAACTAGGATTAGAGGGAATTCGTAGGAATATAAAATATCGTGTAATGGATTCGATGGTCTATTTTATTTAATAGTCAAAACGAACAAATTATCTACGAGTACATAATACTGAACAAAGTAACAAGAACAAGGTGTAAATTTGTAGAAAGGTCATCTCTGCTTCCTGAGATGATGAAGTCCAACTGGCCTTCCATCTCTTATGTGGTCTTCCTAATAGACGGACGGCAGCAGAGCGGTTAACGCGCTGGGTTAGTAATCCAATGGTCGCGAGTTCTAATCCTGCTACGACCGATTTTGTTCACTTATATGATGTAGCACAAGTTCCTATTTATGCTTGGTTTAAGGAATGTATATGTATATACTTGTTACAAGAACATATTCATTCTCTTGAAAAAAATAAAGAAAAAACGAAACGAATCGCTTATAAACTTAAACTGAGTTTACCTACTCTATGTAAAAAACAATAAAATTACTTAAAGAACTTGAAATTGTAATTATTATTACTCTATGAAAAAAAAACAATCGAATTACCTAAAGACCTTGAAATTGTAATTATTTTTTTTTATATATTTGGCGTTTGGATGATGCTAACAGTTTATGGTTTTTTGCTTTATAAATGTAAAAACATCTAAGTCTTATATATTTTTCAACTATCAACCGAGTTAAATTTATGTGGTGACCCGGATTGACCACTGCGCTAATCAGCGCGCTACCCGCTTTGCTACCACCCAAATAAAATAAATAAATAAAAATAATAAAATAAATAAATAACTTTTAATAGTATTATTGTATCATCATAAGTTAATAAATTAATATTATAGCACACTCGTAAACACTACCATGAAAAAAATGTAAATAATTTTTAAAACAGCCGTTTTCATAATACAGATTATTATGTACTAATCACAAAAATGGGGAAAAAATGTTTGAGAGGTAACAACTTTCGATGAAATGTCGTGTTCTTAATTTCGATTCATTTGAATATAACGTATTTATCTTTTTTTACTATATTAATAGAAAAACACGATATTTACGAGTGAAATGAGATTTCCATAATGTTTCCATTATTTCTGGGATAGTTTTTACAACTCGACACTGCACAGTTGGGCATTTTGACCACGTTTTATTTAATAAATACGGAGAACGTTTCACGCGGGCGGTCAAATGATTACTGAATATCCTCACGGCAAATGTAACCCAAATTGGAAAACAAAAAGCGGCTTCGTTTACTTCAGGCAAATGATCATTCTAGTATATTATAATTCTATGGTTTGAATAAAGATACGTGTGACAACGCACACACAAACATACATCATACCAAGGGGCCGCCCATACCTTATAATCTTTACAGTAAAAATGCAATCAAATTCCCTCATTTGTGAGTTTAGTCACAAGTTACAGTACTGACAACAATAAGTATAAAATAAGTACTTTTTTTATCTAATGGCAATTTTTTTTTAGTGGCAATATTGAAGTAAGCAAATGACCCTGAAGTTAGAGATGGGCTCAATTCAGACAAATATTATTTTAAAATTGAATATTTTTCAATTTACAAATATGATAAATGAACACGCATAAATCTTTTTCAATTTACAATTATGATAAATGAACAACAATTAACAATTATGATAAAGCATATTATAATCGCGGAGGAATCGCGATAATCGGGAAACAAGGACTGCGGATCACCAAAATCGCAATAGGAGAATACCAGACCTTCGAGTGTCTAGGGTGTCGAATATCTATCGGCAGCTCCTACTTCATCATCATCACCATATACCGACCTGGATCAAAACCTGTGACAGACTTATTTTTTAATGAACTATCTCTTCTTCTCGGAAAAACTGTATTATTTAACACAAAAAACATGTATATAACGGGAGATTTTAACGTCCACTTAGAGCAACAAACTAACCCTATCATAATTAGATTTAATGACATTTTAACATCTTTTGGACTTGCACAATACATACAACAACCAACGCATGACGCTGGGGGAATACTCGATCTGCTAATTACTGGAGCTGACAACAGGGAGTTAGTCCCACAAATAACGGACATCGGCCTATCAGACCACCGATTAATTCACACGACAATAAACTTCACCCAACCTCCACCGAAATACCACACAGTACAATCCCGAGCATGGAGAAACTTTAATATAGAAAACTTCAAAACCGAACTTCAACAATCCCCTCTGTGTAACCTTAACCAACTTGAAACGCTCACAATTGACGAAATGACTGCTTGCTATGACAATACACTGACTATACTTTTAAATAAACACGCTCCTGAGCAAACGACAAGGCGACAAATACGAATCTCTGACAAGTGGTTCGACGAAGAGTGTCGACAGGCAAAAATATTCATGAGGAAACGGGAAAGAGCCTTTAAAAAACAAATAGTTCACAGACATGAATGGACAGACGCACAAAAAAACTACAGAGACATAATAAATAGGAAAAAAAACGCGTACTGGACGGAAAAAATCGACTCAGAACGAGGCGACCCCCAACGCATGTGGAGATCTCTCAATTCTGTCCTAGGACAGTCAATACAACCGCCTACCACAGACCTGGTCCCCAACGAAATCTCGGATTTTTTCAATAACAAAATAAAAAATATCCTCAAAAACACAACCTCTCCTGATGCACCATATTACGAACAAAACACGAAAGCACAAATCAACATTTTCAATGAGACTAATATGGATGAAATTCAAAAGCTAATAAAAAACTCAATAGCCAAAAACTGCCCCCTCGACCCCATTCCGACATGGCTCCTCAAAAAGTGCTCTCACGAACTGTCTCCTTTTATCTCAATGATGTTTAACATCTCCTTGAATTCAGGCGTAGTACCAAACCTCTTCAAGAAGGCCTTAGTTACTCCCATACTGAAAAAGTCATCTCTGGACCCTTGTGATTTGAACAACTACAGACCAGTATCTAACCTATCTTTCTTGTCGAAACTACTAGAGAAAATCGTCTCTTCACGTATTAACTATTTCATTGAATCTCAAAACATGTTCGATACCCACCAATCAGCATACAGAAAGTATCACTCCACAGAAACGGGTCTCCTTCGATTACTTTCAGATATAATCCTTGCAACAGAAACAGGCAAACTAGTTCTTCTTTCATTTCTGGATATGAGCGCGGCTTTTGACACAGTTCACCATCAATTTCTCTTAAACAGACTGAACATTTCCTATGGCATTCACGGAACAGCCCACTCTTGGCTGCAATCTTATTTACATAACCGTTCTCAAACCATAATAATAAATAAAGAACAGTCTTTCCCTAAAAAAGTGACGACAGGAGTTCCCCAGGGTTCTGTGCTTGGCCCGTTACTGTTCACACTTTACACAAAGGACATTTTTAACATAGTTAAATCGCATAATCTACTTGCACACTGCTACGCCGATGACTGGCAGCTGTACTTTTATTCAACTCCGAGTGAGTCATGCCTTCTAAAAGACAAAATTTGTCTGTGCATCGAAGAGATAGAGCGGTGGATGTCTTCAAATAAACTAAAATTAAATCCAACTAAGACCGAATTTCTCTGGACGGCCACACACCGCCGGCAGCATTACATAGACAACACCTCTGTCTCTGTTGCAGACACCGACATTATTCCTAAGTCCGCCGTTAAACTTCTGGGAGTACATATTGACTCCAGTCTAAGTCTCAAAAAACAGATAAACAGCACAACATCCTCAGCTTTCTACCACTTACGACGAATAAAATCTATCAGACGAAATATACCTACGGAAGCTACGAAATCTCTAGTAAACGCATTTGTTATTTCTCGCCTGGACTACTGCAATGGTATCTACGCAAACCTTCCAAAGCTGGAGCTAAACAAACTTCAATCCGTCTTCAACGCTGCTGCTAGGCTAATCACCGGAGCCGCGAAATTCTCACACATATCCCACCATCTACGAAATCTTCACTGGCTAAAAGTGCCAGAGAGAATCAAGTACAAAATATGTTTGTTGACTTTCAAAGCGATCCATGGCATGGCTCCCACGTATCTTTCAGACTTCTGCATCCCTCTCACCGTAAACGAGCGACAACAAACACTTCGGTCAGCCACCACATCCGTGATTGGCAAGTTGACTGAAATAAATAGAGTCAACACTTCATCCTTCGGTGATCGTGCTTTTGCTGTGGCTGGACCAGCCTCGTGGAATAAACTACCACCTGAACTGAGGCAAATCGACAACTTAGCACTATTCAGGAAACACCTAAAAACTCACTTCTTCCGCGAGTCTTACAAAAACGCCTAATATTTTCAAAGCGCCCTTGAGGTGAGGTTATCACAAAAACGGCGCTATAAAAATAATCCAAATTTATTATTATTATAATAAATGTCATTTTCTACAAAAAATGTCTCATATATTTAACTTTGATTATTAAATAATTAGGATCATTCATCTGCATATAAATAAAGTAGACCTCGTAAGATTGGTTTTGCATATGTTTGTGCACGGCTAAATTCATGTCAGTCTGCCTGTCCATGAATTCGTTTGAAACCTTACTATGTCAAAATCGGCAATTTTACAGTAGAGCAAAAAAATTCATCATTTATTGTTTGACACATTAATGTATGATAAGACAATGATTATTACATACTAAATTATAATTGATATTTTTTTCTGAAATTAATTAGATGTCATTTTGTCGTGTTTACAACTTGATAGTTTACTAATTTAAATGTTTTTTTAAATACAAAAATTATTAGTATCATATCTTCATGATTTATATGATTAATTATTTTTGATTAATTTCTCCTGGCGGAAATCAGATGTTATGGTGGTCTTAGCAACTTTAAATGATTTACAGAAAAGGGGATATATATTAAAAAATGCATATTTTTTTAGATACCAAGCTTTATTAAAAAAAATCCATCGGTTCTATATTTTTCAAATTAGTGACTTGTTTACATTTTCTCCATACTTTTTTTTTGTAATGCCTTGATTTTCTTTTTCGATTTTTATCAAGTATATGTGAACGAACAGCTCTCTCTTTAAACGTATTTTTCTTGGAGTGTCCTGCATAGAAATATCATTTTCAGGCAATGTTGGATTTGATGATGAACAACTAGGCACCGAAGGTTCAAGAAGGATGGGTGAAGTTATCTGAAAAAAAAATCAATGTAAATTAAGAATGTCCGCAAGTGTATTTATAAAATTTAATAACGTATATCAAAATAATGATTCAATAAGTATATAGGTAAGGATATTTAAAAACTTGTAGGTATATAAAATTTACAAAAAAGTCCGAAACAGAACAAATAAGTAATATTTAATAAACACATAATATGATAAGTACTAAGTCAGAAAAAAAACTATCAACTTACTTCAGGACAAACAGTATCTAATTGAGAGAAAATTGAAGAGACAACATTATTCTTAATTTTTCTTTTATAACCACTTCGGTCAATTTCATCATCTCTGAAATGCTTTGAACAAATGACTGTGCTTGAAGATGGTTGCCAATTTGGAGGACGATTGACAGCGGCAATCCACAAAGCTCTAAGAGCTGGATTTTTTGGAAATCTGTAAAAAATACACATGTTTTTCACTTCCATTTACATAAATAAATTAAAAACATTATAAATATAAAATAAAAACATTAACAATATTGTGTATTACTTAAAGATGTCAGATAAAATAAAACTAATAAATAAAGTACGTATAAGATTATTTTAATCACATGAAATCACGTTTCACAAGAAATATAAAATAATAACGCCAGTAACTTATAGGTATTCATTTTGTCAGTGCCAACATAATATATTCTAAATTGTCTATTTTTCATAAATTAATTGTACTATGTTGCACTATTGTATTGTTGTTATTTTTGTATGTTAATGTGGATTTAAATAAATAAACAAATAAAATTTTGAATTTGCAGAAAAATTATTAGAAAATAAATATTGAAAATAAATTCATGTCCAATGCCCAACTCTACGGTCGAATGAAATATGGCGGCCATTGGCCAATATCGCAGCGGATATATGTGATGTGATTGACATGCTCAATTATCTTAAATCATTAATAAAATATTTGGTGACAATATAAAAACATTACAAATATGTGACAAAATGATTGAAAAAGCATTAACAGTGAATACAAATTATGTTTTTTCTCAAATTGTGCCCGAAACATATTACAATATAATGGCGGATTACGGTCTTATCCACAATTTACAAAACCAATGAAATAAAAAAAGTAAAATTTTAAGAAACTATTACAAATAATTATATCGTTCTTAATATTAAATCATTAAAAACGAATCATTCAAAAAAATAACTATACAATTATAATTTAACCATGGCCAGTTGGACACGCAATATTACGTTAAATATTGTTAAATATAGTAGGTTAGTTTCAATACTTACGAGTGAAAAGATATACCGTGTCCTTTATTCCTACATTTCACCACACAAGACCTTTTCGAGATTTTCTTTGCAATAATTAGTTAGAAAAACGAGAAAAAACGATTTTTGGAAGCAATAATATTTTTAGGTTAAAAAACGAGATGTTTACGAAATATTTTGCGTTGCAAACAATAAGAATGAAGTTCGCGCTAGTTTGCTCGGATAACATATTTTGTTGTCAATACTGTAACTTGTGACTAAACTCCAAAATGAGGGAATTTGATTGCATTTTTAATGTACTGAAGGCGCCTCCATCCTTTATTCCTCCAAGCATCATACACACTTTGTTCCTCTCTCTCTCTCTTACACATATATGCACACTTCCACACAGAATTCATGATAATTTTATTTGTATGCTTGTACTGTGTGCTATCCTAAATATAACAAAAAGTAATGAAAAAAACAATGAAAAATCGACGTTTCAGCGTATAGTTGTATTGATTGATTTTTTTTTTCTCATTTTTTACTTGTAATTTTATTTGAGAGAAATAAATTATTATCCCCACAGTTTAGTGATCTTTGAAACGTACACACTCTGCCGCGCGTCGCCCGCCGACCGACCGTGGCTCGGTATGTCTAGTAGAGGGGCGAGAGTACTAAATTGTAGCTCCGCCCTTTCATGCAAGGTCATTCGCGTTTATTATCGCCTTAATGTCAATTTTGACAGCTCATACTACATTTGTAAAATGACAGCTCTAGTCATAGAAAAGAGATTTTCATGAAACTTGGAGATTTTATAGCTCTATATAGTTTGCTTTATCAACAACATATTTATTTTTATTAGTACCTACATATTTTTTGAATAATTCAAAGGATGCATTTTTGGATATTGATTTTTATTTTATTTTAATAAGGCACAGCCATGGCGCCACCAATAGAGGGATATTGATATCGAATACACTATAATAACCAAGATAATTCCTCCAAGATAATAACTAATTGATATTAGATTAGAACAAGGATTAGAATACTGAAAGTTTACTTCTATATTATCTGTGGATTAGAATATGTTTTAGACTCAGGTGACCGGCCTAGTGCATACTAGATGTCACTTTCTATTGAGTTTTTTTGCTGTTGAGTGTTATTGAAAATGTCTCCCAATGCCACCACTACTCAGGTTTCATGTTAGGCAATTATTACTACCTGTTGTACCCTTACATAGAAAAAAAGATTACACATAGGTAAGGTAAATGTTGCAGTCGCTGGCTCTTGGTCAAATAACTATTTTAATATTTTTGTGGCAATGGACTTTTGCTCTATAATTAGTTAACAAAGTCTCCCTTTTGTGCAATGTTTTATTCATAAATAGGTACCTACCATCCTTGAAGTGTGATTTTGAAAGGCCTAAAAATATTATTAAAGTTAAATTATTATACATATGTCAGAATATATATTATATTTTCTACCTATAAAAATTCTTTGGATTTGGAAATAATTCTACCACCTAGATATTCTAAAGGCTAGCGTCTTAGATTATATATGATACAGATACCTAGTCAGCGCAATGAATGTATACCAACTAAAACTACGAGGAAACAGAAGAATTTCTAGTATACGTACACCTACCGACACGCACATCTACATAAAACGTAGACCAACCGATCTACCGCCTCACACACACATGTAAAAAAAACTTGGCATACATTTGAATTCGAAATTTGTACTAGACGCGGCTTCTGTACATTATAATTCTATGGCTAGCGTCCATACAGGCGCAGCGGATGGATCGGACGGAGCGCATCAGAAGGAAGTGTTTGTGACAGTGCGTCCACAGAGGTGCACCAATCGGATTGCCGACACAACTGTTATTTGGATTTGTTGACAATTTTCGATTGAAAATGCAAATACACAAATGATTCTTCGGCTTGGTAATTGCATGCTCAGCTCGTACATTATTTTATTCAATGAAATTGATTTAGAATGAATTTATAAAATATACGGCCCATAGCCTTTTATAGGATATATCAACATATATATCTTAATAACAAATATCATCCGAAATCTTTGAGCCGTTTTCACATGATTGTTGAGTAAAAAATTCTAAGCATCCAAAGATTCATATTTATATTATAGTGTTTTATTTGAATATAGTTTAAACAATATTTAAATGCCAATTTTCCCTAAAAAAGGTGAAATGATATCACCAAAGAAAAGGCACATATGAAAATGACAGATCCGAGCGGATTATTGCTCTCCTAGCAACGGCGTCGGCATTCTGATGATTCAATGCCCGCACTCTGCCCTCTGCCGATCGGTGGATGCACTTGTATGAATTCCTATACAAAGAATTCTAAATTCCGTCTGATGCGCACCGTCCACTGTGCCTGTATTGACGCTAGCCTTTAGTGTTAGAGGATGTTAAAATTTGGTAAATGAAAAGAGGTAAAAAAAATGTATAGTGACTTTTTATTTCAATAAAGTGTAAATATTATATTTGATATACTTAACAAATATTAAGGTACAAAAATATAAAGTTAATTTAAAGATAAAACAGGGAGGTAAACATTATTAGTTCTTCTTATCAAAAATATTTTTCAATACACCTTCTAATTCGTAAAAAATAATTAATACTGTATAAATATAAAGTTTTAATAGAAGTCTTTGTGTTTTAAATACATAGTTTTGTAAACTAATAAAATATAAATACTGGAAAGATAAAATGACCCGACAAGTATTTTCATGATTAAGCAGAACTGAATTAATTTACTACTTATCTGAATCAACATTATGCATTAATCAACACATATGTATAAGTGTGATTTAAATCTTTCCATTTTTGGTATAATGTAGACAATGTGCGAATAACAACTGTTGTGTGAATATAACTTGGTTCAAAGTAATATCTAAATCCAATAATTGTACAGGGCTTAAAATAACCTTAATTTAATCATGAAAAAAAAAATAGTATTTTTAAATCACAGTCTTTATATAGTGCGAAAAACCTCTAATGCATTAATGTTGGCAGTAAATCCCAATGTTCAAAAAAGTAGATTTTGATTAGACATTTACAATAATAACACTAATAAATAGATACCCATTTATGTCTCTTTTTAGATATTTAGTACATTGTGAATATTTTAGAAATAAAGTACGACAAATGTTTTATAAATGTAGTACAATGAATATTATGTAGGTACATACTCAACAAAATGAAAAAGAATGCTAATTTTTGGAATTGTAGAGATAATATTGACAAGTTCCAATCTAAAACCTACATTTTATAAAAAATGGTTTGTTTTTTATGTGTATTTGTAATAATACAAATGATGTTTGTATAAACATTTTTTTTTTCAAAGAATGAATATGGCCTTGTTACAAGAACATAATACACCCCCATACATTCCTTAAACTAAGCAGCAATGCTTGTACTATATCCAATGTTTATCCCTTTACTAAAAGTATTTATTTGAAGATAAAGTCAGACATCTAGACTGGAACTTATCTATATTATGCTTAGTAAAAAATATATTTGTAACACATACAAAAAATGTGTTATAAATATCTAATTATTTATAACTAACTCCATATTTGAGTGATACTTGTGGAGAATGTGTAGATGCAATAGCAAGCAATAATGGAACATCGTTGGGATCAAGATCTAATGTCTTTGTAAGATAATCCATATCACAAAAATCCTTGTCGATCAATAACTGCGCCAATGCTTTTGATCGTACACACAATTCTTGCAATTTAGATTCTATGTAAGCTAAACACTGCAACAAAAATAAAATTGATCTATTTTACCAATAGACAAATGAATTATACAAGTAAATGGTATCCTGTGTGAAGTTTGTATTAATTACTCGTCTATCAATCTGTAGGAAGATTGTTGCTTAATTAATCTTTGTAGATTTGTTAGTAGCCATGAGTTTTTGGTTAATGAACACACTGGGTGTATGAAGTCAAAGTGTTTTGGATTAAAGGTTTGTGTCTTCATGTACTCACTTCCATATACATCAACTAAACAGTTCCCTAAGCAGATAACTTATCTGGTCTTGAGTACAGAGATTCAGACTAGATTAGACACTGGTAAAAATATCTTCAAGACTAAACATTTCAGCAATTATGCTGAAATGTTAAGCTAAGCCCCCCTAGACAACGGGTCATTTTTCTCAAGAAAAGATAACTCAATGTATGGAAGTGACAGTTGTCACGTGACAGACTACTGTCACTTCCATACATTGAGTGTGCTTTACTTGTTTCTTTTCTTGAGCCAAATGACACGTTGCCTAGGGGGAAAGATGTAACAAGAAATCCTTATTAATAAAATTCATAAATTTCAAAAATGCAGAAAAAAATAACGGAAAACTGTTTGAATTGCACAGCGATATGACGATATTTATTATTATTGTGTAGTAAATATTATTGCAATCTACCTGTAAAGATGGTACTTTAGCATGACACATTTGTGGTAAAGTATCCAACATGGATGCTACTAAAGCAGACATTCCTCCTGCACCACCTCCTGCTGAACCCAAAACTCTTACGCTCCTAAAATGTATATGTAACATTATTATAAAAATACTAATTTATAAATAAATTATTAATTTTCTTGGTTTTCACTTCTAGTGTCTGAATTTATGTAAAAATATTTTGTAGAAAACAATGAAAAATAACTGTGTAGGTTGTAGGTAGGTGGAATAAGTAGTCAACAAAAGCTGAAAACATTATGAACTTCATTGATTGTGTTTGAAAATGTCAATAAGTCTATAAAAGCAGAAAACAATATTAATCGTGTTTGAAAATTTCAATCATGTTTTTTTTTAAGAGTTTCTGGGCATGTGAAAAAATATTTAACACATTTGCGGACACATATTTCTTAAAGGATCCACTCATATAGACATATACCATAAACTTGTTATTTTTTGGAATATTTTATTTTCGATTGAATCTTTATTGAAGGTTAGAAGTAAATATGCAGAAAATTGAGTTTCCAAGCAAAAAAAATTGGAGGGCCATTTCTGTCATTCTCAATTTTCAATGAAGAAATATTACTTGCCAGAGATATGACGGGCATAGTTATCATGATGGCTATATCCGTCATTTCCTCGGTTATAGCCGTCAAATGTGTAAAATGAATTTATTTATATATATATGTATTTTATTAAAATATTATATTTTTATTTAAGTGCATGAAAGATTGTCATTATAATATAAAGTTTAAATAAAAAATCAACAATGGAATGAATAAAAACACAATTTAAAAAATTGAAAAATATCATTAATATTAAAACAATTGATGTTTAAAATAATATATATACCAATCATCTACATCAGCCAATAGACAAGTTGCACCTCCTTGGTGCGTCAGATCCCGACGTAAAAGTTTTTCCCATTCTTCTTTTTCTCTCCCCACACCACCTAAAAATTGTAATTTACTAAAAACTATGGACATACATACATCACATAAAAATGTTATTAGATTAGAAATTAAATCCAAAGTATTTTGGACTGTATAAAATATTGGTTATCCCTAAACATCAAGAAAAATAATGTGGGTGTGCAGAAGGCAAATTTGGGTTGGTTTGATCATGTGTGTGTGCAAACCGCCCCCCTTCTTGCTAGAAAATTTCAAGATGTTTGAGGATACCTAACTATAATAATCAAAAGTTCTTTATAATATGAAAGTTCCATAAAATTCTTTGACATTATTTAAAAGAGAAAAGAGCAGAAACTAAAGACCAAATAAAGACATCAGAATAAAAAGTAAGTTACCTTGAAGAACAAAATCGGAAACATAATGGTCAGTTATACCACCAAGTAAACTTTGACAATAACCTGTTGTTGGTACTTCACAATTATCACTTGTTGAGGTAATCCTTAAATTCAAATAAAATTACATGTGTACTTAAACTTTAATAAATTAATATGTATATCTTAGAATTAAAATTATCATAATTTTCTGGTTAGTTGGAAGAAATTGCCATACGGCAATAAACTCGCCACTTGCGCAGGGTGCAAGGAAGTGTTCATTATTATTATTTGATTGTTTGGTTTAAGTTTTCTTTTTAGAGAGTAATATAATATAGTTTTTTCTAAAAAAATATAACAATACCAAATAAAGGAATGTAATGAATGCCGACTGCCGTGGCACAGTTGGTAAGCCGTTTGGCTTCTGTGCGGGCGTCCTGGGTTCGATTCCCAGCAGAGGAGAAATTTATTTAAATCCATTTCTCTCACAAATATTGCTTCTCTGGGCTGGAAACACTGGTTAGTTGGAAGAAATTGCCATTTGGCAATAAACTCGCCACTTGCGCAGGGTCCAAGGAAGTATTTATTATTATTATTAATGAATGTAACTATGAAAATAGTATATTTCATACTTACGACGGTAATGGAAGTTCGATAATTTCATCTTCTAAATGATCTATCTCATTCTGTTGATTCTTATGACTATTTGGTAATGAAATTTTATCCTTGTCTTCATAATTGACAATCAAAGTATTATCCAGGGTCTTTTTGATAAAAACTTTGGGTTCAACAATCTGCTCATTGGATCTTATATCAACTGGTGGTGTAACAACCTTTTCTTTGGCATATTGAAATTCACGTTGGTCAGGAATATCACTGGTGTATTCTAATTCAGAAGCATTGGACGGAGTTTGAAGACCTTGTCCATTTAAAGAACAACTCAAGCATGTGTCACATTCTTCTTGTGTAGTAATAATACTTGGTCCAGGTTCCAATTCAATGCAATCAATTTTTAAATTTCCAGGTTTTCCTATGACATGTCTATCTAGCAATTCAAGATTCTTACTTTTCATGTAATTGGTAACGATTTGGGGGTATTTGTCAAATTCAAATTTCACTCCGGAATGCTTTTTGAATTTGGAATGTTGACACTGAGGTTTTTGTTGACAACAATCACGTTGTAAGGAACATCTATCAGGTAAATTTGTAACAGGAGTATGGGGACCATCACGAGGATAACTTTTGGATCGTACAAATTCTTTATCTTTGGATTCACATTTTATTTTATTTATACTCGCTGGACACTTTACTTCATCTACATAACTCTCTTCACAAGGTTTTCTAACGGAGGAATCTTTTAGACCAATTAAAACTTCATCTTCACCAAGAACAAAAATTACACCTTTGTGATTACCATTCACTTGACTATTATCATTTGTACATATTTTATTTTCAATGTTTTGTTCATATATTCTACTTGGTTTTTGGCATTCTGCTTTTGTCATATTTGATTTATTTTCAAATAAAACATTACTTTCGTAACTATTACATTCCTTAACATCATTAAGGTGACATAAAACAGCACTGGTAGGTACACGACATAGTTTATTCACTTTAGTTCGAATGCCATTTAAATTCATTTCTTCATCAGGTAAACAACTATTTTCAGTATTACTATCTAAATTAATACAATCATTGGAATTGACATTGTTCAAATATTGATTTTCACTGCTTGTAACAGGTTTGAGTGTTACAATAGAATCCAAACTAGAATCTTTAGAACAGATAAGAGACACATTACTTGAACTTAAAACATATTGTTGATTAAAAATACAGCTTGAAGATTTCTTAAGAGTTGCTTTATCATCTTTACTACACTTTTGATCACAAAAATTACTTGCATTCAATCTCAAGTTATTTGTAGCTGTATCTTGACAAAAAGTCTTTTTCTTTAGGAATGTATCTTGATTTGTTGAAAAAGTTCTCATTTCTATGTAATCTCCTGTTATAGCTTCAGATGAAGTGTTTTTGTTACAATTGAATAGCAATAAATTGTTTTGTGATTTATGCCAGTTCATTAATGAATCAATATTTTCCCACGAGATTGGATTTATTTCAATGTTAGATCTTTTCACTTCAACACATCTGATAAAATATGATAAAACATTGAGAATCTTTTTGATTACAGATAAGTTTTCTTTTCCATATACAACAGTCTTTGAAATTCTTATAGGTGTTCCGATAACACCATATAATTCACCTAGTTGTGCCCATAAGGGATTATAAGGATTGTAATTACTCATAAAATCCAATTCTTTTTGTTGATGTGCCGAGGAAATATTAAATGGACTAACTGAATTCACCCAGCCCAGGTGAAATGTTAAAATATTGGTGAGGAGAGTACTCATGAAGCTGAAAAAAAAATACCTGTTAATTTTTGGCCATTTTTGAAATTTTTAAATCAACATCTTTGAAAAAAAAAATATGTTAAATAAAATAGAATATAAGTCATGCTGGTATGTACATTCTTTATTTTTTAAATAATCACACATAATATTTGCACATACATACTATGTATGATTTATGCATGAGTTCTTTTTATTCATGAGATCCAATTGTTGATGGTGATAGTATGTATAGTTGAAGAATACATATGAAACTGTGCAAATAATTGAATATTTTAAGATATTTTGTTTTCCTATACAAAACATGAATGTCAGGATATGATAGTGTGAAATTCAGTCTTTTTTTCCTATCCCAAATAGATAAACTGCTTGATGGTACATATGTATGAAGCCTAAGTATCAAACAATTATTATTATTATTTCATATGGCATATTAAGAAAAGAAAAAATAGCACTAGGCACGTGCCTAGTATCAAACTAGAAGAGTCCCCATAGATATTATATATTTTACCATACAAATTGTATGAAACAATGTCACTAAATTATTTTTTTATAAAATAATTTAGTGACATTGTTTCAAAAAAAAAAAAAAAGAATAATCTAGTTGGGGTGTTTGGGCGTTTTTTGATAATCAAATGTTGATATTCCCTAACTGGAACAAAAATTCAAAGTTTTGAGTATTAAAGTTTTGAGGCCTAAAATTTTGTGGAATTTTGGACTTAGAGCATCGAGCGGATCAAAAATTATAAGGGACACAGACACACTAAATTAATGTTCCAATCTGAATTCTGAGTTCATCCAAATACATAACATATATGCTGCGAAGCCTCTAAGTTGGTGTTTTTTGACTTCAAGTTTGAAAAAACTATGAAAAATGTAGACCTAGCCATACGAAATCTCGCGAATCTTGGCTTGAAACTATGTTGATATGTTAAGAGAAATAAATTCTCTTGAACAAATCGACAGTTGAATAAACAATACTATGTAATGTACATATAAAATAAAACTTACAAATATGTATCTTTAGTATCCATTGTACACAATAAAGAGCATAAGTCATTCACGAAAACATCAGCGATTTTGGTTTTTGTACAATTTTTTAGAGAATTTGATAGAATTGGCCATAGTGGGGAACTTATTCTTGGACATGTGAGTAAATCAACTAACCTGAAAATATGTTATTTATATAAGTACTTACATGAAATGTCATGTTCTTAATTATATTAGAAAATTGAATACATTTTGGAATTATAAAATATAAAATATAATTGTATGTAATATATTCTTCTATTTAGCCCCTTTCACTCCATTGCTGGATATAGGCCTCTTCCTGGGTTTTCCATTTCTCTCTATCCAGGGCACTCTACTTCCACCCATGTCCCATCAATTCGACAATATCGTCAGTCCCTCTCCGCTGTGGTCTCCCTACACATCTCCTATTATGATAGGGTTTCCAATTCAGAATTCTGGGGGTCCATCTATTATCCCTCTGTATGGCCACATTGCCATTTTAACCTTCCCACTCTTTCTGCAAAAGAGTGGGAAGAAGAAGACTCTTTATGCAATGTTTGTGACCTTTGACCGGCGTCTTATTTCCTTTTCGATTTAGATTTTTTCTGTTTTCAGATTTTCGTTTAATTTTACATCCATAGTAGCATATTCATATATATATATTTAATCAATCTTATGTATCTAGAATCAATCCTAGAATTTTCAAGAGCACTTAAAATTGACCAGGTTTCTACAGAGTCAAATGCTTAACGGTAGTCTTTAAAAGCCATATGAATATTTATACTATACTCTGTAGCTTTTTCTGTAAGTAAACGCACAAAGTTTGAATATGATCTGTGGTTCCGCAACCCTTATGGAAGCCAGCCTGTTCTACGGGTTGGTAGAAGTCAAATTTTGGAGTTAGACAGTTTGTCAATATTTTTGTCAGCAGTTTGTATAAGTGAGGGAGTAAACTAATCGGCGGATAGTTTTCCAGATTCTCTTGGTCCCCTTTTTTTAACAGCAATTTTACTTCGGAATTTTTCTAGAATCATCTGGAATTATTTATTATTCTAGACATTTATTTAACAATATTTGTACTGCCTCTTCAGCATATCACTAGTTATCCTCTAATCTTCAGCATATCACTAGTTATCCCATCTTGTCCAGGAGCTTTGTTGTTTTTCATGTTATTCAATGCTATGTTTATTTAATTTTCATTTACTTCCGGTATCTCTTCGGATCCCGCATTCAGTATGCTATTATTCTGTGCTTCAGGTCTTCTTAGGCTGGAAGAGTATAGTTCTTTGTAAAATTCTTTCACTTTTTTGGCTATAGACTCTGTCATTTATAATTTCCCCATTTTTGATCTTTATCTCTGTTATATTCTGCCTGCTGCAGCACAAATTTGATTTTAGGATTTTCATATTCTCATTTCATTCGATAGTTTCTGTGATGCAATTTGTATTGAATTTTCTGATATCTTTTCTGATTTGTCTTCAATTTGTTTTATTTAGATTTTTAAATTCATCTGTATCTCTGCATAGAGTTTTTCGCTTTTCTAATAGACTAATTGCATCGAGAGACAACTTCTCATTATTTTTTCTCTGTCTGAAAAAGATTTTCTTAACGGTATGAATGGTAGATGTCACCTTGTCAGATAGTTTATTTATTTCCATGCCATGAAGTGCATCTATTGGTTCGAGTTCATTTTTGATAGTGGTTTGAAACTCTTGTTTGGTGTCTTCGTAACAGTTACGTGGAAAGTGTTTGACCTCTCTTCTTATTTATCATTTTTGCTCTTTCTAATTTAGTATTTATGCTAAATGAAGCCCTTATGAGTCTATGGTCATTTCCCGTGTCAAAAAAGTTTAACACTGAGACATTTTTGCATTACCTAATAGTTTAGCACTGAGACATTTTTGCAGGATGAAATATATTGTGATACAGAAAATTAAAGAATTTTATAAACCAGAAACAAAAAATATGTCATCAAATTCATAAATAATAAAATAATAACCATTGAGCAGCCTCATGTGTTGCAACAGACATGTTATTTAAAAATGACTGTGGCTTACATAAACCTTCTTGGACAGCAATCCTTAGACGACTAAGTGCTCCTTCTACCAGTAAAGCATGCTCCATTAGAAATCTGAGCATTTGCCTGAAAATTTTGAATGAATTTATAATTCAAGTTTTACTATTCAAGAATAGGAGTATCATTAATATGGTTCATACATTTTATGCTTAGTTATATAGAATTTTTATTTGAAAGATTTATCAAGTAAAAAATACCTTTTTTTTCAATTAGACCTGTAGAAATTCTGTAAAACTAGATAACTTAGGCTGGGTTATTTCAACAAAAGTATCAGTAATAGTATAGTTAAAATACTTTGATTTCATAAAATTATTCAATGGAACAAACAAAAACTTCGAACAATTTTATGAAATCAAAGTAATTTAACTATACTTTTATGTAATCTTTGTTAGAAAAACACAGCTTCATTTATTCTTTAAATAAAACTACATTGCCAGTCTTCATAAACATTGATTATTGTATTGTATATAATTAAAGTATAGTGGTGAATTTATTGCCAAACGAGTGGGTTGTGGCCAACACTAAACTCTCCACACCACAAATATTGACAATGAAATATTTTATTCATTCTAAATTTTACTACCAGGAATATAAATTTTCTAACGATAGTATATTTTCATGTTAAGATAGACAAACTATTAATGCCGTATAGTGAAGAATGCTTATGTTGTATGAAATATTTTAAAAAAAGCAGATAAATTTTGATTTAAAGAACGCGAGAGCATTTTCAAAATTTTGACACGTGATATCATATGAAGATTTTTTTGTTGTTTATGGAAAGCTAATCAGTTCTATGTTCAAGCTCTTTACATTATAACATGAAATCAAATTACTGAACGTTTCCATACATAGAAATTTATCTAATTTCATTTTTATTCATACTAAATGTTACTATCAGGAATATAAATTTTCTTCCGATAGTATATTTTTATGTTAAGATAGACAAACTATTAATGCAGTATAGTGAAGAATGCTTATGTTGTATGAAATATTTTTAAAAAAGCACATAAATTTTGTTTTAAAGAACGCAAGAGTATTTTCCAAATTTTGACAGGTGATATCATATGAAGAATTTTTTTGTTATTTATGGAAAGCTAATCAGTTCTATGTTCAAGCTCTTAACATTATAACATGAAATCAAATTACTGAACTTTTCCATACATAGAAATTTATCTAATTACATTTTTATTCATACTAAATGTTACTACCAGGAATATAAATTTTCTTCCGATAGTATATTTTTATGTTAAGATAAACAAACTATTAATGCAGTATAGTGAAGAATGCTTATGTTGTATGAAATATTTTAAAAAAAGCAGATAAATTTTGATTTAAAGAACGCGAGAGCATTTTCAAAATTTTGACACGTGATATCATATGAAGATTTTTTTGTTATTTATGGAAAGCTAATCAGTTCTATGTTCAAGCTCTTTACATTATAACATGAAATCAAATTACTGAACGTTTCCATACATAGAAATTTATCTAATTACATTTTTATTCTTACTAAATGTTACTATCAGGAATATAAATTTTCTTCCGATAGTATATTTTTATGTTAAGATAGACAAACTATTAATGCAGTATAGGGAAGAATGCTTATGTTGTATGAAATATTTAAAAAAAAGCAGATAAATTTTGTTCTAAAGAACGCGAGAGCATTTTCCAAATTTTGACAGGTGATATCATATGAAGATTTTTTTTGTTATTTATGGAAAACTAATCAGTTCTATGTTCAAGCTCTTTACATTATAACAAGAAATCAAATTACTGAACGCTTCCATACATAGAAATTTATCTAATTACAGTTTTATTCATACTAAATGTTACTATCAGGAATATAAATTTTCTTCCGATAGTATATTTTTATGTTAAGATAGACAAACTATTAATGCAGTATAGGGAAGAATGCTTATGTTGTATGAAATATTTTAAAAAAAGCAGATAAATTTTGTTCTAAAGAACGCGAGAGCATTTTCAAAATTTTGACACGTGATATTATATGAAGATTTTTTTTTGATTTATGGAAAGCTAATCAGTTCTATGTTCAAGTTCTTTACATTATAACATGAAATCAAATTACTGAACGTTTCCATACATAGAAATTTATCTAATTACATTTTTATTCATACTAAATGTTACTATCAGGAATATAAATTTTCTTCCGATAGTATATTTTTATGTTAAGATAGACAAACTATTAATGCAGTATAGGGAAGAATGCTTATGTTGTATGAAATATTTAAAAAAAAGCAGATAAATTTTGTTCTAAAGAACGCGAGAGCATTTTCCAAATTTTGACAGGTGATATCATATGAAGATTTTTTTTGTTATTTATGGGAAGCTAATCAGTTCTATGTTCAAGCTCTTTACATTATAACATGAAATCAAATTACTGAACTTTTCCATACATAGAAATTTATCTAATTACATTTTTATTCATACTAAATGTTACTATCAGGAATGTAAATTTTCTTCCGATAGTATATTTTTATGTTAAGATAAACAAACTATTAATGCAGTATAGTGAAGAATGCTTATGTTGTATGAAATATTTTAAAAAAAGCAGATAAATTTTGTTCTAAAGAACGCGAGAGCATTTTCCAAATTTTGACAGGTGATATCATATGAAGATTTTTTTTGTTATTTATGGAAAGCTAATCAGTTCTATGTTCAAGCTCTTTACATTATAACATGAAATCAAATTACTGAACGTTTCCATACATAGAAATTTATCTAATTACATTTTTATTCATACTAAATGTTACTACCAGGAATATAAATTTTCTTCCGATAGTATATTTTTATGTTAAGATAAACAAACTATTAATGCAGTATAGTGAAGAATGCTTATGTTGTATGAAATATTTTAAAAAAAGCAGATAAATTTTGATTTAAAGAACGCGAGAGCATTTTCAAAATTTTGACACGTGATATCATATGAAGATTTTTTTGTTATTTATGGAAAGCTAATCAGTTCTATGTTCAAGCTCTTTACATTATAACATGAAATCAAATTACTGAACGTTTCCATACATAGAAATTTATCTAATTACATTTTTATTCATACTAAATGTTACTATCAGGAATATAAATTTTCTTCCGATAGTATATTTTTATGTTAAGATAGACAAACTATTAATGCAGTATAGGGAAGAATGCTTATGTTGTATGAAATATTTTAAAAAAAGCAGATAAATTTTGTTCTAAAGAACGCGAGAGCATTTTCCAAATTTTGACAGGTGATATCATATGAAGATTTTTTTTGTTATTTATGGAAAGCTAATCAGTTCTATGTTCAAGCTCTTTACATTATAACATGAAATCAAATAACTGAACGTTTCCATACATAGAAATTTATCTAATTACATTTTTATTCATACTAAATGTTACTATCAGGAATATAAATTTTCTTCCGTTAGTATATTTTTATGTTAAGATAGACAAACTATTAATGCAGTATAGGGAAGAATGCTTATGTTGTATGAAATATTTTAAAAAAAGCAGATAAATTTTGTTCTAAAGAACGCGAGAGCATTTTCCAAATTTTGACAGGTGATATCATATGAAGATTTTTTTTGTTATTTATGGAAAGCTAATCAGTTCTATGTTCAAGCTCTTTACATTATAACATGAAATCAAATTACTGAACTTTTCCATACATAGAAATTTATCTAATTACATTTTTATTCATACTAAATGTTACTACCAGGAATATAAATTTTCTTCCGATAGTATATTTTTATGTTAAGATAAACAAACTATTAATGCAGTATAGTGAAGAATGCTTATGTTGTATGAAATATTTTAAAAAAAGCAGATAAATTTTGTTCTAAAGAACGCGAGAGCATTTTCCAAATTTTGACAGGTGATATCATATGAAGATTTTTTTTGTTATTTATGGAAAGCTAATCAGTTCTATGTTCAAGCTCTTTACATTATAACATGAAATCAAATTACTGAACTTTTCCATACATAGAAATTTATCTAATTACATTTTTATTCATACTAAATGTTACTATCAGGAATGTAAATTTTCTTCCGATAGTATATTTTTATGTTAAGATAAACAAACTATTAATGCAGTATAGTGAAGAATGCTTATGTTGTATGAAATATTTTAAAAAAAGCAGATAAATTTTGTTCTAAAGAACGCGAGAGCATTTTCCAAATTTTGACAGGTGATATCATATGAAGATTTTTTTTGTTATTTATGGAAAGCTAATCAGTTCTATGTTCAAGCTCTTTACATTATAACATGAAATCAAATTACTGAACGTTTCCATACATAGAAATTTATCTAATTACATTTTTATTCATACTAAATGTTACTACCAGGAATATAAATTTTCTTCCGATAGTATATTTTTATGTTAAGATAAACAAACTATTAATGCAGTATAGTGAAGAATGCTTATGTTGTATGAAATATTTTAAAAAAAGCAGATAAATTTTGATTTAAAGAACGCGAGAGCATTTTCAAAATTTTGACACGTGATATCATATGAAGATTTTTTTGTTATTTATGGAAAGCTAATCAGTTCTATGTTCAAGCTCTTTACATTATAACATGAAATCAAATTACTGAACGTTTCCATACATAGAAATTTATCTAATTACATTTTTATTCATACTAAATGTTACTATCAGGAATATAAATTTTCTTCCGATAGTATATTTTTATGTTAAGATAGACAAACTATTAATGCAGTATAGGGAAGAATGCTTATGTTGTATGAAATATTTTAAAAAAAGCAGATAAATTTTGTTCTAAAGAACGCGAGAGCATTTTCCAAATTTTGACAGGTGATATCATATGAAGATTTTTTTTGTTATTTATGGAAAGCTAATCAGTTCTATGTTCAAGCTCTTTACATTATAACATGAAATCAAATAACTGAACGTTTCCATACATAGAAATTTATCTAATTACATTTTTATTCATACTAAATGTTACTATCAGGAATATAAATTTTCTTCCGTTAGTATATTTTTATGTTAAGATAGACAAACTATTAATGCAGTATAGGGAAGAATGCTTATGTTGTATGAAATATTTTAAAAAAAGCAGATAAATTTTGTTCTAAAGAACGCGAGAGCATTTTCCAAATTTTGACAGGTGATATCATATGAAGATTTTTTTTGTTATTTATGGAAAGCTAATCAGTTCTATGTTCAAGCTCTTTACATTATAACATGAAATCAAATTACTGAACTTTTCCAAACATAGAAATTTATCTAATTACATTTTTATTCATACTAAATGTTACTACCAGGAATATAAATTTTCTTCCGATAGTATATTTTTATGTTAAGATAAACAAACTATTAATGCAGTATAGTGAAGAATGCTTATGTTGTATGAAATATTTTAAAAAAAGCAGATAAATTTTGTTCTAAAGAACGCGAGAGCATTTTCCAAATTTTGACAGGTGATATCATATGAAGATTTTTTTTGTTATTTATGGAAAGCTAATCAGTTCTATGTTCAAGCTCTTTACATTATAACATGAAATCAAATTACTGAACTTTTCCATACATAGAAATTTATCTAATTACATTTTTATTCATACTAAATGTTACTATCAGGAATATAAATTTTCTTCCGATAGTATATTTTTATGTTAAGATAGACAAACTATTAATGCAGTATAGGGAAGAATGCTTATGTTGTATGAAATATTTTAAAAAAAGCAGATAAATTTTGTTCTAAAGAACGCGAGAGCATTTTCCAAATTTTGACAGGTGATATCATATGAAGATTTTTTTTGTTATTTATGGAAAGCTAATCAGTTCTATGTTCAAGCTCTTTACATTATAACATGAAATCAAATTACTGAACTTTTCCATACATAGAAATTTATCTAATTACATTTTTATTCATACTAAATGTTACTATCAGGAATGTAAATTTTCTTCCGATAGTATATTTTTATGTTAAGATAAACAAACTATTAATGCAGTATAGTGAAGAATGCTTATGTTGTATGAAATATTTTAAAAAAAGCAGATAAATTTTGTTCTAAAGAACGCGACAGCATTTTCCAAATTTTGACAGGTGATATCATATGAAGATTTTTTTTGTTATTTATGGAAAGCTAATCAGTTCTATGTTCAAGCTCTTTACATTATAACATGAAATCAAATTACTGAACGTTTCCATAAATAGAAATTTATCTAATTACATTTTTATTCATACTAAATGTTACTAACAGGAATATAAATTTTCTTCCGATAGTATATTTTTATGTTAAGATAGACAAACTATTAATGCAGTATAGTGAAGACTGCTTATGTTGTATGAAATATTTTAAAAAAAGCAGATAAATTTTGTTTCAAAGAGCGTTAGAGCATTTTGACAATGTTGACACGTGATATCATATGAAGAAATTTTATGATATCTATGAAAAGCTAATCAGTTCTAAGTTCAAGCTATTAATATTCTTATATCAATATGAAATCAATGAACTGAACATTGCCAAATATAAAAAAATTCTCTTGTTACATATAAGTTTCATACAAATATCCATTAAATAAAATATAATTTTTGAAACCGTTGAATATTTTTCTTTTAACATTGACCAACTTTGAATACAATTTTATGAAGATTCTTGGTGTTGTATAAATAGTTGAAACCAAATTAAAATATCTCTAATTTCCAGGTCGTGAGAGCATTTTTTCAGTTTTAATAGATGAAATCATAAAGAAACATTGGGAAAAAATGAACCGTTGTCTATGGAAAACTAATCAGCTCTAAGTTTATGGACTTAACACATGTGATATCAATATGAAGTCAATCGGACTTATAGTTTGGGCTGCAGAGAGGACACAAAAAAAAAAGAACGTAAATGATGAATTCATAGAGAAGAAATCAAAAATTGTCTATGGAAAACTAATCAGCTCTAGGTCTTTGCACTTTACACATATGATGTTAATATGAAGTCGATCAGACTTATAGTTTGGGCTGTAGAGAGGACACAAAAAAGATAAATGCTACGGCGTACGGCGTACAGCGTATACGCCATACACACAAACACATCACGACGAAACTCATAGTGTGCATTCTCTACATGATACCCATTGAGAAATTGATGTAAAAAAAATACGCTTAAATTTTGCGAAATCATGACTCTCCCCTATTCCATAGTGTGGAGAGTAATAATAATAAACTGTTTTTTCTAGTATATAATTTTTCTTCCGATAGTATATTTTTATGATAAGATAGACAAACTTTTAATGCAGTATGGTGTAGAATGCTTATGTTGTATGAAATATTTTAAAAAAAGCAGATAAATTTTGTTTTAAAGAACGCAAGAGCATTTTCCAAATTTTGACAGGTGATATCATATGAAGATTTTTTTTGTTATTTATGGAAAGCTAATCAGTTCTATGTTCAAGCTCTTTACATTATAACATGAAATCAAATTACTGAACGTTTCCATAAATAGAAATTTATCTAATTACATTTTTATTCATACTAAATGTTACTATCAGGAATGTAAATTTTCTTCCGATAGTATATTTTTATGTTAAGATAAACAAACTATTAATGCAGTATAGTGAAGAATGCTTATGTTGTATGAAATATTTTAAAAAAAGCAGATAAATTTTGTTCTAAAGAACGCGAGAGCATTTTCCAAATTTTGACAGGTGATATCATATGAAGATTTTTTTTGTTATTTATGGAAAGCTAATCAGTTCTATGTTCAAGCTCTTTACATTATAACATGAAATCAAATTACTGAACTTTTCCATACATAGAAATTTATCTAATTACATTTTTATTCATACTAAATGTTACTATCAGGAATGTAAATTTTCTTCCGATAGTATATTTTTATGTTAAGATAAACAAACTATTAATGCAGTATAGTGAAGAATGCTTATGTTGTATGAAATATTTTAAAAAAAGCAGATAAATTTTGTTCTAAAGAACGCGAGAGCATTTTCCAAATTTTGACAGGTGATATCATATGAAGATTTTTTTTGTTATTTATGGAAAGCTAATCAGTTCTATGTTCAAGCTCTTTACATTATAACATGAAATCAAATTACTGAACTTTTCCATACATAGAAATTTATCTAATTACATTTTTATTCATACTAAATGTTACTATCAGGAATGTAAATTTTCTTCCGATAGTATATTTTTATGTTAAGATAAACAAACTATTAATGCAGTATAGTGAAGAATGCTTATGTTGTATGAAATATTTTAAAAAAAGCAGATAAATTTTGTTCTAAAGAACGCGAGAGCATTTTCCAAATTTTGACAGGTGATATCATATGAAGATTTTTTTTGTTATTTATGGAAAGCTAATCAGTTCTATGTTCAAGCTCTTTACATTATAACATGAAATCAAATTACTGAACTTTTCCATGCATAGAAATTTATCTAATTACATTTTTATTCATACTAAATGTTACTATCAGGAATGTAAATTTTCTTCCGATAGTATATTTTTATGTTAAGATAAACAAACTATTAATGCAGTATAGTGAAGAATGCTTATGTTGTATGAAATATTTTAAAAAAAGCAGATAAATTTTGTTCTAAAGAACGCGAGAGCATTTTCCAAATTTTGACAGGTGATATCATATGAAGATTTTTTTTGTTATTTATGGAAAGCTAATCAGTTCTATGTTCAAGCTCTTTACATTATAACATGAAATCAAATTACTGAACTTTTCCATACATAGAAATTTATCTAATTACATTTTTATTCATACTAAATGTTACTACCAGGAATATAAATTTTCTTCCGATAGTATATTTTTATGTTAAGATAAACAAACTATTAATGCAGTATAGTGAAGAATGCTTATGTTGTATGAAATATTTTAAAAAAAGCAGATAAATTTTGATTTAAAGAACGCGAGAGCATTTTCAAAATTTTGACACGTGATATCATATGAAGATTTTTTTGTTATTTATGGAAAGCTAATCAGTTCTATGTTCAAGCTCTTTACATTATAACATGAAATCAAATTACTGAACGTTTCCATACATAGAAATTTATCTAATTACATTTTTATTCATACTAAATGTTACTATCAGGAATATAAATTTTCTTCCGATAGTATATTTTTATGTTAAGATAGACAAACTATTAATGCAGTATAGGGAAGAATGCTTATGTTGTATGAAATATTTTAAAAAAAGCAGATAAATTTTGTTCTAAAGAACGCGAGAGCATTTTCAAAATTTTGACACGTGATATTATATGAAGAATTTTTATTGATTTATGGAAAGCTAATCAGTTCTATGTTCAAGTTCTTTACATTATAACATGAAATCAAATTACTGAACGTTTCCATACATAGAAATTTATCTAATTACATTTTTATTCATACTAAATGTTACTATCAGGAATATAAATTTTCTTCCGATAGTATATTTTTATGTTAAGATAAACAAACTATTAATGCAGTATAGTGAAGAATGCTTATGTTGTATGAAATATTTAAAAAAAAGCAGATAAATTTTGTTCTAAAGAACGCGAGAGCATTTTCCAAATTTTGACAGGTGATATCATATGAAGATTTTTTTTGTTATTTATGGAAAGCTAATCAGTTCTATGTTCAAGCTCTTTACATTATAACATGAAATCAAATTACTGAACGTTTCCATAAATAGAAATTTATCTAATTACATTTTTATTCATACTAAATGTTACTAACAGGAATATAAATTTTCTTCCGATAGTATATTTTTATGTTAAGATAGACAAACTATTAATGCAGTATAGGGAAGAATGCTTATGTTGTATGAAATATTTTAAAAAAAGCAGATAAATTTTGTTCTAAAGAACGAGAGAGCATTTTCAAAATTTTGACACGTGATATTATATGAAGATTTTTTTTTGATTTATGGAAAGCTAATCAGTTCTATGTTCAAGCTCTTTACATTATAACATGAAATCAAATTGCTGAACTTTTCCATACATAGAAATTTATCTAATTACATTTTTATTCATAATAAATGTTACTATCAGGAATGTAAATTTTCTTCCGATAGTATATTTTTATGTTAAGATAAACAAACTATTAATGCAGTATAGTGAAGAATGCTTATGTTGTATGAAATATTTTAAAAAAAGCAGATAAATTTTGTTCTAAAGAACGCGAGAGCATTTTCCAAATTTTGACAGGTGATATCATATGAAGATTTTTTTTGTTATTTATGGAAAGCTAATCAGTTCTATGTTCAAGCTCTTTACATTATAACATGAAATCAAATTACTGAACTTTTCCATACATAGAAATTTATCTAATTACATTTTTATTCATACTAAATGTTACTATCAGGAATGTAAATTTTCTTCCGATAGTATATTTTTATGTTAAGATAAACAAACTATTAATGCAGTATAGTGAAGAATGCTTATGTTGTATGAAATATTTTAAAAAAAGCAGATAAATTTTGTTCTAAAGAACGCGAGAGCATTTTCCAAATTTTGACAGGTGATATCATATGAAGATTTTTTTTGTTATTTATGGAAAGCTAATCAGTTCTATGTTCAAGCTCTTTACATTATAACATGAAATCAAATTACTGAACTTTTCCATGCATAGAAATTTATCTAATTACATTTTTATTCATACTAAATGTTACTATCAGGAATGTAAATTTTCTTCCGATAGTATATTTTTATGTTAAGATAAACAAACTATTAATGCAGTATAGTGAAGAATGCTTATGTTGTATGAAATATTTTAAAAAAAGCAGATAAATTTTGATTTAAAGAACGCGAGAGCATTTTCAAAATTTTGACACGTGATATCATATGAAGATTTTTTTGTTATTTATGGAAAGCTAACCAGTTCTATGTTCAAGCTCTTTACATTATAACATGAAATCAAATTACTGAACGTTTCCATACATAGAAATTTATCTAATTACATTTTTATTCATACTAAATGTTACTATCAGGAATATAAATTTTCTTCCGATAGTATATTTTTATGTTAAGATAGACAAACTATTAATGCAGTATAGGGAAGAATGCTTATGTTGTATGAAATATTTTAAAAAAAGCAGATAAATTTTGTTCTAAAGAACGCGAGAGCATTTTCAAAATTTTGACACGTGATATTATATGAAGATTTTTTTTTGATTTATGGAAAGCTAATCAGTTCTATGTTCAAGTTCTTTACATTATAACATGAAATCAAATTACTGAACGTTTCCATACATAGAAATTTATCTAATTACATTTTTATTCATACTAAATGTTACTATCAGGAATATAAATTTTCTTCCGATAGTATATTTTTATGTTAAGATAAACAAACTATTAATGCAGTATAGTGAAGAATGCTTATGTTGTATGAAATATTTTAAAAAAAGCAGATAAATTTTGTTCTAAAGAACGCGAGAGCATTTTCCAAATTTTGACAGGTGATATCATATGAAGATTTTTTTTGTTATTTATGGAAAGCTAATCAGTTCTATGTTCAAGCTCTTTACATTATAACATGAAATCAAATTACTGAACGTTTCCATAAATAGAAATTTATCTAATTACATTTTTATTCATACTAAATGTTACTAACAGGAATATAAATTTTCTTCCGATAGTATATTTTTATGTTAAGATAGACAAACTATTAATGCAGTATAGGGAAGAATGCTTATGTTGTATGAAATATTTTAAAAAAAGCAGATAAATTTTGTTCTAAAGAACGAGAGAGCATTTTCAAAATTTTGACACGTGATATTATATGAAGATTTTTTTTTGATTTATGGAAAGCTAATCAGTTCTATGTTCAAGCTCTTTACATTATAACATGAAATCAAATTACTGAACGTTTCCATACATAGAAATTTATCTAATTACATTTTTATTCATACTAAATGTTACTACCAGGAATATAAATTTTCTTCCGATAGTATATTTTTATGTTAAGATAAACAAACTATTAATGCAGTATAGTGAAGAATGCTTATGTTGTATGAAATATTTTAAAAAAAGCAGATAAATTTTGATTTAAAGAACGCGAGAGCATTTTCAAAATTTTGACACGTGATATCATATGAAGATTTTTTTGTTATTTATGGAAAGCTAATCAGTTCTATGTTCAAGCTCTTTACATTATAACATGAAATCAAATTACTGAACGTTTCCATACATAGAAATTTATCTAATTACATTTTTATTCATACTAAATGTTACTATCAGGAATATAAATTTTCTTCCGATAGTATATTTTTATGTTAAGATAGACAAACTATTAATGCAGTATAGTGAAGAATGCTTATGTTGTATGAAATATTTTTAAAAAAGCAGATAAACTTTGATTTAAAGAACGCGAGAGCATTTTCAAAATTTTGACACGTGATATCATATGAAGATTTTTTTGTTATTTATGGAAAGCTAATCAGTTCTATGTTCAAACTCTTTACATTATAACATGAAATCAAATTACTGAACGTTTCCATACATAGAAATTTATCTAATTATATTTTTATTCATACTAAATGTTACTATCAGGAATATAAATTTTCTTCCGATAGTATATTTTTATGTTAAGATAGACAAACTATTAATGCAGTATAGGGAAGAATGCTTATGTTGTATGAAATATTTTAAAAAAGCAGATAAATTTTGTTCTAAAGAACGCGAGAGCATTTTCAAAATTTTGACACGTGATATTATATGAAGATTTTTTTTGTTATTTATGGAAAGCTAATCAGTTCTATGTTCAAGCTCTTTACATTATAACATGAAATCAAATTACTGAACTTTTCCATACATAGAAATTTATCTAATTACATTTTTATTCATACTAAATGTTACTATCAGGAATATAAATTTTCTTCCGATAGTATATTTTTATGTTAAGATAGACAAACTATTAATGCAGTATAGGGAAGAATGCTTATGTTGTATGAAATATTTTAAAAAAAGCAGATAAATTTTGTTCTAAAGAACGCGAGAGCATTTTCCAAATTTTGACAGGTGATATCATATGAAGATTTTTTTTGTTATTTATGGAAAGCTAATCAGTTCTATGTTCAAGCTCTTTACATTATAACATGAAATCAAATTACTGAACTTTTCCATACATAGAAATTTATCTAATTACATTTTTATTCATACTAAATGTTACTATCAGGAATGTAAATTTTCTTCCGATAGTATATTTTTATGTTAAGATAAACAAACTATTAATGCAGTATAGTGAAGAATGCTTATGTTGTATGAAATATTTTAAAAAAAGCAGATAAATTTTGTTCTAAAGAACGCGACAGCATTTTCCAAATTTTGACAGGTGATATCATATGAAGATTTTTTTTGTTATTTATGGAAAGCTAATCAGTTCTATGTTCAAGCTCTTTACATTATAACATGAAATCAAATTACTGAACGTTTCCATAAATAGAAATTTATCTAATTACATTTTTATTCATACTAAATGTTACTAACAGGAATATAAATTTTCTTCCGATAGTATATTTTTATGTTAAGATAGACAAACTATTAATGCAGTATAGTGAAGACTGCTTATGTTGTATGAAATATTTTAAAAAAAGCAGATAAATTTTGTTTCAAAGAGCGTTAGAGCATTTTGACAATGTTGACACGTGATATCATATGAAGAAATTTTATGATATCTATGAAAAGCTAATCAGTTCTAAGTTCAAGCTATTAATATTCTTATATCAATATGAAATCAATGAACTGAACATTGCCAAATATAAAAAAATTCTCTTGTTACATATAAGTTTCATACAAATATCCATTAAATAAAATATAATTTTTGAAACCGTTGAATATTTTTCTTTTAACATTGACCAACTTTGAATACAATTTTATGAAGATTCTTGGTGTTGTATAAATAGTTGAAACCAAATTAAAATATCTCTAATTTCCAGGTCGTGAGAGCATTTTTTCAGTTTTAATAGATGAAATCATAAAGAAACATTGGGAAAAAATGAACCGTTGTCTATGGAAAACTAATCAGCTCTAAGTTTATGGACTTAACACATGTGATATCAATATGAAGTCAATCGGACTTATAGTTTGGGCTGCAGAGAGGACACAAAAAAAAAAGAACGTAAATGATGAATTCATAGAGAAGAAATCAAAAATTGTCTATGGAAAACTAATCAGCTCTAGGTCTTTGCACTTTACACATATGATGTTAATATGAAGTCGATCAGACTTATAGTTTGGGCTGTAGAGAGGACACAAAAAAGATAAATGCTACGGCGTACGGCGTACGGCGTACAGCGTATACGCCATACACACAAACACATCACGACGAAACTCATAGTGTGCATTCTCTACATGATACCCATTGAGAAATTGATGTAAAAAAAATACGCTTAAATTTTGCGAAATCATGACTCTCCCCTATTCCATAGTGTGGAGAGTAATAATAATAAACTGTTTTTTCTAGTATATAATTTTTCTTCCGATAGTATATTTTTATGATAAGATAGACAAACTTTTAATGCAGTATGGTGTAGAATGCTTATGTTGTATGAAATATTTTAAAAAAAGCAGATAAATTTTGTTTTAAAGAACGCAAGAGCATTTTCCAAATTTTGACAGGTGATATCATATGAAGATTTTTTTTGTTATTTATGGAAAGCTAATCAGTTCTATGTTCAAGCTCTTTACATTATAACATGAAATCAAATTACTGAACGTTTCCATAAATAGAAATTTATCTAATTACATTTTTATTCATACTAAATGTTACTATCAGGAATGTAAATTTTCTTCCGATAGTATATTTTTATGTTAAGATAAACAAACTATTAATGCAGTATAGTGAAGAATGCTTATGTTGTATGAAATATTTTAAAAAAAGCAGATAAATTTTGTTCTAAAGAACGCGAGAGCATTTTCCAAATTTTGACAGGTGATATCATATGAAGATTTTTTTTGTTATTTATGGAAAGCTAATCAGTTCTATGTTCAAGCTCTTTACATTATAACATGAAATCAAATTACTGAACGTTTCCATAAATAGAAATTTATCTAATTACATTTTTATTCATACTAAATGTTACTAACAGGAATATAAATTTTCTTCCGATAGTATATTTTTATGTTAAGATAGACAAACTATTAATGCAGTATAGTGAAGACTGCTTATGTTGTATGAAATATTTTAAAAAAAGCAGATAAATTTTGTTTCAAAGAGCGTTAGAGCATTTTGACAATGTTGACACGTGATATCATATGAAGAAATTTTATGATATCTATGAAAAGCTAATCAGTTCTAAGTTCAAGCTATTAATATTCTTATATCAATATGAAATCAATGAACTGAACATTGCCAAATATAAAAAAATTCTCTTGTTACATATAAGTTTCATACAAATATCCATTAAATAAAATATAATTTTTGAAACCGTTGAATATTTTTCTTTTAACATTGACCAACTTTGAATACAATTTTATGAAGATTCTTGGTGTTGTATAAATAGTTGAAACCAAATTAAAATATCTCTAATTTCCAGGTCGTGAGAGCATTTTTTCAGTTTTAATAGATGAAATCATAAAGAAACATTGGGAAAAAATGAACCGTTGTCTATGGAAAACTAATCAGCTCTAAGTTTATGGACTTAACACATGTGATATCAATATGAAGTCAATCGGACTTATAGTTTGGGCTGCAGAGAGGACACAAAAAAAAAAGAACGTAAATGATGAATTCATAGAGAAGAAATCAAAAATTGTCTATGGAAAACTAATCAGCTCTAGGTCTTTGCACTTTACACATATGATGTTAATATGAAGTCGATCAGACTTATAGTTTGGGCTGTAGAGAGGACACAAAAAAGATAAATGCTACGGCGTACGGCGTACGGCGTACAGCGTATACGCCATACACACAAACACATCACGACGAAACTCATAGTGTGCATTCTCTACATGATACCCATTGAGAAATTGATGTAAAAAAAATACGCTTAAATTTTGCGAAATCATGACTCTCCCCTATTCCATAGTGTGGAGAGTAAAAATGAAAATTTATTGCAATTAATCAATGTTTCTAGTTCAAAGAAGCGAGATACATAGCAAAATAGATTAACAACATACTTATTAATTTCATTTCGACAATTCATTTTCTATATTGAAAAGTGTGTTTTGGTAAATTACGTAGAAGTATTGATAGAGATTGCAGGTAAATATTGAGATATTCTGTTATTTATTAATTGAAAAAGAATTGTGATCATAATATTGTGACGACCCTATTAATTTTAAGAAACAAACTTGGAGCCATGCTTGGAGCAAACTCCTCAAACTGGCTGCAATAAAAATTTAATTAAAAAAACTCACGATTCTTTTTTTTCCGTTAAAGTGATTACAATAGCTAGTCCCATTTTAGTCCTTTTATTATGAATTGACTTTCCAGAATTGCATAAATTTTCTGAGGTAGAACTATTAATGCTATTCCTACTATTCTGCAAAAAAAAATAATAAAGACATAACTATAAATAAGAAATAGAAAAAGATAACATATACATACAAACCATGCCATTTCTGTATTTGGGAAACACAGAAAGATCCTAGGGTCATATTTTAGGTACATACTTGCATTTTCTTTTACATATTATTTTAACATGATACACGAATAATATTTATGTATTTTTATAGTGCCGTTTAATGATTCAAGATCATTCCAAGGGCGGTGATAATTCAGTTTTGTGCTGCTTTACGAAACAAGGCTGTTTCAGTCCTTTAGTGAAAGTGCTCATACTTTGAACACTAGACATCTGGAGGCAGTGCATTCCACTTAATAGGACCGCTCACACTAAAGCATCGGTCATAGTAAGCTACTTTGTTGACTCTGTCCAACTCATTTAGAGAGTTGTTACTATGTGATCCAGATGATCTGAGTGTGAGATGCCTCCCAGAGCTCATTTCTCCAGGGCTTAATGGAAATCACGCGCACGATTTACGTCCGCTCACACTGGGAGCTCACCGTCAGAAAGTGATTCATAGCGTATGCGATGGCTGCTTATGTTAAATGTTGTTTACGACGTGATTGGCTCCTTGTGACATGCCCTCCCTGCCTTGTTCTTTGGTAATACTTTGTCTTATTTTTGTTTGGTGGCTGCGTAGTTATTTTCGTTACGGTATTATTAATATTATTATTGTTGTTGTATTGTGTGTCATTTTTTATTTATTTACTTATTTAACATCTTGTTTTTTAACAATATTACAAATAAATTTACAAAATACATAATGATATAGGTACTATGGTAAAATTGTTGCATTACCTCATCAAAAAGATTAAAACCTTATGCTTGATGAGGGAATCATTTGAGATTAGATAAAAGGTAGAAATAATACATAGTTATGCAACGGTGAAAAAAAAAAAAAAACAAATATATTTATAAAAAAAACAAATATGTATATATATATAAAAAAACAATAGGAAACGGGAAATTCGAAACAATTTTGGTCATATCAATATTACCTACACCAGTTTAGATTGTGAAATGTTTTTTCAGTCTTTGTTTGAACTTTTTAAAATCATCATATCTGTTTAATTTCATATGGGAGGCAATTGAAATTCTTTATTCCCATATAAATGTAATTGTTTTGCATTTGTCTAGTATTACATTTATGAATTTTGAAATTGCTTCGGAATCGTAGTGACATATTTTTATCAAACTTTTGCATTACATTATCTTTAAAAATTTGTATAATTGACGTTTTTTATAAATATCTTCTATTTTAAGAACTTTGAATGTATCAAAAAGACATATAAAATGTTTTTCCAGGTACTTGGTAGACAGACTCCGTCATCTCTATTGTTCATTATATCTTTTTTTTTTATATATTTCTATAGCTTCCCTGTAAATGCTGAGAGGTTCACTGTTTAAACTCGTTATTATTTTTGAATGGTCAAAATCTATTATATTATGTCCTGCTGTGTACAAGTAAGGATGTAAGTTTTTTGTTTCTCATGTCGACTCTGTTCTCCGTTATTCGTGCTTCGTCTTTTCGGTTGCTTCTTCCTACATAAGTTTTATTACACGATCCGTACAGTATTTCATATAATCCATGAGCTTCAAATGGAATAATATCAAGTTGATATTTTATTACTTGTACTGAAAACGGTTCATATGTTGTATTTGTTTAATAAAGACGGCTGATTTTATAGGTGACAACTTTGATATAATATATTATGGTAGTTGGGCTGTTGATAATTTTTTTTTTTTATATAAAATGAATATGTCCTTGTTAAACAAGTACATATACATCTTCCTACATTCTCTATATTAAGCATAAATGCTTGAGCTATAGGTGAACGAAATCGGTCGAGGCAGGATTCGAACTTGCGACCACTGGATTACTAGCCCAGCGCACTAACCGCTCTACCATCGATCCATCTAAAATGGTGTTTCATTGGGTTTTTCTTTAACTGCTTTGTTTATTTACTGCTTTGTTCTGAGAAACCATTGCAACGTAGGTCACTTTTCGTGTACCTATTCTAATTCTTGTTTTTTATGCTCGTGGTCTGCAATGTGATTTTTTTTGCTAATTAGTCATGTTTTTGAAAGCTCGAATGTTGAAAAAATCAATTAAATAATATGCAAAATGACAGAAAAAATGTATTCAACATTTAAACCAGCTAAAAATGAATATTTTTGTCGAAGGTTTCAAGTATCTCAGATGAGTAGTTATTGAGATATGACGATTTTAATTTTGTCCAAAAATTGCGGAGCACTGAGGTATTACATTGTTTATAATATGTGTAGCACGGAAAAGGTTAAGAAAGTTTGTCAACACATAGTGCACCCGTGAACATCTGTATTGTAACCTACATATATATACATATTTCTCTGATACACCTCTTGGAATAAATTTTGGTGCTAGGTTGTTCAAAGAATTAAACACCATCAAACAAATTTTGTAGTCAACTCGCTCTGGTAGTAAGAATGTGTATGCATAACTTTTCAACGCTTTGAACTAAATGTCATATTATAATAATAAACACTTTCTTGCACCCTGCGCAAATGGTTTATTGCCAAATGGCAAGTTCTTCCAACTAACCAGTTATTCCACCCCAGAGAAGCAATATTTGCGAGAAATGAATTTAAATAAATTTCTCCTCTGCTAGGAATCGAACCCAAGACGCCTGCACAGAAGCCGAACGGCTTACCAACTGTGCCACGGTGGTTGGTATGCCTACTCTGAATGAAAAAAATATAGGTAGGTATATGAAATTCAAATGAAATGAAAAATTATCATAAAATTAATCCAACACATTGAGCTGAGTAAGAGAAGATAGCAAGAGAAATTGCTAATTTTAGTCAGGGAAACAGTTAATTTTTATATGTTGACTAGAAACACAGCCTTAAAAAACAGTTAAATTATGAAAACTATAGTCAAATTTGTACTTATTTACTAAATAATTAAATAGCTCACTTTGTGTTCCCTTATATTTGAATTGGATGATATAGTTACTTCAGGAAGTGCTGTATTATCCAGAGAAGTCGATAAATGGTGACTTAAACGCCATTGTAAACTACTGGGCATATTCATTTGTGTTACATCAATGGCATCTGAAATCAAAAGGTACTTTAATATTAATTCTCTTAAGTCTTTATTTGGTCAGATTATATTATTTTTGTTGATACTTGTTTTATGTAATTACATATATGGCATTTTGATTCATTCTCCTATATTACACTAATACATATTACTTTATGCCTATTTTCAGATAATTTAATAAAATCCCAATAATGTATACCTATATCATGAAGGTTCATAGACTTCAAATCCATAGGTTCTAGATTTTTCCATTGGATCTCAGTTTAATCAAGTGATATAATATAGAGCATTGAATAATTGATATCATAAAAGACATTGAATGAATGATCCAGCTAAGGTGAAATGCTATGTTTAGTGATAAATTGTCTAGTACATAATTTGTGAGTAAAAATAAAAACAAATATTCATGCCGCCGATTATTGAAAAATGACCCTTTGAGAGATGTTGTGTCTATTTTGACTGACTATTAGTCAAATTATTTAAATAATACTCATTTAATTATCATAATTCATAAATTTGCTGTCCACGACTAATAAACAATATGCTTACTTTCTGAATGATCCAATTCTCCAGAATGGTTAATACTGTCATCTCTATCCCAGAAGTATGGAGAAGAATCATAATTGCAGTTGCATCCAATACTACTATGTGAAGAAAGTTCACTACAAAAACCTGGAATTTAATACAACCTATTATTTTAACATTATGCTAAAAATCAAAATATAGAATATTATAAGCAACTATTATTTACAGCTAGTCATACTAAGGGGAATATATTTGATGGAAATATTAATCAATATATCAAAATAAAAATGTATAAAGAACACACATGTTTTATTTCATTTGGTTCATAATAACAACAAAACTCATTTGACATTAAATGGAATTCCTTTGCAATGTATAAGTAATATACAATATTAAAAAAGGAAAATGACTATATCAATAAATAGGTTAAAACATTTCAAATGATTTTGCTAATACTCAGAGGCACATTGTAAAATTAAACCATCATCAGAAGGGTAGTGGTGGTTGCTTTATGAGTCTTATATAAAAAAAAAAACTGTTAGTTTACCATAAATAAATAAACCAAAATCACCTGAATCATCTTTATTCAAATACCAATTGATGGATAAGTGATCATCCATATTAAGCAGAGACATGTGGCACGGAGAAGATGGATCAATATTGTTGCTATAACTTTGTGAACAAAAGGTTGATTTTCCAACATTACATAAATCTCCATTTTCTGTAGTACTATTACTAGATATGCTGCCTTGACTAGATGTATAATTGTCATTAGATTCACATTTCCGCCTTCCAGGATTGCAGTAAACTTTAGTACACATCAATCTAAAGGCAAAAAACATATACTGTCATGTAGGGTGACTTTGATCCAAAATTTACAAACTAATCTTCAAAGGTAACAGCATCCATCCATCCATCCACTTTTCGTTCTATTATAACGAGTAGCTTCAGGACCACCTTCCATCCAAGTAGACCATTGATGTTCTGATTTGAAAATAGCATACATAAGGTGGAATAGTATATCCTGCAGGACTATTACAGTACATGAATGTAAAATTAGCCTTTGTGGAGTTTATTTTATTTTAATATAGCTTCTCGGACAACTAACAGGTACTATGTCAAATAATTATTTAACACACACCCAATAACAAGTTGCCACATTATGGAGACTTACGATATCAATTGTCAAACAGATTCAGACTGAAAACACAATTAAAAACTGTGTCTCCACCGGGAATCGAACCCGGAAGCCTTGGATCAGCAGTCAGATACCCAACCAACTGAACCACAAAGGCCGACATGTTTTCAGTGTCACTATCTGTCTCATTCTAACTCATGTACAATATGGTTTCACTATTTGTCTTACTTTAACACATGTACAATCTTACGCGAAGTCCTACATAGGCGATTCAAAGCGAATGCGAAGCGGCGCGGCGGGAAAATAAAAAACATTCGGTAACTATGGAAGTGTCCTACGTTACCGACCGCGAGTAGGTTCCGATGCGGTGTGGCGCGAAGCGAACGCGATCAGTTGGTTTGATATTTTCGCGCGAATTGAAAGTGGTGCCATTGTTTTTTTGAAATTTCAGAAACAGAAATTTTAATTTTTGTCCATGAACGTCACATATTATGGGACAAAAGAAATATTTTTATGAATGGGAGGATTTGGCAAAAATAAATGGGACTACAAGTAAACACATTTATTTATTATTGCTATTTTACAAATAGTAAAAAAAGTTTTCTCTCGCTTGCAAAAATGGCAAATTTGATATGATTCCCGGAAAGATGTAAATTTAGTCTCATTTATTAATTCAAGATCACGTAATTCTTCATACAAATTGTGATAATACCCATAAATATGCCTCTCTAAGTACACAATATTTGTTTCACTTTTCTGCCGTACATAATTCTTGAGCATTTTATATTTAAGAAACGAATTTTTCAATAATATTCGCTACGTACTACGTACATCCATGACAGTAGCTGGCGGCAGAGGGAACGATTCGCGCACACGTAGGACAGAGCCGCCGCGTCGCACCGCATTGAATTCGCTTGTATCCGCATCGCATCGAAATCGCGTTCGCTTTGAATCGCCAACGTAGGACGTCGCATTACTGTTGGTGCACAATGGTAGCTCTATCTTTTTTTTTTTAAATCCTTCTAGAGGCTTCTTCACGTCAGCTCGATATGTAGCTCATTGTGAATGATTGGCTTCTAGAGGTCTTCCCATAGTCCAATCTCTCGAATGAATCTTAAGATCTTCAGTGGGCTGGCTTCTCTGATTTGTGTTTCATCAGCGATGTGAGTGCCAAATATTCTGGCTCTTGTTTGCATCAGTGGTTCACAGTCCTTGAGCAGGTGTAGCGGAGTTTCATGTTTGTCTAGGCAAAATCTGCATAGATGCATGTCTGCTAAGTTCATTGTGCATAGGTGTTTATTCAATCTACAATGTCCAGTCAGTGTTCTGATTAGAATTCTTATATTTTCTCTATTAAGAGTAAGAATTTGTTTAGATCTTTTAGCTGAGGAGCCTGAGATCATTGATGTTGCATGCTTTTGTCCTGATAGGTTAAGCCAGTTTTGTTTAGCTTTTTCTAGCATGTTTTTGTATAATATTGTTTTAATGACACTATTGGTTAAGAAGCAGTAAGGTTCTGGTCCATAGGTAACTGAGTCAGCCCCCATATTTGCAAGTTTGTCGGCCTCTTTATTGCCTTTGTAGCTTGAGTGTCTTGAGTGTCTATCTGTTTTACTTCGTACTGAACAAGTTTATAAGGGATTGATTCGAAATTGGCTCACTTTGCTATAATTTTTTTTTTAATTTAAAGCATAAATGATAAAGTGTTTTAGAACCTTACTGCTTCTTAACCAATAGTGTCATTAAAACAATATTATACAACAACATGCTAGAAAAAGCTAAACAAAATTGGCTTAACCTATCAGGACAAAAGCATGCAAAATCAATGATCTCAGGCTTCTCAGCTAAAGGATCTAAACAAATTCTTACTCTCAACAGAGAAAATATAAGAATTCTAATCAGAACACTGACTGGACATTGTAGATTAAATAAACACCTATGCACAATGAACTTAGCAGACATGTATCTATGCAGATTCTGCCTAGACGAACATGAAACTCCGCTACACCTGCTCAAGGACTGTGAACCACTGATGCAAACAAGAGCCAGAATATTTGGCACTCACATCGCTGATGAAACACAAATCAGGGAAGCCAGCCCACTGAAGATCTTAAGATTCATTCGAGAGATTGGACTATGGGAAGACCTCTAGAAGCCAATCATTCACAATGAGCTACATATCAAGCTGACGTGAAGAAGCCTCTAGAAGGATTTAAAAAAAAAAAAAAAAAAGTGTTTTACCATTTTTAAAATCTTAACTAAATGGGCTATCTTATAAAGAAACTTGCCATGTTCTGTGTAGTACATTTTTTTTACAGGGTGATTCTTAAAGGGTGATTCAGTTATGTCTGGCCTTTCCCAACGAAAACTGGTAGTGGCAGACAACATAAAATTCCTCGGAGTCATACTTGACGCAAAGTTGCAGTGGACACCTCACATTGAGACAATATCTAAGAAGCTGTGCTCAGCAATTTATGCGATAAAAAAAATTAAGGAAACTTGTGGCGAAGTGGCAGCTAGATCTGTATACTTTGCTTACTTCCAGAGTATTATGTCATATGGAATTTTATTCTGGGGCAGAGGGGCTGATTGGAGCCGAATTTTTATACTTCAGAAACGTGCAATTAGAGCATTGAAAAGCATGGGGTCAAGGGAGTCGTGCAAAGATTATTTTAAAGAATTAGACATACTCACACTTCCTGGCATGTATATTTATGAATGCCTACTATATGCACGCAAAAACATGCCCAACACCCCTCTGAACTCGGAATATCACGATTATAACACTCGCTCAAAGGGAAGTATCCGACCCGTGGAGCACAGATTAGCAAAATTATCTAAAAGCTTTATTTGTCTCAGTGTGCGTCTATTCAACAAGCTGCCTGAAGGAATCAAGTCTCTGAATGTTGATAAATTTCGAGGAGCAGTGAAGACGTACCTCGTTGATAAATCTTTTTATTCTGTGGACGAAATGCTGGAGTGAACCATTTACATTCACTTCAGCATTGAATTGACTATAAAAAATTGTCCATTATATTTTTATATATTTTATAAAACTATGAGTGTAAAATTGACGAGTCCAAGTACCCGAGCTAGGGTCTACGGACGATAAACAACAATAAACAATAAACAATAAAGGTTGGTCATGAAAATTTGTAGACTTTTTACTAAAAAAAAATTTTTTTTTGCTCTAAATTTAACATGTATGGTTTTAATTTGCACATGTGACTAATAGCATGGTTATTCAGAATTACGTTACAAAATTAAAACTGAGAAATTTGAAAATTTGTAGCCACAGGACCTAAAAATGTGGTGCAGGATGTCGATTTTTTAAAAAATTATAAATAAACAGTGGAATAAGTTATAAACGTTTTTTTTATTTTTAATGTTTATTAAAAATTTTAAGAAAAATAAAAAAAAATTGTTGCAAAAACTAAGCGACTAAATTTTTTTTCCATATTATATCATAAACTGTCATAACCTAGCCTACGTCTAGTACTCAGCAAATGGTTGACTTTTGGAACACCCTGTATATAATATTTGTATGTTTAATGTTAGTTTGAAAAATGTATTTAATATTTTAGAAATGAGTGAGTACTTGCATGAGTTTTAATTTATAAGAAAATCAGATTAAAATCACAAACAAGACTCTCCGAGTACATGCCTTAAAAAGAGTTAAACATGATATTTGTTTATTGTATTGTTGCATTTGTCTCAGGGGCCAGATAAAATTTTATAAGTGGCAATGGTACTTAATCTCAAACAAGCAGTTGTGATAAAATTGTAATAAATTGCAGGGAGTAAGAAGGTAAAATCTAATGCTAACTAAATTCAATTGTTTTATTTGTCTCATTGAACAAGAAATAATGTTGTCTATTGACGAAGTTCACAGACATGTCAAAATTTTTATTTGACACGAAATAATCATAGCTATTATACACAGTAAGAAAATTTAATAATCATATGCTTTTATTGTGAGTTAAGTATTAATTGTATCCTATGAAAATAGCTCAAAATGTCACAATAGTCTCCGAAGAGGTTCTATGCAGTTTTGTTACTCTTCTGCGGGAATAATACAGATTATTATTTATTTTCATTTATACAGGTGTCATGTAAAAAAAAATCAAATATTTTTATATATATTTCAATAAAAATAAAAACCTTTGTGGAGCATTAAGTATATGCACTTTTAAAGACATTCCTTTGTAATTCATGGCAACTGATCCAAAAATCATCTCCCCTAACAGGATCACATCGGGACTCATCATTTTACACTGAAACATAAACACATAAGTTTATGGAAATACTTTGTCGGTTTAATTTATAAATAACTTATTTAAAAAATTTACGTTTTGAATATGTCTGTACAATTGTCAACTGAAATATTATAATATAAAATTATGTATATAATACAAAAACAAAATATCTGGAATGAATAAATTTCCAAGTATATGTTATGAGAAAAAATTAGATGATCTTTCACCAAAATGACGCTTTGTGTAAATCTATTATAATTCTGCTTTTAGAAAGACTTATAATCATTTTTTTAGAAAAAGAATGGCAGGGATTGCTTTTGAGGTTTTAGAAACTGAACTACCTTTGAAATAAAAATAATAACTTCAATATTATTTCTTTGGTTTCTTATATTTTATTTGTTTTAAGCTTAACGATTTAAGATTAATATTTTTCATTTCTACATCAATATATTATCCCTTTCCACAAGCTAATCGGCTTTAAGAGGGTGGAGATATTGTAAATTATATAAATTTATAAACTTTGTATGTTCGTATATTTTGTTATGACTAAAAAAAAAAAAATTCATTAATAATATTGGTACTAAAGACATACCTGCACACCAAGGCTGTCCATATTATTTATATTTTCCCTAGATTTATTAATTCCTTTATTTGCATTTTTTGTTTTACATTCAGCTTTGAATGAGATGAGTGTAGATTTTTCTGAAGATATATCTTCAAAGGCAGATGAATCAAAAAGAAGTTTCCTTCCCTTCCATTCACATTCTCTAAATAATAACACTCGTACTTGGGTCTTATTAAAGGAAAATGGCCTAAAAATAAATATATTTACTAATAAGAAAATTTCATCATGACTATTTTAAATATAAACATTGGAATCATCATTTTCTAAAAAGAAAATAGGTTCTCTCACTTGAAAGATTTTTAAAATGAATTTTGATATAAGCACATATATACATATTTTAAACCAATGTGAAGACGCGCCCTTAAAAGTTTCACGGATAGGCGTGAGCAAGAAAAATGTTCACATTGTTTCAAATGTATTTTTTATGAAAAGTAATATAATATTGTAATTGAAAATTGGTTAAAATAAATAAAAGAACATCGTATTTAATAAAGAAATGTTCTATTAGAACTAAATAACAAAAAATCGCACATTCATGCATATATTAAAAATCTTAACAATGACCTTGAATTTTGGTTGACTTGAGGGGATAATTTTGTTTTTATTTATTTATTCAACATAATTTAATTTATACAAGATCCCACTAACCAGTATATGGTTATCAGTGGGTTTTTATACTAACCAACTATGAAAAAAAAAATGAATTTGGTCTAACAATAGAAAAATGTTATAAGAGATCCAAAACAACATCAGAATAAAAACAAAGAAAAACCATATAGAAAAAACCCAATAATACAATAGAGTAAGAACAAAAATAAAAGGAAAAAAATTAAAATAAAAGGAAGGAAAAAAACATTATTCGTTTAAAATGAATTTTTTACAGGATATTTTGATTTTATTAATCTTTGAATTTAATCCAATTAAGTCTGAGGGCAAGCTGTTAAAAATTCTCATAGCGCACCTTCTCACGGGTTAAAAACTTTTAAAATAATTGACATATAGTTGTTGCTAAATAACTTTTAGCCGAGAAGGGAAACTTTTTTAACTTTTTTTTTTTTTTGATTTGCACGTAAACCAACGAAGCAAAAGACACAAATTTGTGATCTGCGCAACCGGAAGCTCGTTCAAGGTGTTTGGCGATTATTATGCTAAAATGAAACACCAAAGTTTCAGATTAAATGTTTATTAATTAAAGGCATAATTTAAAATGGTATCTAATGGTGGTAATTTGATAGACCAAAACAGTTAATGCCTTAAATTAAATTATGCAATTAAAATTTTTTGAATTTTATTCTGTCATGGAGTATCACCAAGAATTGTCTGTCCACAAATAAAAAAAATAATTTTTGAACAAATTTTTAACATTTTATTATACAAAAAGCATGACCAAAATACAGAAGTTGTTTAATCTTATTTAACAACTCGCAAAGATTAATTCCTATTTTTTGATAAGAATATAGGTAAATACAAAAAAACAATAGATGAAATGTATTGAATACTGTCACTTTTCGAGATTTTCAAGTAAAATTAAATTTGAAGTATTCAAACACTAGAAAGAAATAACTATTTAATGTTATTATAATATAAGCAATAATATTTAAGATATGAGATAAACATACTTATAATCATCATCGACGCTCGACTCTGACTTCGTAACCTTCCGAGATGGAAAAAGTCTATTGAATAAAGCCATTATAAAGAGAACAACCATATGAAAGTACACATCACTTCATTTTAAAATATTTGTACAAAAACTATACACCAAATTATATTCCTTTAGGAAATTTGTACTTTTCTGAAAGATGTTTTGATCCATCAGGAAAAATACATAGTGACATATAGGTGCTATTCAAGAACCCGTAAATAAAACGATCACGTGTGATAAAAGTCATATGACATTCGCTAGTAATGTTACAAATAGGAAAATCGCTATTCAAAATAAAATCGACATTTTTTTTACGTGATGCTACAAATAGCCCCATTTATATGGGCATATTGAGTAGGTACATGCGTATTCCCAACTCTAACTCGTGGACAATGACTTCAAGTAAAATTTACACACCCTAGGTAAATTTGGACTCGTCCGAATGGAGTAATGTGGTTACATATTTGTTTTGCCGCGAATTTTTCGACTAAATTATAAAACATTAATAAGTATTGATATTCGAAAGAATCAAAGAAGGTTTTAAATAGGAATATGCGCTTTGATTTGCTATAATTGTATAGTTATAACCGGTGTAAACAAACATTCACTTTCCCGGCTATTTTTACGTCAGGCGATTGATGACTTGTGGTTTGAAACAATCCTGGTTTGTCTGTTTAGTGTAATACTTTGTGAAATCTGCTGAAATCAAGGCTGAAATAGTGTTTTATATTATATACGTTTATTTTATACGTATTGTACTTTTCATGTTGTAAAACTCATGAGTTCTGGGGGTAATAAATCTTAGGATTGTGCTTCTCCGTGTCAAGAGATGTGAGACTATGGTTTCTGATTGTTTTTCTTTATTAAAGTGTTTGTAATTTCAATCTAATTGATATAATACTGTGTCGATATTTTTGTAATGATATCCCGGCAAGGATTCTTATTTTTTGTATTTATAAGTACATAACAACTATTCAACATAATCTTCCATTGACAATATTATCCAATAATAAAATGGCGGGAAGGTCACGTGACTCCTCTCGACCAATCGTAAAGGTGTAATTTCAAATTCAGCATTCTTTGTGTTTGTAAAATCAACATCAAAACAGTGTAGTTTTGTGAGAAGTACGATATTCAGCGGCATAATCTGTCAATTTTATGACAGAAAATACGTTTAAATGTGTGAAATAGAGGATTTGTCGCTGGGGCACCAGGATATTTATTTCAATAAATATTCGGTAAGTAGTTTTGTCGTAAAATAATACAAAAATATATTAGATTTGTGTTAAAAATCTAGCAAATATGTTTTTGCTACATGCATGTAAAAATGGAATCGTCCATTCGTAGCCATGTCCCGCTCTTTTTCTGTTTTGTATGCATATACTCTTATAGCTGTCATTTGTTTTTGATACAGATTACAAAAATGCTACATGCAATGTTTATGTTTTCAGTAGATTTTCGAGTTGTGTTTATTCATCGAAAACACAGACGCAATTGGTGTAATGAATGAATTATTTTTGTACAATTTTTAAATGAAATTTTGATAGAATACGCAAACTTTTAATATGTTATATTGCATCAAAACATCACGGAATATGACAATATTTTTCATTTTAGTTATTCCGATTTCAACGAGTTTGTTTCCTACTTATTTAAAAATATTGTTAATTATATATTAAATAAGTAGATTTGAATGCTTTGAATTTTGTATTTACAGTGAAAAGTTTATATTATTCAATGGATTGTTTCCTACTAATTTGAATGTTTCCCTGCAAAAGGCAATTTTATTATTCAATTCTATTCAGTTCTTTTAATATTTTAATTATTTTATTCTTGCACTTTTTTGTTTATGTTATATACAATTGTTTTTTACGCAGAAATAAAAATGTCAATTAAGAATAGAAGTACATGAGTAAAATCTCGAATGAATGTAACATACAAGTCTGAATAATCAGAGAGCATATATGCGACGATGTATGAAGTAAAATGAAGAAAATAATGTGTGTCGAAAATGGATTATGGCATTTAGTTATGAAATGTGATGGTATGTAAAAAAGAAGATATTAAATAATTTAATAAAATCTATTCACAATTAATTATTAAAAATAATGCAGTTACAATATTGCTAAAACAGCACAGCACGTCCAGTAATCTGGCATATTCATGAATGAAAAGTTCTCGAAACAAGAATATGCATTTTCGTATACTCCCTAAATTAAGTTTATTAATACAAACATAAACAATTTTCTCATTTTTTTACGTGCATTTCAGTAATCCAAATTTTCCGCTAATCTGGCACTCTTGTGTCTGCACATGTGGTGGATTAGTGAGATTGTACTGTAGTCAAAATTACATTGTGTAAAAAATATCTCAAGTATATGGTAACTATTCAAGAAATATAGACACGCATCATGCTTATAAACTTTAATAATAAAATATATTTTCAGGATTGCTTTATAAGTGGAACCATGGATCTCTATATAACGGATTCCTTGCAAGATATGCTTGATATGGACATTAAATCTGAAATGGCAACCGATCTCGGAAGTACTACAGATTTAACGGTATGTTTAAATATGCTACGGACAAGTCTTTCTGATATATATTTCAACATCAGTGGTAAAATTTAATGACAATTTACTTAATAAGCTGTCATTAGTTCATGATCAGATGGCTATTTATTTCATTGAAATAGTTCTTTGTTAAGATTTAAACTATTTATAATACAATTTTGTGTTTCAAAACAACTATTGATGAATTATAAACATTTTGTATACAAATGATAGGATGTTGTTTGATAATAATTATTAGTCAAAGTTATATAATTTTGATTGGATATTTCCTAATTTCATTGTTATTCCTTCCATACGTGGAGAGTTTATTGCCTAATGGCATACTCGAGTATTTCAAAGTGTTTTTGGTCCAAAGAAACAAGAATTGCATGATAATTCTTTTTTCTTTCTATCAGGAATTGAGCCCAGGATAATGGCATAGAAGTCAATCGACTTCTACTATGTCGTAGCGGATTGAGAGAGTATTTTAGTTGTAATTGATCAAATAATTTACAATGTTTTGTGAAATTATTTTTGTAGGATACTTTGGGAGTGAGCTTCTCAGATCTTCCGCCATTATTAGATATTGAAATGGATAATGCAACTACTTGGATTACAGGCAGCAACTCCAGTTTACACAGTTCATCAAATTTTGTTCATAATCTTGATTTGTATGGATCAGAAGCAAATGCTGTAATGGTTAATCCAAATTCTGTCATGCCTTCTATATTCTCAGAATCTCCAGTGAAGTCAATCGTCAACCAGAATTCTTCTCATTTAATGTTTAATTCTGCCCATAAGGATTCACCGAGTTCGTCACCGTTACCGAGTCCATCGGAAGAAAAAAGTCATTTAACGTTTTCTCCAAACTCTATTAAATTTTCTAAAGTTAAAGAGGAGATAGACGAAGACAGTGTCGATAGTTTTATAGAATCAAAACCATCTGATATTTCAAACTTTGTATTTATTAAGAGAGATAATCTGGAACAGATAAAGAAAGATCTGAACGGTGATTTAGATTCAAAACCGACAAAAATTTCTTCAATTCCGACATTGAGAATCAAAAGTCAACCTGAAATAAAGATAGGCAATCGAGGTTGTTCGGTGCTTAATTCCAATCAGAGAATAAATAGCACTCAATATGTTGCTGGTCAGATGTTAAGTCCAAAAGTTATATCTAGTAGTATTCAAATACTTGGACGCAAATCTCTCCTCTCTAATGGAAACAAAAACACTGCAACAATTTTAATTGATAATGGAACATTCAACAGCAGTCGACAAGTTATCAAGACAACAATGTCAAATACAGCATTCACTGATAACAACAGTACCAAATATATATCTGGAAATAAAGTGACATTAACTGGTGAATTTCCTAAACCTGCATATTCATATTCTTGTCTAATTGCCATGGCTCTCAAAAACTCTAGGACAGGCAGTTTACCTGTTTCTGAGATTTATAATTTTATGTGGTTAGTATTTATTATTTTACTAGTACAAACTTTTACATGTATCAATTTTAATTCATAAATATGACAAATTATTCATTTCAGTCGCACAGTTCAAAAATAAAATAATTCTTAAGATTCATTCTCACAAAAAGAGTAACTACATTTATATTACAAAAATATTTTGGAATACTTACTTGAAAGCCAATACTGGATGAAACAAATCTGAAATTATTCCACTGTATTTCCATTTTTTGTTTTAAAAGAATGAATATGTCCTTTTAACAAGTATATTCCTCAAATTTAGCATAAATGCTTGTGCTATAGGTAAACAAACTCGGTCATGGCAGGATTCAAACTCGCGACCACTGGATTACCAATGGGTTGCCACCACTCATTTATTTTATAAAATATTCTTTTTAACGGTGAAGTGTTTTTGGATCAAGTACGGTACTATTATATATGTTGGTAAAATAAGCAAATGAACTAAATCAGCTTATCTTGTTGATTTATAATTTATTTTGTGTGGTTTTATGATACAAGATCATTTCAAGGGCGCTATTGCTTTTAATTATTGTGGGATCTATGAAATGAAACAATAAGTAATTTAATGAACGTGTCCAGACTTGTATAAATAATACTGTCTTAAATTATTTGTTTTTACTTGTTTTACATCATATTATGTTGTTTATGATTACAGTCAACATTTTCCCTATTTCAAAACTGCACCTAATGGATGGAAAAATTCAGTCAGACACAATCTTAGCCTTAATAAATGCTTTGAAAAAATTGAAAAACCTTCTACAAATGGGGGTCAACGAAAAGGTAAATATTTTTTTTTTTTTAAATGAATATGTCCTTGTTAAACAAGTACATATACATCTTCCTACGTTCCCTAAAATAAGCAAATAAATGCTTGTGCTTAGGTGAATGAAATCGGTCGAGGCAGGATTCGAACTCGCGACCACTGGATTACTAGCCCAGCGCGCTAACCGCTCTGCCACCGACCCATCCATATTACATGAACTTAATTTTATATATTGTCCGAACATGCACAAAATGCTAAAATTGCTATAAAATGAAGTTCTGGAAGAATAAAGCTTACCTAGCCTAACCTTAAATACTATAATCCCAAAATCCCGATAATCTGAACAGGGGTAGTTGTTGCTAATTAGGATTATAGAGAATACTGTATATTTATTAAAATGTAAAAGTTTCTTAACTATTTTTTTGTATCTCAAATTATTTAGGTTGTTTATGGGCCATGAATCCATCAAAAGTAGGAAAAATGGACGAAGAAGTGCAAAAGTGGTCACGTAAAGATCCTCAGGCCATCCGTAAAGCAATGGTACGTCCCGACAGTTTGGAAGCACTAGAACGAGGGGAGATGAAATATTGTAGCTCAGAGGAAGCAGCAACTGCTGAAGATGAATGTTCCGATGATGACTTAGATGTTGATGAAATGATTCAACCAGAAGATCATAATACAGATATTGAGGTATGTTTTATAATAAATTGGTATGTAGGTATATGTATACAGGATGTCCCAAAACTCAACGATTATCTGAGTACAGGGTATACTGCTAGTTTATGACAGTTTATTAATGAATATGAAGTAGGTAGTTTTTGTAAATAAATAACAAAGTTTTGTTGCATCTTATATTTATTTGCTTACAATTGTAGTTTTGAGATACTATTTTCATAAGTGATGCTAAATGTTTCCGACATTGAAGATGATAACTTGGTTCATTAATTTGATGATTATGGCCCAGTATTTCAGTCGGCCCTTAGGAGTTTAACTCAAGTTTAACAAAAATATTGCGTATTTCAGTACCTAATCTTCCCTTAAATACGTCACTAAACGACAAATATTTAACTCAACGTTTCTGGCGGATCGCGTGTCTTAATCTTGAGTTAAGTATTGTTTCTAGTCTTTTTCGCCAGGTGGCGTACTAATCGCCGCACGCTTTAATGTTTTATTTCATTTTATACTACAAATAACTATGCATAATAATTATAATCATGATTTATTTTTGTTGTTAAAATAAAAGACTTGATATAGAAGTGGTTCATGTATTTAATATTTATTTTCTTTTTTACATAATTATGATGTATTGCCTGACAACAAACGAAATAAACATAATGAAACTTCAGGCACGCAACTTTATTTTTGCGATGTTTTTTCATCCCACTTTTTAAATTGATCCATCCTGTTTCTATATATAATGTGTATTCTTAAATTTTCTACATAAGACACTATTTTACCATTATCACTTAGTTCCATATCCATCTGTAAAATGTACATACATTTTGCATTGAAGAACTACGTACGTAGTACATATTCAATGACATTTTTTCACTACAATGTTTGATTTTAATTAAAAAAAACATCGATCGGTATAAAAAATTGAAAAAGTAACATGCTGTGTAATGAAACAAATAAAATAATGTGTTGTTATAATAATAAAATAATATTTAGTCACAGCTTCGCGTCACGTATCATTTAAGGTTATTACAATTTTGACAGATGCGTTATAGACAATAACCATAGAAAAACGTAAAATATATCTATAGTTGAAGATTACGTAACTGACGTTTCATTTTGCACTGAAATACGCGAATGAAATTTAATCTTCCCTAAACTTTTAACTTGGATTACCAAATCCAACGATTTAAGGGCCAACTGAAATCTCGGGCCTATATGTCTTTTTTAAACAAGTAAATGTTGTTCTTTTTCAGGTGATGGACAGTGCATATGATGAAGTGGATGTGGAAGAAAGCATTCCTTTAAAATTGGAGTTTTCATTGGCATCCCAATTTCATCAAACAGGTCAGTAGTTTGAATGTTATCATCCATGGTTTAGTTGATTGTAGTCTTAGTCTTAGGTTCAATCTATAATAATATTGTTACATTTTAATTTGCAAGATAATCTACAAACAGGTCAGTAGTTTGAATGTTATCATCCATGGTTTAGTTGATTGTAGTCTTAGTCTTAGGTTCAATCTATAATAATATTGTTACATTTTAATTTGCAAGATAATCTACAAACAGGTCAGTAGTTTGAATGTTATCATCCATGGTTTAGTTGATTGTAGTCTTAGTCTTAGGTTCAATCTATAATAATATTGTTACATTTTAATTTGCAAGATAATCTACAAACAGGTCAGTAGTTTGAATGTTATCATCCATGGTTTAGTTGATTGTAGTCTTAGTCTTAGGTTCAATCTATAATAATATTGTTACATTTTAATTTGCAAGATAATCTACAAACAGGTCAGTAGTTTGAATGTTATCATCCATGGTTTAGTTGATTGTAGTCTTAGTCTTAGGTTCAATCTATAATAATATTGTTACATTTTAATTTGCAAGATAATCTACATATTTTGCATTCTTTGAGTTATATGTTCAATTTTTTCAAATACTGAAGACCGGGCAAATCCGATCCCAATTTCCAATTTTTTGCAAAGAACCTACCTTTGTAACGTAGAATAATGCAGTAGGTAGATATGTTTTAATCATTATAGTTGATAAATTGAATGTACGATAAGTTCTAAATGAAAATTCAAAATTGGGATCAGATTGGAGTATACAGAGTAAGGTTACTGACCCCCAAGTCAAGATATACTAATATAATAAAGTTTAACATTTGATAACAAATAATTTTTGTATTTTCAGAAAGTCCAGCAAAAAGGGCAAAGGCCAGTTTATATCACTCTGTGAGTGCATCTCCCTCACAATCTAACCGAAGAAAAACTCCTCTGGTTAATCGAATAGCCTGAATATTTCCATTAATTTTAACAACCTAATCTAACTTTACATATTATTTTATTATTGACCAACACGTATTTATGCGAGCATGAACAGTCTTATGGAGTCTTGTATGGTATTGATTAATATCCTTGCAAAAAAATTTATGAGAATTTATTTATTGTTGTACTGTTCATAGCTTTCTAAATTCCTTGTGGAATGTGTATTGTCATAAATAATTAGATTTTGGAATAATATTGTAGATCTCGTTCTATGCTTTACATCTTGGAAATATTACAAATAATAATGTATATTTGATAACAAAATTTTATATTATGTGGAAACAATTTTGTATTATATAAAGAATAACTCGTTTTTATCACTGAGTTAAACTTCAAAACTGCCAGCAATAATATTTCTATTATATAATGTAATTTTAATAATATGATATTGTCTGTTTACTTTTGAAGTTAAACCCATTGATTAACTTTAAGTTTGATTTCAAATATTTAATAAGATCAAGCCTATATAATCAGTGGCGTAACTAGAAATTTTGGGACCTTATGCATTAATGATGTACGGGCCCCCTAACATTTTTTAAAAATATATATATTTTTTACATATAATACCTTTTTGCACAAAATAAATAGTATCCAAATAGGATATATAAGAACTACACTCTTACATATTTCAAATAAGCTCACCTATAAAAAAATCTTGTTTTATTATTTCTGAAATCCCTAATAACATTTTAAAGTTCTATTTTTAATAATTTATTTACGTTGTGTATGTTTTATTTTGACTTTCAATTTTTTAGCTTCAAAATAGGTAAAAGATTTTTTTCCGAATTTAGCGTGTTTAGAGATTTGGGTCCCTTGTCAAGCTGGGTCCTCACGCTTTGTATGCGGGCCCTGATGTTATGTAGCTATGCCACTGGATATAACATTTATCAATATAATGTATTGTGAATTATTTATACCTAAATATTAGTAGTTAATAACTTAATTGTGACTTGTTCCTCATGTATTTTTTATTTTCAAATGATTTTTCTACTAAGCACATATACATTTTCATTACATGCTATGCATATTTTGATATACAGGTAGCCCCCGTTAATTGATAATTGAAAAATAAATCTCATTATAATTCTCATTTAATCGAAAAAGAAATCTAATGAAGGCTGCGAAAAGCAAAAATTCCGCGATAAACGGGATTTAAAAAAAGTCAATGCTAAAAATAGCATCTTTTTGCAATCATTGCGGCTCAATACATTACAGGAGGTCCTTGTGTTATGGTGGCCACTCTTTGATACTAATTATTGATGGACTTTCTCTTCCACCAAGCACAATCAAATATTTTCATAGTTGCATATATAATTTTGTTTGTTCACCTATTTCTGGATCGTGAAAATCTTCTCATCCGAGAAGATGAAGCCAAATCTTAACGTGTTAGACAAATGTGCGAGTCGAGTCTCACTTTGTTCTGCTCTGGGATGAGTTCTTGAACTTTTTGGATCAAGTAGAACTTAAGCTGGAGATCAATTTTTAGTAAACGTTGAAAGCTCCAATCCAACACATTTCATCTATCACCAATATGATTGAGCTTTGATTGGGATTTCGCTTAATCTGCATCTTTAGCTTCAGAAACATCTCCGAGGAAGTAAACTTGTGTTGTGTCCCAAAATTGTATTTTTGCGATGTTACAATTATCACAATATGAAGTTGCGATACACAAAACATTTTCTTCACATTCAGATGTTTGAGCTCATGAGTGATAACCGGTTACGATTTTCTATACATAAAGAAAACACATTCACATTGTTACGTTTTAAATCCATTGCACAATATCTTTTTTGTTTTTCAACTTACAACATAAATTATGAACAACACTATAAAGCATCATCTCACCAAAAATTAACATTGGCTACTAGACACTACTGAGGTTAGTAGAACTTGACACCTCGGACCCTGTATTATGCACGTTTCATAAGATTTTACTAAATTTGAATTACTGATTCCTTATTTATTAAGGTACATAATTATAAAATTCAGTCTTTGCAAAGTAGAAATTTGTTATTTGAATCACGCTTTCTATATATTGTAGTAAAATAGTAATTATCTTTAATTTATTAAATAGCATGTGCTATAAATAATATGAATTTATGTGCTATTTTTGTATCAATGAATTTATTAATGCCAAGTAGATTGAGTTTGTACACTTTGTCTTAATATGTATCTATTTGCTTAACTTTTATTTTATATTGTGATATAATTCTAAATAATCACATGCGGTAAGTTACATAGTTGGTAAAATGTAAATATGATGGCAACTAACTTGTGATAAATCTTAGCTTTATCTCCATCATATCAAGTTCTCCATCATGAACAAACTTTAATTTAAATAAAAATAAAGGAGTAGTGTTGTTCTTCGAAATCAGTTGAGAATTTGATAATGAATTGCCTATTATAATAACGAATATTTGCTTTTTTCCTTAGAGGACTTATTATTTTGTACTTATTTAAAAAATAATTCACTTTCTTGTAAACTGCATAAGTGACAAGTTTATAGTCATTAGAAATTTCTTTCGACTAACCAGTGTTTTCAGCATGGTTTTCAGCCTATATTTTTATTTGTTATTCAACTATTTTATGTTTTTAATTCTTATTAAATTACATATCTTATTATGTCATTCAAGGATTCGGCGGATATTTTGTGGAATTTCATACTAACCATCTTTGACTTAATTACTACTATTTTTTTATGAGTCTCTTCGCAAGTTGTTTTGGAAGCGTTGTCTGACCGACGTGTAGAGACTCGAAAAAAATAGTGGTACCTATATAACTAGTAAAAGTCAAAAATGGTTAATATGCATTAACTTATGTTGTTTGTACCTATAAAATATCTAATTTTTTTCATTCTTAAAGCCATATTCAGGGTGTACAAATAAATGTATAAAAACAATTTCATACATATTGATCCGGCACACAGTTTATATAATTCAGGTCTCTATGTATTACTACTTTGTTTCTATCGAGATGTAATTAGTAACAAAAAAAAATATTACAACTATTATATTGTGACACTTCTCTTTTTTATGGTTTATAGTTTTTAAAAAATATTTGTCAATTTTTTCTTAGTTCATATAAATTGAGACCAATTTTATTTATTGTGATGGACTGTGTTTTTTCTGTATATTTTGTTTTAAAGAAGTTCATTAATATTTTCATTGATATACATATATTTTTTATATTTTCCTAAATTATAACACAATTCAATAATCAGTTTAAAAGTTTTTGGTTTACAAAGGCAATACAATTAGGTAGGTACTTAAACCAGCAGGGAAAGTCATGGTATATCGTGGTGTTAACCCATGGTATAAACCTATGCAGCAAGAGTATTCCATAGTGAAAATTTAAAAAATCGAATATCATTTTCATTCCGCCGTTGATTGTACTTGCCCTCTAGCCCCCCTAGACAACATGTCATATAACTCAATGTATGGAAGTGACAGTTATCTTTTCTTGAGCTAAATGACGTGTTGTCTAGGGGGTCAGGTCTCAATACTTGATATGTCCATAAAGGAACAATATGGGGAGCTTACAGATCAAATTAAATACTATGTGAAAGCTATATCAGTAACATTTAAGGACGTGTATTATTATTATTTTTAAGGTAATGCTTAAACTGAAGTCAGATTTATAGTAATGTGTATGTAAATTGAACGAACACCTGCTTTAAGTTGGTTAAACAATGTACGCTGTGAAGATAGCAGGATGTATCATTATTTCGAAGTATACATAATTAATTCATAGGCTGTGGATTGAGTGATTTTTACTGTGTCAATTTGTTGTGCAATTTTTTTAATACATATTTAATGTAACAAAAAAGAGATTATCTTTAATACACCGAAATCAAACTTAAAGCAGGCTTGACAAACAAATTTTTGTCGTTACGTGAAATTGATTCTGAAGAAGAGTATTATCGTTTAACAGGGCCGGATAAACGTGTTTTTGCGCCCGTAGCATTATATTTGAAACCGCCCCCCCCCCCCCCCACATTTTTTTGGAATAACGTGTTAATAAAAGCGGGATTTTTTACATACACACTTTCATGCCGAGCCTCTTTCCAGGTACGCAAAGAGAACCGAGTTCCAAAACTGCGGATTTTTGATTTATATAATTAAAATTTTAGGATTTTAAGCGTCCTTTTTAAGACAACCGCCCTGACTTCTTGTTCCTGATTGTTCTATGATTTATCCGGCCCTGTCGTTTAATTCCCAAGGAATTGTTTCCAATTTCCAACGACTGTTTCACGGAATTTTCATATGTTTTGTCAATGTTATTTTGTAATATGCCTTTAAAATCTACAACTATTTATGACCTAACCTTTACAAATGATACCAATTTCACAATCTATTTTATAAGTTCCTTATTTTAATACAGGGAGCGGCAGAAATATCTCCCCAATTTGAGGGCTATTAAAAAATACGTAATAGATTTTAGTCAAACTTTTATTATACCATAATAAGAATTATCATTGCCATTTATCGTAAATAAACTATCTAAATGATTAAAGTTTCAGTTACTTAAAAATTTATAACCCATGTTAGAATGGTTTTCCTGTCAGAGATTGCACCGTGTCGACTTATCCCGAAGTGTGTACGAAGTAATCGCTGCGTACAAATTACAGAATCACCATTTTTAAAATAAGTTTCGATGATGAACGTACGATGTTCACCGCTCCACGTCATGTTAGCGACTGACAATTGCAACACCAGAACTCCAATATGGAACCAGTCCGGACTCGCCTACTACCACTAGCGCTGAGCTACGACGGTGGCAAATTCGGGATTTATTTCTGCCGCTCCCTGTATAACTGAGAAAGTTTTGTAGTTTGTCAAAATATTTGTATTTATATTTGATTAATAAAAAATATATTTGTGATTTTTTTTTATTTAAGGTATAAGGTATTATTTATGTTTATAAATTATTGCATAATAATATTGACCTAAATAAGAGATGAATGAAGTATTTTATAGAAATTTACTACTTATACGATGTACATATGAGTATATTCTACTTATATAAAAATATTATTAATCTCAATTTGTAATTAAAATACAAAATATAATTTTATAAACTTTTTTTACTGAAATTCTTATTATATGTTGATTCATTTGATTAAATATCTAATTAATACAATGAATATGTCCTGTGTTATTTTTCATACAAAAAAAAATGTTTCTAAATAACTTATTGTAGATGGATGCTTTGATTAATTGGGAATATGTATATAAATATTAGTATATGTGAAGTGTCTAGGGGTCAAGATGTATTATTTTAGTCAAATGTAAATAATATTAATGATATTTTATTCTTCCAACCGATCCCAATCTTTAATCCATCTTGGGTGATATTTAACTTAAGATGGATTAAATTAATTTTGACCATTTTTTTATTTATGAAATAGGTGAGTTCATTATGAAATGGGAATTCTTCCCACCCTTGTATAATGAGAGTTAAATAGTTAATTATTTTACTTCTAACCAAATCTACTAGGAAAGAATCCCAGTGATTAAACAATCTGTAATAATATGTATAAACATATAAAAAGGTCATTTATTTCATGTACAAATTATACTTTTCAATAGCATTTTTTGTCAGCATTGGCCAATTTAATTGTAATTTTTCATACATTTATGGTTACCTGTGTGTTTATATTTAAATATATTCATATATCAAGTAAAATTACATTAAAGGATATTAGTACAAATTTTTTATATCATAGAAATAAAAACATAAGGATTTTTAAGAGTATATTTCTATTGTGGATTAGTACAAGAAAAATTCAGGTAGGTAGTGCATTTTAAATGCGAATAACATAAAAACATTTTCAGATTATAAATAATGCTTAATTTTTAAGGTAAAAGTTTACTTTCAAGTTTACTGTGGTAAGTTTTTCTGAAATATTTTCCAAATTATATTTTCATTTATGTTCTTTAAAATTTTGAGTTTTTTCTATTTCTTTGAAGTCAATTTGAAAATATTCTGAACCCCAATGCCAAAAAACTATACTTTGTATGTAGTAAAATATAGTAAATTTATGTTGCATGAATAAGTTATATTTCATCTTCTTACCTACTATCAGTCTTACTAACAAACGTGTTGTAAAAGTTACATAACCGTTTAACACCCGTGTTGGCAAAACCATTCCCAAAAAATGCTGTGTTAGCAGATCAGTTGGTCAACGACTGCGTATCTCTCATACAATTTTTACACAACGATTGCACGCCTGTTTGACATAGTTGGTGTTTTAATACAAATTTCATCTATCACAAATCAAATATGATTTTGATATGCGTGTTTATATTGTTATATCTTGGAATAATATGACGAACCCTCTACAAATTATTATTTTCTCGATAGTTGTGCTTTTTAGGAGCGAAAAGTTGTTAAAAAATTTGGTCTTTCATAATATCTACAATGGTGTTCACTTGGATATTCATATGATGAAATTATTCGTTATACTATCCATATTCCTGTTTTAAAATGTGAAAAACATGAAAATATTAACTACGACAAACGTCAAATTTATAATGTTGGCTCTGCACATGCGCGAGTGCGAAATTACATCTTTGTCGGATTATTTTTTATTGTAAGCTTGTTGCAACTACACAGTTGTTATACAGCGTTTATTGGTAAGATTTTCAAATAATCGCTGAACGGGCTTTACATGGTGTGTAACTAAAACACCGGTTAACGGGTGTGCAGTAAATTTTTATTAGTAAGACTGTATATGTCAATTCTTGTATATGCCTTGACGTTTTATCAAATTCTTGTTTTTGTTCATAAAATGAGTTATTTCCGTGTTTTTTTGAGGATATGAATGTATATGAAAATCCTCTCCAGTACTACTATTGCATAATTGAATATTTTTAGATATTAGGTCGAATATTTTGTAAGAAAAGTAACCTAATGTGTTCTAATAGAAATAATTTTTATGTGATTTGAATCTTTTTTGTTAAGATACATTGTCTGTCTATAAACAATTATTTTTATAGTAGGTATATGTAGTTACATATCTTTAAATGTACAAGGTTATTTTTGGTATATATTTTTATTGAAAAATCAAAACAGCTAATCTTCACTCATTACATTCATTTCTGTGAATTTTTGAACTAAAATAGGAATGTTCTAAAATTTTAGAATCAAAGTTATTTGAACTTAATTTCGTTTTCTGTAACTGACGTTCCTAAAACAAATCTACAAAATTAGTGCACGGTAGATAATAATATGAACTCAAATTGTATATGGCGCTGACCACGCATGTATACTGATCAGGCATGTTTATTTATGTCATGTGGCCCAATCTAACATTTCAATTGATTAGGTGTAAATAATCCATTTTTAGTTTTTAACCCTACATTATTGATGTTTTCAATTTAACTTAAATATATTTCAAACTACTCTGAATAGGGAATTGAACTCATTTCTGACTTAATTCAAGTTAGAACATTCCTAAATAGGAACGTTCAACTTGGACTAAGTGGAATAGGACACACCTATTTTATCCAAAACGTTCTTAAGAAGTTATAGAATGGGGCATATTGTGTAACTTGGCATAGTTATATATGTACAGATAAGATTGTTAGATTTGAAAGTTACTTTATGCTGTAACCAATTACTTATAATTATGTTTCTATAATCATTTATTATAAATGACTCGTAGTTTCGGGATAGTATTTTTCACATTGATATGTGAATTGTGTAACTTAATGAAGTTAAATGTGTACTAAGCGGAGTGTAAGATGAAGCTGGCAGGTTATGTTGCACTGGGTTAGTAATCCAGTGATCGCGAGTTCCAATCCTGCCATGACTGATTTCATTCTCCTATATAGTTTAGGGAATGTATATGAACTTATTACAAGGACATATATTTTTTTTTTAATAAATAATAATGGATTCAACCAATCATTTTGTTTCTGCTCCATTCTTACCTACAGCCAGTACAGAACCAGTGACCCCCCTTTTCTTGCTTAACCCACCAACACTTAGGCTGTGTTTCTCGAACAAAGATTAAAGTAAAAGTATAGTTAAAATACTTTGATTTCATAAAATTGTTCAAAACTTTTGGTTGTTTCATAGAAATCTAATGCCCTTTAACCACACAATTTGAACAATTTTAAGGAATCAAAGTATTTTTACTATACTTTTGTTGAAACAACCCAGCCTTAGTCTATTCACTCCTCCAAGCTCCTAATAGATACAGCATTTACTTTATTTGATTTAGCTTTACAATTCACATGTTGATGGATGATGTGCTCTTCTGAAACACGGAGTGTCATTTATAATTTTAATAAGCATAAAAAGAAAAGTATAAGCACCATAATTTCAGTTATTTTTTGCACATATTTATATTTATTACAATGTAAAAATAATAAGCAATATTTTGTTCTTGATAATGCAAATCATAATAAATACCATTTATATTTAAAAAGAAAGGAATTTGTTCCTCTTGAAACATAAATTCTCTAAATTATATTAATTTGTGCTATAAATAAATATTATTGGTTCTAAAATGTATGTTTCCTTCCAATGAGTTGAATAGTTTCTTGTGTTATTCGTGAGTGAAGATTTACTGTTTTTTTTCTTTTATTTGTATTATTCTTAAGGTATATATGTACATTCATTAAATGTGAATAATGAAAAATAATTTTGAAGTAAACATATAATTACTGTATTTTCTGCCATTAATGATATCCTATATGTATGTATTAGAAAAAAATATGTTGTAAGAAAATCATATTTATTGTAATTAATTAAATATCAGTCTATCCACAAAATAAATTATAAAGTTAGATGTGACAAAAGCTTTTGTACAACTCGTGTATCAAATTAATTTTAAGTAAATCAACAACAGCAATTAAATCTTTGTTTAATCTTAATTAATCTCATGCAACAATATAAAAAAATACAATTTCTTTTATTGACCTGTGAATATGATATTTCATAGAACACAATTTGTGTTGATTACATTCAATAAATATTTATTTTTCTATATCTGCTGATTTCGTGCAATAATAATTTATAAAGAGCCGTTTAGTGATAAACCATCACTCCAAGGGTGATACAATACAATTATAATTTATTTATTTACATTATATACGGCATAAGCCATTTATGTGTTACAATACTAAAAAGAATTATAATTTATGAAGAACTTTAAAGATACATATTTATATAACAAGTAACTACGGTTTAATTTCAACTTAAGTCCAGGCAGGTACCATAAATCTGAAAATAATTTTGTGTTATGAAGACAAGGTGTCGTGAACTTTGTTTGACAATACCAAGGGTCAGCAAAAAAATTATGTAAATTGAAATAAAATTTCTTGTCACTTTTATTTTTGGATGACTAATATTTATTTTTTTATCCTAAGGTAGTAATTAATTACATATAAGAATGGTGTACAATGATTTGGTTATAAAATATCCATATTTTATTGGATGTAATGTTAATGTATCATATTTCAGAAAATACAGCATTTTATTATATATGTTTACGTAACAAAATAAATTTCTCTTTATTTAATATGTATTTGTGGCAATAATTTATAAACAAATAAGATCAAAGATAACAACATCTTTAATGTGTTATGAAAATGAATGCATCAAATTGTAATTACATATATTTTGTGCATTTTTATATTATAAGGATAATATGATCAATGAATATTTTTTTACGTTTATTTTTTTAAGTAATACAAGGTATGGTTGTGTAGTATAAAGATTTGTGTTTTAATGAATTTTGGAAGAATGTAAATTGTTATGTGATAGTATTTATAAATCCTTATTTCTTAGTAAAAAAAATGCATTTATAATCATGTATTTGGTGTTTTATTTTATGAGTGAGATATTTCAATTCTGATCTAAGTAATATAAATATTATACTGAATTCTATTTTAAACAATTATTCTTTTAAAGGATAGTTCTACAAAATGTCAAAAACCTATTTGAGAAAATAAAATTATAATAAGATTTGACTATTTCTGTAATTTTGTATTGTTTTCACTACCAGTATTTTATATATTAAGGATATTCATTTAAGTTCAATTATATAAGTAGCATAGATATAATTTTTGTATTAAAATTTTGTAATAAAAAATAAACATTATTTTCTGTTTTATTTATAAATACCTCTATTTGATATTAATTACCGAATGCAATGAGTAGAATTTATGTTCATGATTTACATAAATAGCCACAACACAATTTCAAATTTTCGCCTAGAACTAATCACGGTAATGATTTAAGTTCTAGGCGATAGCGTAATTCAAGATTAGGACTACTGGTCTGGATCATAGATTTTTATTCTACTTCTTTTTATCTACGCTAAGAACATACTATTATAAAGGAGAATAAGGCGGCTGGTAGGTATGTTATAAGCGAAGGCTGCAGGTATATAGAAGAGCAATTTTAAAGACATGAACGAAACCAATAATATTATAGGTAGTTAGTCTATTATACCTTCATGGTAGTTACTTAAAAAAACAGTCCAATTTTTTAAGTATTGTGATCGATATATTACCATGCATTGAGATAGCAAAGAAAAACAATACCCCTTTTTTGGCCTAAAGTATTTCTCCAACTGTTTCAAGAGAATTTATTTCTTTTAACATATCGACTCTGTTCCGTTGGTGCGAGGTCGCATGAATATATCACTCTTTTCTATTCATGTGTTTGAAGGTTTTTTGACAGTTCGTGAGGTTCCAGCTCTGAGACATAGTATGCCAATTTAATGCGTGCCTGTTTTTTTGCTGGTTGTTTTATCACAAAGTCTAGCTGGGGCCTCTCGGCGGCCAGAGCATTTTATTTAAGAGTAGTGGCATAATAGTAATTAAGTTCTTTTGCAGATCAACCTATAAATCTTACTAATAAAATTTGTTTCAGATACAATTACTACAGGGGTGAATATAAGTTATTTTAGTTTTTAAAAAGTAATTAAGTGTTAAAATGTAAGTGCTTCATCGCAGTCCTGGTTGGAGAGCAGTTTGGCAAGATCTTTCCAAGTATATATTATTTTGCCATGCCTATTTAAATGTATATATTTGCTTTTTCTAAGACAAGACAGCCAGTTATGCTTTTGAAAAATAATTCTTTTCAGTGGCAATGTTTAACTGTGTATTTCACTTATCAGCAGGAGCTTATAATATGTTTAATTTGTCATTGTCAGCAATTATTATAATTCATCTGTCTATACTAATTTTATAAATGTTTAATTTCTTTCTGCGCCACATATCTTTCTTCCCCGCCATATTTAGTTATTGTACTGTCTAGCCGACATGTAAATACGTTTATCAACGCTCGTCCTTTGTTATATTTTTCACCAAACATCTTGAACCTGGCTTCCGGGTGCGCAGAGCACATATTTGTGTCTTTTTGCTTCGTTAGTATACGTACAAATCGCCCCCTTCTTGGCGAAACGGCTCAAGATATTTGCCGACAACTATAAGAGTGCTATTTTTTTCTCTTCTTCAACTTATATACAAACATTAATGTTTTTGTTAAGTACATCTTTATTGATTTCTGATGATGGCTTTTATACAGAGAGAATTGCATTTAGCGCACTGGTTTTCCCATTGCTACGTTCGTTCTGAATTCAAGGAGGGGAAGTTTCGAAAAAAAACATTGAAAATTTTATGTAAACGCAAGGAACCAATCAGACGCAGGGATAAGTGTATCGTATAGCACATAATGAAACATCCATAGATATAGAAAGTCATAGATATTACAAAACAAAATCACAATTTTGACAATTACACAGGAACACAAGTATACTGAAAGTTTACTTCCATATTATCTGTGGAACTGACAGGAACGAACTATGAACAAGAAAGAAATGTCAATAGCAATAGAGTAATAGACTTATATTGCAATATTCGCGATTATCCTGTTCAATTTTATATATGCCATACTTTACTAAATATTCGTAAATGTTTGTTCTTAACTGTGTTTAACTTTTTTTGATATGAATACGCGAGAAGTTATATCCCTTCAATTTGGGCATTACTCAAACTATGTCGGAGCACATTTTTGGAATATACAAGAATTAAGTTTTGATTATTCAGGACAGAAAGCAACAGACATTAATCATGATATTTTATTTCGAGAAGGTTTAACTATCTATGGCCAGGTGACATATACCCCGAGGCTTTTGTTGGCAGATTTAAAGTATAGTTTGAAAACTTTACCCGTAGCAGGTATAGACGCACCCCAAGATGAGTGTTCAATAAATTGGTCGAAAGTCGATAAATTGACCTCTCCTAAAGAAGAAAAAAATGCCTTTCTGAAGCACATTGAAAGCAATAATACTGAGAGTCGTCACTTTGATAATACTTTTGATTTTAATTCCAATGTGAAAACGTGGACTGACTTTCTGTATCCAAGATTTCACCCTAGAACTGTTCATGTTATCAATGAATTTAAACATGATGACGATGAGGTAAGATTACCATGCATTGTAAGATACTTACTTTACTTTAGGTACTTTTTGTACGGCTACGGCTTTTCCTGCGCCTTTGGCTGCGTCATTGAGTATTTCCCTTCTACACTCTTGGCTCCCGTTCATACCAGCCACTTCACAGCTTCTGGAGTCGCCCTATGGATGTCCATCCAGTCTCCTTCATACCTCCGTATCGGGCACTCCTCTACTAGATGCTGGATAGCTTGGCTTCTTGCTCCACAGTCACATTGCGGAGAATCCCTTTTTCCCCATTTGGTAGTTACATCGTCCTTGACCTGTACGAATTCTGTTTTGCTGAATCCAAACTTTCCTGGGAACCTTTCGTTAGGGTCTAGAATAATGTGCTAGTTTAATACCAGGTCTAAATCATTCCACCTCTTTCCATGCTCTAGACAAGTTGATTGTAAGATTATCTTAGTTAACACATTTTTTATTTACAGTACTATTATATGTACATTCATGTTCATGTTTTTATTAATACTTTTTTATTAAATATTATTTCAATTAAGCTGTATAATTTATCAAAACTTCTTGGAATTAAAATCTATCAATTATTTTTTTAGATTCCATTTGAGACACACACGGCTGGTGCAAAACTTTGGAAAAGTGAATTATTTTGTGATGTGTTTACTGATAATATGAGACATTATGCAGAAGAATGTGACAGTATTCAAGGATTTCAAGTAACCTTAGATTCTACAGATGGGTTTGGAGGTCTTGCTGTCCAATGCTTATATCATCTAGTTGATGAATTTCCTAATAAATCAATATTTGTTATTCCTTTAATAGCATCTCATTTTTCTGATAATAATCCATCTAATCAAAAAGAAAGGGATAAGTCAATATTAAAAGATTCAACTAGGTTAGTTAACATAGTTATGACATACGATAGTTTATTTGAATGTTCGAATCTGTTTGTTCCTTTATGCTGTGGTGATAAAGGCTGGCGAAAGCCTGGATTAAAAAGACAATTTTACAATGTAAATTATAATATAGAAAGTTATTATGATACATCAGCTATGTTGGCTTCTGCTATTGATACAATATCTTTAAAATATCGCCAAAAAAATAATCAATTTTGTTTATCTGACATTTGTGGTGATATGACGGGTTATGGTAGAAAGATGGCTGCTGCTAGTTTAGGATTGCCTTTTGATATGAAACAAATTGATTATCTTATTGACCATTTAGACCGTACCAAATCTCCATTGTACACAACATTAACTCCCAATTGTGTTATACCATCAGATAAAGTATTCCAACACTTAACCATTCGTGGAATACCTGAAACCAAATTGAAGAGACCTATTGAATCTGCAAAAGAACAAATAAAAATGGCTGCATATAAATGCAACACTGTAAAGGAAATGTTTGAATTTTATTTTCAATGTAAATGTTACGCATCTGCGACTAATGTTACAGTTTCACCTTATGGATTAGAAGTAAAAACTCCCTTTCCTAAAATATTTAGTGACAATTTAGACAAACATGGGTTTGAAAAAGAATTTGTTAAAGAGGAATATCCTGAGAGTGTCCCAGTCATAGCCGCTCTTCAAAATGGAAATTTTCTATTTGATACTTTAGAATCTTTAATAAGAGAGGCAAAAAGAATTAAAATAAATAAATTACATAAATTTAATGAAGATGGATTAGAGAAAGACGATTATACCAATTGTTTTGATAGATTAGAAGAAATGCAATCCAATTATGAAGATAATTTTGAGTTATAATATGTATATTTACATATTTTAGCAATTTTGAGTACTTACTTTTATTACAAAAATAGCAATAATCAAATGAGTGATCAAAATTTATCATTATTTCATAATTTAGACTAAAAGACAAATGTTTGAATGATAAACTTACTTACCTATGTGTTTTTAAACTCATTTTAGCAAATAATGTGTTATAATGTACTTATAAATTAAATGATTGATTCTTTAAAATGTGTTTTTGTATGTTTAAACAAACACCTTACTATTTTGTATGAGCATACATTAATTTATTTGTTTTTTTTTCTATGCGCCTTGATGACCAAAATCAGGACAGCTATTGTTTGGAGTTTTATTAATTTTGTGTTATGGTAAATTTATCGGAAAAATATTTATAAATCAATCAGCCTATTTTTGAAGCTTGTTTTCAATGGTAATATTATTCATCTTAAATAAAGAATATTCATTTACCTATTACAAATTATAACAGATGCATACAAAATAATGTATCAAATACATGCATAGTGGTATTTGATACATTATTTTGTTTTCAAAATTTTTTAGATAATTTTGAGTATACATTCGTACCTCATGATTTTATAGCTTAATAAACAATGTATGAGGCTATGTTAATCCGAAACGGTCTATATTCCGACTGGCTTAGGAATATAGAATCAAATGATGCTGCCGCCTCGTACACAATAATATACTCAGTCGGAGAAAGAAAACAGCAACTTGAATTTGAAACGACTTTAAAAAATAAACAACTGGTGCAATTTTTGTGATTGATTGATTTCTTCTTCTGGGTCACAATCCTAAGATTGCTTTGCACCAAACATTTGATCTTTAGGTTTTTAAAATCAAAGGTATTGTTCTTCATATATTTTTCCTTTCGACAGGACGACCGTTATAATAACAGGGATTTTTATAGCGCTGTTTAATGATTCAAAATCATTCCAAGGGCGCTGATATTTCAGTTTTGTGTTGTTCTACGAAACAAAGTTATTTTCAGTCCTTTTAGTGAATGTTCTCTTGCTTTGAGCACTGCGGACATCTAGAGGCAATGCATTCCACTTAATAGGACCGCTTACACCAGAGAATCGGTCATAGTAAGCTGCTTTGTTGATTCTGTCCAACTCCTTTATAGAGTTGTTTCTCTGTGATCCAGTCGACCTGAGAGCTCTTTTCTCTGATAGCTAATGAATATATTTTGGTGCTAGGTTGTTTACCGTCCAAACAAACTCCATTTCATTTTAGATTTAATGGGAGCAATATTGTCAATTAGAGAGAACAATATTTGATTGTACAAGGTTAACATGCCTTCAAGGGAGGCATTCAAGATGCAATTGGTGTCACAAAGAGATGATTTTCGAAGTGCAGAAGTAAAATCTTCCAATGTAAAATTTTTCCAGTCTCTACTCGAGATGGTTTCATATACTGGAGGTGAAAGAGAAAATTTTATTTTTATTAAAACAAGTCTAATCAGATAAGCAAATATCAACTACTTGACACAACTCTGGTTTTGAATCTTTCTGTGGCATAACCACAACCTAAATATCCCCAGCGTCGTAGGTTGGTGAATCAACCCATTTTTCTTCATTAAAATAATTTATCATTCTGTTTAGTTTTATTGTTATATTATATGAATTGTTCTAGAAAAGAAGCAAAGTGATTTTCGAGTTGCAATGGTTGATAAATTGTTATTGAAATTATATTTATTTATATATCTTCTTGTACATAATATAAACAAATATAATTGTACACTGGCGGGCTTATTGCCATTAGGCAATTTCTTCCAACCAACCAACCAGATTACAAAGTATTACAACATTGTGTATGTACAACAGCAAATAAATAAGAGTAAAAGAAATCAAAGAAAATACATATAACACTTAAATACTATTAAAACAAAAAAAAAATATAATTCATAGCAAGAAAAAAGGATATGGTAAGGACAGAAGAGGAAATCGGGATCAGGTGTTCAAGGATAAATATTCCTTCTTTAGTTTTTTCTTGAAAATACTAAGTGAGTTAGACGACGCAATATCCGGATTAAGGCTATTCCATAATCTTGCTGATTGTACTTCGAACGAAGAGCTGAGAAATTCTGTATCATGGATAGGGATGGATAGTGTTGTACATTCAGCAGATCGGAGTGGAAGTCCATGGTTGGATAAATAAGTGAATTTGCTTTTGAGGTACTGTTGCAGGTTTGGGTTCGAGAGAATATTGTACAATAGTGACAAAATGTGTATATTGCGCCGCTGGCGTATCCTGGGCCAACAAAGAAGATTGCAGTAAGATGATATGCGATCAAATTTTTTCAACCCAAAGATGAATCTGATACATATATTCTTAAGACGTGAAGAAAATTATAGATCCTCTTCCTGAAAATTGACACTCCAGATATGTATTAAAAAGTTTTATATGATTTTTAATTGAAATATTTTGTAATAATTAAATGAAATAAAACACAACTTTGTGTACACCACTACAATTATAATTTTTATTCAAATGAATAAAAATGCCTCTACATGTTACGAGAACAAAGTTCCCTTCCTCAGGAGGATACAAAGTATACTAAAATAAAATACAATATACAGACTTAAGGTAAACATAATGGGTGGAGTGTGGGCTGGGTTAAACTATTTATTAGGGTGGGGGGTGCAATGAAGTTATTGGTTAATTCATTTTTGTATTGGGAATAAATAGTTTAACCCAGCCCACACTCCACCCATTATGTTTACCTTAAGTCTGTATATTGTATTTTATTTTAGTATACTTTGTATCCTCCTGAGGAAGGGAACTTTGTTCTCGTAACATGTAGAGGCATTTTTATTCATTTGAATAAAAATTATAATTGTAGTGGTGTACACAAAGTTGTGTTTTATTTCATTTAATTATTTCAAAATGATACCACAAAGTAAAAAACAATCGTTTGTCGATGATGAAATATTTTGTGTTCTGAAGTGGTTTAAAGTTAAGATTGCAACTCCTCCATGGTTTTTATAGTTTACAGCCGACTAGGTCCTTATCAACACTGATAAACATAGAATTATAAATATTATTTTTGTTTTACCGGCCTAGTCAGCCGAAACGGTCATCCTGTCATAAGGATTTTTTTTTATAAAAAGAATGAATATGTCCTTGTATCAATTACATATACAACCTCATACAATCCCTAAATTACGCATAAATGCTTGTGCTATAGGTGAACGAAATTGCTCGTGGCAGGATTCGAACTCGCGACTACTGGATTATTAATCCAGCGCTCTAACCGCTCTGCCACCACCCATCTGAAATATGTAGAATAACAATCAATTTGTTTGATTTAATAAATGTAGTAAAATAGAGTTCCACACCATAAATACTTTCAACATTCCCCCTGCTATTCTCCATTTTTATTAATTCTATAACTAAAAATCTTAAATGCCTGTATCATCTTTTCGCAGATGACCTTCAGTTGTATATTCATTTCAGTGCTGACATTAGCAATGCTAGTCTTTCTATGAACAAACATCTTAATTTTATCTCTTCCTGGTCATCTGAGCATGGTCTCCTTATTAACCCTTGTAAGTCTCAAGCAATTATTATTGGTAGTCCTCGTCTGCTGTCCTTCCTTAAACATTTGCAACTCTCATATCTTTATATCTATTATCAATGTATTCCTTATATCAGGGTCGTGAAAGACCTTGGGATCTTCATTATAATAATCTTTCTTGGCATAAATTGTACTTTAAATTAATATATATCACGTGGTAGCTGATATAGAGCTCATCTGATCAACTAGTCCTTATAATCGGGAAAATGCCTTCAATGTGGTAGACTGGTTGACTTATTTGATTTAAAAAAGATTTTTCAAACACAAGGCCTATATTGCTTCTTGATCATTTATTTAATATTTTGGGAGCCAATCTTTACTGTAGTATTTTTACATGTTTATGTTTGATTTTAAATTTTTATAATGGAAAAAATTTCTTAAAACTACATTATGCAATATCTTTGAATAATTTAAAATGATAGTGATAGAGTAAAACAGTTCTTCTTTATAATATTTTATTTTTTTATTAAATATTTCATCAATATAAGAAATGTGATAATATTGTAAACCTAATTCATGACTATAAACTAGGGTAAGGAACTTTATATTAACAAGAAAATGGTATTGAACCAGATTTAAGTGTTATCTTTATTAAATGAATACATATTTTAATGGTTTACAAAATCAATTAAACATATAATTTGTGAAGTAATCCATTATTCTTATTATTATTGAAATAATACAATATTTATTTAAATATTTATTAGAAAGGTATAATTATTAGAAAAAAACTTGAGCCCATCATGTGGGTGTGCAGATCGCAAATTCGTGTCTCTTTGCTTGATTGGTATATGTGCAAACCACTCCCCTCCACGGAGAAAAGGCTCAAGAAGTTTGGTGGTATATATATACTTTTTTTTTGTATAACAAGCATAACATAAGGAAGGATTGTGATATTTAAAATTGTAGCTTAAATAAATTCATTCAAGGAAATTGACATTGAAATAAACAAGTGATTAGTATACTTTAGGCATTTTTATAATGTGTTGGTCCCAAAGAAAGATTGTTATTAAGCTTAAAAAGATATATTTTAGTTAAGAAGTGGAGCCACACATATAAAAAATAACACTGCATTTCATTCTGTATTATGACAGAAATAAATTTTTATGTACCTACATATTTGTAAAAAAAATAAATAAGTAGCCTTACAGAAGTCATTTTTAAGACAATTGTTTTTAAAACAGTTATTTAAGTACATAGTTTTATATAAATTTAAATATTTTATTATTTCATATTAAAATATTTAGTACAATTTCAAGAAAAGTGTTCTAATAATATTATCAGCCAATTATTTGTGCAGAAAGTAGAAGTGTGACTTAAAACATTTTTATGTCTTGTCTGTAGTAGTATGTATTTAATACAATATTTATTATTTTAAATTGTATATAATATTACAAACTAATTAAAATTATGAATCTAATAAAATAAAACAAGCATATTATATAAATACTAAATACATACACATATATACTAATTGGAATGATCAGATATTAAATACCAACATATTATTATAACTAAAAGTAATTGCTTATTTTTATATAATATATGAAATAATTATCACAATGTAAAATAAAAACAATCCATTGAATTTTATTTTTCTGGCGCCTGGAATTTTCAAAATTAGATAACTTGTATATTATACAAGTGAAAATAAATGTATAAATATGTACATAATAAAGATATTGGGTCTTATTACTACGCTTTTGAAAATATATAATGTACTCAGTCAAAATTCTAGAAAAGTCAAAATCATGTATTGTTTCAGCACCAGATTATTCTTCTTCTTCTTCTTTCTCAGCCATCTCTCCACTGCTGGATGTAGGCCTCTTCTAAAATCTTCCACTCGTCTTTTTTCTGGGCTTTTCGAACCCATCCGCTTCCAGCGACAGGGACAATATCATCGGCCCACCTTTTCTGGGGCCGGCCTATTCCCCTTTTCATATCCATGGTCCTTGGCGGAACCTGTAACCGCTATAGGACGTGTCCCCAGGTGGCGGATAGGGGAATGCTCGGCAGATATGCAGGGTAGGAGGGAAATAAAATACCTCCCGCGGACCAACAGGTACGTAGCGTCTGACCCAGAATGGGCGGCTACAAACAGCGTCTGTTCCCTATGTCAAGGGCGGCTGAACTCAAACTCACCAACACGTATGGCAAGCGTGGTGTTTAAATGCCAAAAACCTTCAAAATAAACCATGAACTCGACTTTTAAAACAAAAATACCCCAGGTGAGTAGAACTTATAGTTCAAAATCTCACACCGACATTAAAGCGGTTAGCCTCAAGGATTCTGGGGGAGGCAAAAACTCGAAACACGTAAAAAAAAAATACCAGATTATTCATATACCTATATTGAAATTTTAATATTACAAAGCGCTGGTCGTAATTTTTTATGAAATTAATGTATTTACTATAGTTTGTAACCAAGGGGCTGCCTCCTACAAAAAATAGTAGGTATCCAACACTGAACTATTCACTACATTTATTAGTAAGTTTAGGTACACCCAAATGATTTCAATATCAAGTATCGATGTTTAGGTTATAGAGAGGACGTAATTTATTTCTTCAAAGATTGACAAACCCTAATTGCATTATGCATTCCATTTCAATTGAAGGTATAAACTTGATTCTTCAGAAAGTGAGAGCATTGACAGCCAAGATGATTGAAATTTTTGATAGCCAAAATGATTCAGCATAAGTGCTGTCTGAAAACGTTGCATATGTGAACTTATTAGATCAAGTTTTCACTATCCACCACCATCCGTCTTGTGGGGATTGTAATCGGCATAAGCCCTGTAGCACAAAGAGTAGCTCATTGAACCCTGCAGTAGCAATCTCAGCACTGCTAATAGAAGAATCACATTTGTGTACTGTCATTGACTTCAGATCTTTGTATGTTGGACATCAAGAAGTGACTAAGATCTATGAAACTAATAAACTCAATAGGACTCATCTGATAATAAAGCGCTGTATCTATGACCAAGTAGTTTTAGTGCATTGTAGATAATTGTTTTTGAGGTCACTAAATCTGCATGACCAATAAAAATTTGGAGCTTCAATTTGTATTATAGAAAGACATAAATGATTTGTTGATTAAAATATATAAAATATATGTGAGATCAGTTTAAGAATATGGTTACCAAGTTTGGAATCCTTACCTTGAAAAATATATACTGGAAAAGTTTTACCAAATTGGGAAATGACCTCATGACATGTAAAAACATGTAAAATAGTAAACAAAAACTAAGACTATCCTGAACAAAAGCTGATGTTCTGCCTCAACCAATATACTAATTTAAGAGATCATGGTTTGAAGTTCAACAAACACAGTTTCAAGAGGAATCGTTAGAGATATTTCTTGACTAACAGAGTTGTGGATGCGCGGAATGGTCTGCCACCGGAACTTGTTGCTGCACAAGATGTTAATGTGTTAAGAAATAAAATTGACAGACTGAACTGTCATGAGATCGGCATGGCTGCCTGGCTGATAACACCTTTACAGCATATATATTTGTGCTAAAGTCATTTTGAACTGCTTTATCTACCAATTTCTTTTACTTGTTTAGCTTGTATTGGTGGTTTTTTGGAATATTTGTGTCCTATGGAATAGTCAGCTCCACATTACATAACTCTTTCCAATGAAAGATAATATATTGTCAAGTCAGGCCAAAGAGATGAGATGCAGTTTCTCCTTTGGAAGGGAATATCGATTAGGATATTCCAGTCATCTGACTTCCCAATTATTGATACTAATTTCTTTGTTGTAAGTCTGACATCTTGTCCCGGTTTAAGCAATTTTACAACTGACCGTTTCCATGTGGTTAATCCTACGATGGCTCTTGCCACTGCAAGGCTGGAAACCTCTCTCACAATTTCAAGCACCTTATTGTGTCTGTATGAGAACCATCCCTCCTGTAATGCTACCCTGCAGCCGGCCAAGATATGCCTAGCCCTGCATGCAGATGTCCCACAGAGGTGGCAACTATCATGTCTAACTATTTTCCATCATTTTAAGTAACTTGAACTGGAAGAGTACCCTGTATTGAGTTTAGATAAAACTTCAGCATCTCAGATGATCCATCCATGTATGATCTGTTTCCATCCCAGTGCTGGAGGAGTACAAAATAAATGGGTGGAAACATTAATTGACATAAGTAGAGTATGAATAGTTGAAACAATAAATATGGCTTTTAAAATTTCCTAATATATCTAAAAGTCTGGAATATCCAAGAAAAATTACATTGAGACATCATTTTAGGTAAAAATTTGAAAAAGTTAGAAGTTCATTAGATTTCAGTTCAAGTTTTTGTTCTTTTCACATCAATATAAAGTCGATTGGACATAACATTTACAGAAGACAAATAATTCAATTATAGGTACCTACGTCATATACCTACATATTTACAGAAGACAAATAATTCAATTATAGGTACGTCATATACATATTTACAGAAGACAAATAATTCAATTATAGGTATGTCATATACATAAAATCATCAAGTCATCATAGTAAAGGTACACTCTTGACATGATACACGGAAAAAATTCTTAAGAATTGTGAAATCATTACTTATATTATAATAATGAAGACAAAAAATGTACCTACGATTTTTCGATAGCGTTTTTACTGTTGAATTAAAAATTGTAAGAATTTGTCGTGAACAGCATTCATTATATCTAATGTTCGACCGAAGAGTCAGATGCTTTTTGCAAAAGGCGCTTTTTTGGCAGTGGCGGATTGTGAATTTGTGGGGCTCTGAGCTAATACTACTTAAGACAGCAAAATCTGTCCAATAAGTGCACATGGAAGAAAACAAATTAAACAAAATTTATATTTTCTAATTTTGCTTTAATTAATAATTTCTAATTACTAATTGCCATTTTGTCAAAAAACTATTTTCTATAGAAATGTAGGTAAATTTTTTTATTTATATAATATGAGATTATATTTGATATTAGCTGAGATGCATCCCTACGCCCAGCTTCTAAGGTAGGGCTTGCAGCCAGCTTTTGCTGCTGTGCCGTCTCCGGCGGCCATTTACAATGAAAACAATTTGTTTTTAATGGAGGTGGGGACTTTTTGTAATCACAGGGCTGCAGCCCAAAAAGCCCTAAAGTAGATCCGCCACTGTTTTTTGGCTGAAGCCGAAACGTCGTTACACTAATAATATCATCTATCAAAAGAGTGTTTATTAAACACTAGTTGCATGTAACACATGAGATCCAACTGTCGATAGCGATAGTACGTATAGTTGAAGAATAAGTACCAAACTATAAACCCATAGATACAAATTATTTAATATTTTAAGATATTTGGTTTTCTATAAAACACATGTACTTAGGTATGTATGTCAAGATAGGATAGTATGGAGGTCAGTCCTTTGATCCTACCCAGAATATGAAAACAGCATGATGGTATGTATGTATGTTTGGAGATTAGTATCAAACAATTAAGTCTTCTTAGATATTATGTGTAGGCTACTGCCATACAAATTGTATGAAGCAATATCGTCACTAAATTCAATTTCTATAAAAATTGTTAAAAAAAATTTAAGATGTGCTAATACATAATAAATAATAAATTATCTAGTTGGGGTGTTTCGGCTTTATACGATATTTTTAAAAAAATTGGAAATATAGGCAGTTAAACTCATAAATTTATCATAAAAAAAATATTTTTCTTAATAAAAAATGTTTGAGAAATCCTGGAATTTTTTTAAAAAAATTATTTTGAGATTTTGTATTTGTCTATGTTTATACCAATTTTCAGCGTTCTAGCTTTTACGGTTCTGAGATATATGGAAAAATAAATCAAAATTTCAAAAGTTGATAACCCCTGACTGAAACAAAAATTCACAATTGTGAGTATAAAAGTTTTGTAGGCCTATAACTGTCTATATATTCTGAAAATTTGGGCTCTGTAAATTGAGCGGATCAAAAGTTATAAGGGGGGAACGGACACACACACACACAGTCACACACACAAAACTCACATAAAATGTTCTACTCCGAATTCTGAGTAAATCCATGTATGGGAACATATATGCCTGCGAGGCCTCTAGTTGGTGTTATTAGCATGCAAAAAGTCCACTACGCCATACAAAATTTTCCTTCGTACACGCATCTTGGCTTAATAATGTCGATTTATTCAGATAATTGAATTATCATGAACGAATCGACAGTTGGATTACACCGCGTAAAGACACATTTATACCTTTCCTAGGTACCTACCTATTTTGTTCGCTCTTCGTAACTCTAGGATTGTATTATTATTATACCAATCTTTTTAACAGAGTTTCATAGTGTTAGTTGGTTTAAAGGTAAATTAATTATTATATTTTTCGAACTAAGTACCTACTAATATTTTGGTGACTGATGTAAAATTAGAACCATTAAAGAGTTGGCGCCAGATGTAGGACTAATGGAATTGTTACGTATTTACAAAAATATAAAATATTTGGCGAATACTTCAGATGCAAACATACAAATCTAAACGCAGAATACCTAACTTACTGTTTGAGTAGGTAGGTATATTATGTTTACTTTTATCTTTTTGTTTTATTTTTTATCGTAAATCTCCTCCAAAAGCTGGTCTTTTCTCCTCCGCCGTGCTGTGTGCCGTCTTCACAATCTTGATCGGGTTTCCCTAAATTGCTATAGTCATTTTCTTGTTGCGTTACGGTTTTCCCATTTCTAGAATCACCGCGGAGCATATCCAAAAAGTTTGAATCACCTCCTGTCTTTCTGTTGTGTTTTTCGCCAAATTTAACGGCTTCTGCGCTAAGTTCAGCTTTCAATTTTTCCGGTGTAGAATTTTCAATTTTGAATTCGTTTGGATCCTCTACGAAGGCTTGTTGAAGGTCTCGCATTATCTTTTTCCTGATAGTTTTCTTCATACTTAGATGCCTTTCCAGTGTTTTCACATCTCCGTTGGTAAGTGTTTTGTAGTTATCTTTGTTTTTAGAAGACTTCTTTCCCGCCTTTTTTTGTTTTGTTTTTGAGTCTTCAAAGTTGTCGATATTTTTTTGGGTGGGAAAATTTCCTATTTCACTGTATCCAGAGTGGAAAGCTTGTCCTCCCAGACCGAATATGTCTCTTAAGTGAGGAATACTCCGCTCGGAAGTCATTTTCTGGTTTATGAGTCCGCAACACCAACACTCTACAGATTTCCTCGCGTCACTGCGCTAATCTTATATTTTAAGAGCGCATCTCATGCAATTATTGTTGTCAGTGTCTGAAAAAAAGAAACAAAACAAATGAATAGGTATACCTACATAACATTATATCGACACACTTAAGTTTACTGACAACAAAATCAAATACCGTAACCTTATCCTACAAATAAGTAGCTAGGTAACACATACGTAATAGCACTAAATAAATATCTCATATATGACAAGTTTTTTTTATGTGACACGACAAATATGAATGTTGTTTACTCCCTAAATTATACCCTTTCTAAGGAGGTAAGGAGGTTTCTTTCTAGTTTTCGGCAAATAAATTTAGAATTTTCATCGTGGAGGGGACGGTTTTCACAAATTCACGTGTACCTATGTGTTATATGGAACAATTTTTAACGTCTGTATGGAGAGTGCCTGTGTGTATAAGGAACTGTGAAATCTATTATTTTTAATCATTACGAATAATAATGTTGTTTAACTTCAAAAAATCAAAGACTGCTCCCAATATAACACAGGGATTATCCCTAACATATTGGAGAGCAAAACACACTAACTGACAACAAAACGTAAGAGAGTGTCGATGGTATGGATGTGTGTTTTATTTTTTTATTTTATTTTATTTATTAAGGAATACAAACAGTTACAAAATATAAATGTGTATAACTAATAGCAATATGTTAAGTCAACGTTTATCTGCAACCTTGCAGTATTCACAATGTAGTTTGCAGAGTAACACAATCTGCATATAATAACAAATAAAAGGCCATAAATAATAAAAAAAAGTAAAGAATTAATAAAGAAATAACATTAAGGAAATGAAATAGTTAAGAAATTGATTATAAAAAAACATTAGGGGGCCAAAAAAAACAATAATTATATAAAAACATAAGAATAGTTAAATATTGAAATTAAAAATTAAGAAACCATAATTCAAAAGTACAAGTGTATTATGTCATCGCGTGTTGTGGTGATGATTTTTGAATGTGTCGTATTTCATGCTTGTTTGAATGGTGCGTATGATTTGGAGAAGATGTGTGAGTCTGGGAAGGTTTTGTTGTATTCATTGCACAATCTGTTAGTTGGTTTCCTAAATCCTGCATTTGTTTTTGAAGTTGAGCATATTATGTATCCTTCCATTCCATTATTGGTGTCAAACCATTCATTTTGTGTATAAAATCATGTATATTATAAATAAATACCTATATATACCAATCAAGCAAAAAGACACAAATTTGCGATTTGCGCCCGCACGTGACGGATTCAAGTTATTTTACGATATCAACCAAGCCAAAAAATATAAATTTACCCATTGCGTAATACCCCACGTGACATACTCGTATTATTTGCCCCTAGCTGAAATATTTTCCAATCCAATTATTTAGGTCGTTGGGATGGTATGTATAATACCTACCTAATATGTATATGAATCTATTTTAGGTACACGTGCAAACTGTTATTTTCCGCAAAGTTTTGTAAATAGCATTCTTTGTACAAACAACTCCACCAAGAACAATAAGATATGTTTTTATGTCATACATTAATAAAGCGGATAAGAACTTTCAATTACTTAATGTCGCCTTTTATGTTCTTTTCCGGCAGAGAATTACGTATCAAGCGAGCGTTATTACTTATGTAGACAAATTACAGGACTGGATCTGGGCATATTTAAGACACAAAATAATCATGGAAATTACATTTAGAATCCGACATCAACTACCAAACCTTTAACAACATTCGTTCAATATTATACGTCAAAACTGCTATGGTATACCTACTATTAAGATGAGATTTCGTGAAAATGAATATCGTAATATATGATGACAAATATGATCATGCTCCACGATAAATAAATAAGATCCACATTAAGGGGAGTGTTCACTGGACATAAATTCTTATTTCGACTGAAAAACGTGAATATAAATTGCTATATCATTCTGTATGACTTCTAGCTCATATCTATACATTAAATTATATGTATAGAAATTATTCATATGAGTTCTATGATTCTCATCTATTAACGTATGAATCGCTTTTCCCACTAAAATTGTCTAGTGGCTATGTATATATTTTTCAGTTTCTTTGATTAAATAAACTCAGTACCTACCTATATTCCAAGTTATGTATCCAAATATTTGTTTTTGTCGCGAAAAATATATTAAAAACGAAAAAAGACTATTCAAACCCTTCTAGGTAATTATATTTTCAACTTGCGAATTTGTCCTCGAAACTAGTAGGAAAAAAACTAACACAAATATGTCAAAAAAATAAGCAAATGCTCATAATTGATTAGGTAAAATATTGGATTGAATGATTCAAGGCAAGTTTGATTGTTAAATATTATATTACGTATACACACAATAATATTACCTACATAATAATATTACGTATACACATTAAGTATAAAAAAATCTGGAGGAGGCCAGCCCCACCAGACAACGTGTCATTTAGCTCAAGAAAAGAAACAAGAAAAGATAACTTAATGTATGGAAGTGACAGTTGTCACATGACAGGCAACTGTCATTTCCATACACTGGGTTATCTTTTCTTGTTTCTTTTCATGAGCTAAATGACACGTTGTCTAGGGGGGCAGGGCCCACACAGGGCTGTAGCGCCAATGATGATGATGATGGAGGTACACAATATAAAACGTTTAACAATACTTATTATAAAACCTCATCAGGAGAGGTGCTGATTGGTTGATAGATCACCGTTGATTCATCATAATATGAGAAAATACAAATTATAATTTCAATAAACAAAGTCCGGCCCATCGAACGACTATAAGTAGGTATATAAAAAAAATGTTACGAATAATACAACATGTATAAACTTAACAAATGCATTATCCATGACGCAGGTATTTAAAGCTGTAACTCAACATAATAATTGCAAAAATATGCTTCAGCACGTGGCAATGCTCACGATTACGTAATACGTATTTAATAATTTGTAAGTATTATGACATTAATTACATTGTGATTAGTGAAGTCGTTATAAAGTTCTAAATGTGAATGACACTAGAAAAATAGTACCAGCCCCCCTAGATACCATGTCATTTAGCTCAAGAAAAGATAACCAATGTATGGAAGTGACAGTTGTCACGTGACTGGCAACTGTCACTTCCATACATTGAGTTATCTTTTCTTGTTTCTTTTCTTGACCTAAATGACACGTTGTCTAGCTAAATGACACGTTGTCTTTCTAACAATATTTTTTTAATCAAATAATTTTTTGTGACGATGTAAAGTGATCACGAATATAACAGCTGATGATAGTCGCGAGCCATATTGATCTGTGCTCGAGTTCCAATTAGGTTCTATGGAAAATTAACTATAAATACCTACATGGGTCTTTGCTAAGATTGAATGCCCTGAGATAACTATCAGAATACAAAAATTTAATAATATACCTATATGATATAAGTACTTACATACGTATTTGTTTGTTTATATAAATGACAAAAATGTCGTTGACAAAAGGTATCAACCAGTAGATAGTGCCATAATTACTAATATTATTTATTAGATCTATGTATATATATATTTTTTTTTTAATAAAAAAATGAATATGTCCTTGTTAAACAAGTACATATACATCTTCCTACGTTCCCTAAACTAAGCATAAATGCTTGTCCTATAGGTGAACGAGATCGGTCGAGGCAGGATTCGAACTCGCGACCACTGGATTACTAACCCAACGCGCTAACCGCTCTGCCATCCACCCATCCAATATAAGTAATATAAGTAATAAGTATATAAGTAATGATTCATCGTAAACAATCAGTTTATTCTTCATTTGTATATATATGTACATACAATCACGCCATGTCCTTAACGGGATAGGCAGAGAGATACGAACGCCACAAATTCTATCCTGGCACGCAACTTCGCCTCCTCAACATTCATACATCGTTGCATACATGTTCGTGTGTTGTTCAAGTTTTTACATTTCGAGCCATCCTTTTCTTGAATGGCTCCGACCTCTCATTTCATTGCTGTCTGCATTGTACCTATTTTCTTGGTGAGGCGTTTTTCATCTCAATGTATTCATTTCATTCTATGCCAAAGCCAAAGCTGAGCCTTTCTAATGTAGGTACTCATTTCTTACCCAGTCGTACATCGTCTTGTTAAACATACTTTTCAGCGATTTCATTTCAACTGCATTTATTTTGATTTCACGTCAGGGTTGTGACTAAAAATTTATTGTGAATGGCAACTTTGGCTTCCTTGGAGATATCGCGATCATTAATTGGTATTAGTAGGTACTCCATTCACTCTGTTTCCTGCCATTACTCTTCTTTCAATATCCTTTTCGGGTCGTCCATTCCTTTGAAAAATACTTCCTTAAAACAAATATTCGTCAATTTGAAGTGTTCATTATTCACACATATATTGTATACTATCTTACTTTCATCTCTTTCAAATACCATAACATTAATTTATTCTTCAATTGGAAGGCGTTTATTACACAGAAAAATCAATAGTAAAATACAATATAATAAGAAGACCGAGGAAGGGGTTTGAAGAGAGAAAGGGGAAAAGTTCAAAATATATAATTTATTTAATATTGCTTCTCGGGCAACTAACAGGTACTATGTCAAATATTAATTTAACACGCACCCAATAACAAGTTGCCACATTCTGGAGACTTACGATATTAATCGTCTCACAGATCCAGACTGAAAACACAATTAAAAACTGTGTCTCCACCGGGAATCGAACCCGGGACCTTTGGCTCAGCAGTCAGATATCTAACCAACTGAGCCACGAATGCCGAAAGTTCAAAATATATAATACATAGATAGGTATATCGATACAATTTTATCATAAAGTTGATTAATGTTTGTGCCTTAAATTAAGCTTTTGGCAATAGCTATAGAATATGTAGGTACCTACTTGTAAGGTGTGTATTATGTAATTATTTTAGCTTACAGATGAAAAGAAAAATTCGTGTGAAAATATTATTCATAAAAGCGATGATGTCTGTTATTAGTTTCTACGAATATTTCTCCTATATATAATGCACAGCCATCATATTATATAAACATAAATTTTCGCGTTATAACAGTAATTTTGGTCAGATATTCGTTTCCGGTAAAAGTAAATGAACCATCTTCGGTAATTTGATAATTTACCTTAAATAAAAAACGCGTAACAATAACAAAATTTTCTCACAACAGTCTATCGATCTTCAAATTGATCATATGACAGAAATTGATAAATTGTTAATAGACATTAAAATTGAACGGTTGCTATAACATTCGATATGACGATGTATGATGAGTTTCTCTACCTTGTAAAGAACAAGATTTTATGTATAAAAAAGTAACAGAACATTTAGTACCTATTTATCAAAGAATCTAATTTTTTTTTAAAAATATAACAAAATATTTAATGTATTGGCATAAGAATGCGTTATTTTTGTATTAAACTCGTGTTATAAGAATGAAAATATCAGACATTGACACAAGGATAGGTAGGTATAGATAATGTATTGCTCCATTTTGGATTTCTTTAAAGTTTGGATTATATTTCTACTACTATTTTGATTTTTTGTTTATTTAAAAACAGTTTCAACTTCAAGAAGAGTTAGCTTAATTTAATATTGATCTAAAAAATAATCTATCGGAATTGATAATAAATTGTTTTCAATTTGCTTGAATTGATGTAAAAATTTGAGGAGCCGGGTTAGCTTGGTAAGGTGTTGTATGTAAAGTGAAAACAAATTTTTCATTTTAGGTATATCTAAACAGCGTATCCAATTATAAATATTATAAAGATACATGTTTTGATTTGTGTGGTTTAAAAATCCCGCTACATCATGCGATCAGTGTTGAACTAAAAGTAAAAATAACAATAAACAAACGTAATTGAGTGAATACCGTAACCCGTTGACAGTTGCAAAACGATTGTAGTTTTCTATAGAAGTGTCATCTTTAAAAAAACAATCTCAATAAAGTAGGTTAGACATAGCAAATTATTATGTTCCAGATGTGTTATTTGATGACCTTATAAATGAGTTAAAGACTGTATTTTGTAGGTGTTTCATGTTGAAAGATCTCATATTGAGATAAGATTGACCATTTTAGTGTTCAACTCCAGAGAATACATCATATATTTGGTCTACTGTTAATGTGATAACTTTAACTGTTATTATAGATCGTAATATATAATCACTTTCTACCATTCATGAGATAATTACTTACTTCATTCATTGCCAATGGCGGAGGTATCACTATTATCTATTGGTATTATTTTATACTTACCTATCTACCTATATTTATTACGAAAACTCTTTTCCTTCGTAATGTGAGACGATTCTATTGTTTATTTTGGACTAACCAAGCAGTTAAGTATAAAACATAGTAGGTATAAGTATTGAAAGTGCAACGAAAGTTATCAGTTATCGTATCATATAGGTACAGACAAAAAATAATATATTAGGTAGATAATATGTAGGAACTTCTCAAACACGGGTACAATTTCTAGTGGACCTCGACAAACGAAAGAATGTGGGTGAAGTCATCTGTGCACAGATATATAAACTCGGTCACATCCTGAAAAACAAAGAAATTCCAATGAATTTGAAAAGATAGGTCTTTGAAACATGTATCCTCCCAGTGCTAACATATAGATTGGAAACAATGACACTAACTGCCAACACAATATACAAACTAAAATGTACGCAACGAGCTATGGAACGGCAAATGTTAGGAGTGAGCCTCCGGGATAAAATAAGAAATGAAGAAATAAGACGCCAAACAAAAGTCGTTGACATAGCAGACCGTGTTGCAAAGTGGAAATGGCAGTGGGCAGGGCATGTTGCAAGACAGGGTACCGAGAGGTGGACACCCAGAATACTAAAATGGAGACCGTGGGAAAATAAAAGACCGGTAGGGCGACCACAAAAAAGATGGGTGGACGATATCATTCCGGTTGCGGGAAGAGGTTGGCTGGGGGGAGCACAGGACCGAGAGAGATGGAGTTCATTGGAGGAGGCCTACATCCAGCAGTGGAGAGATGGCTGACGAAGAAGAAGAAGAATCAATCAATAAAATCATTTTGCATTCGACGTCACTATTCACTTTTTCAATAGTCATGTTTTCCCTTATATTTGCAACGACCGAACATTCGCCTTCGGACTTCGGATAGTCAAATCAAATAATAAAGCAAATCGGTTATTTCAAAGGTTTCATATATCACCGCGCGTTCAAGTATTTGAGAGTTCAATAAATTATTGATATAATAGAGCAAGAGTCAGCGACTGCCTGGGCTGCGTTCACAATGAACGTCGAGTGCACGAATCTGTTGACTTCTGTTTTATCTGTGGTAAAATGACTTCTCTTTGTTTATGTGGTGTTTATTATGTCAGTTGTCATTATTTATGATGATAATATCCCCAACACGGGTAGGTACTCGCCTACCTAACGGGGGACACTATAATGTTAATTGTTATGTAACTTAAATAATAAATAAATTATAAAACAAAAAAAAATATTTATTCACAAAGAGGTTAATTTATAAAAAAATATCATTCAAAAGTTTCCAATAAAAGGTCAGAGAGCATTATTTACTCCACTGCCCATTGTTGTATTACGATTAAAATATAATCTGAAAAGAAACATGTATGATAAATGACAATTGACATTCAAAACGCCCGATGCTGCGTTCAGATTGAAACGCCGCTCAAAAGCGTTCAGTGAGATTGGCGTTAAAACGCCATAATCTGCAACTTCAGGTACATCCGACACTCGACGTCGAGTATTCTATCTGAACACAGCCCACCTATATCATTTTCTATAGAACAGACTTTGTCCTGTGACCAATCATTTTATTTTTTTTGTATTATTTCCATTTGTAGTAGGTGTGTACTTGTTGAACTGTATAACAATATTGTTTGTATTAATTTGCGCATTTCTATAATTGGACTGATCTCTGTATTAAGTTTATAATGTTTCTTGTTTTTACATAGTTTGTTGAAAAGGGCTAATAAATGAAAATAAAATATTATAAAGAGTGATTTTTTTCTTTAAGGATACTACAGCAGATATCAACGATCGGATAATATGAATTCTGAGTTGTGGTGGCATTCGGATATAACAGCCTTTAAAGTGTTGAAAATTGCTACCTATTGAAGTCAGTCATAGTATAAAGCGTGATTTTTACTACGGAAGACTAATAGAAATCACGCCTTCCATTTACAGAAACTTTGGTTGGTGGAAACCGCCTGACAGACATCTTTAAAGAGACAACAATTGATTAAACTTTAAAGGTGTCTGTCGGGGGTTTTTCACCAACCAATGTGTTTGTAAATGGAAGAGGTGATTCCTAATAGTCTACCGCACTAAATATAAAAAAAAAATCACGCTTTATACTATAACGCTTCATGCTGACGTGTTAAAATAGCAATTTTAAATACTTTGAAGGCTGTCATCTCCGAAAGCCACCACTACTCAGGGTACATATTACCCCGTATTCAGTAACTATTGGAACTAAATTAGGAACGTTCTAAAATTGTAGATTTTAGATTCACGGTCTTATTTGAGCGTTATAAAAAATCAACTTGTTCTAAATGGAATATGAACGTACCTATTTTGGCCGGAAAGTTACTGAATCAGACGTATTATAAATAATTATGAAATTTTCATCATTTTCGTAACTATTCAAAATACGTCTTATTCAGTCACTTTTTAAGAACGTTCCGGCCAATATAGGTACGTTCATATTCCATTAGTCCAAGTCGATATTTTATAACGCTGAAATGAGACCGTAAATCTAAAATCTACAATTTTAGTATGTTCCTATTTTAGTTACAATAGTTACTGAGTACGGGGTATTATCCAATCGTTGTTACCTGCTGTGGTATCCTTTTACAGACAAAAATCAGCCTTTATACCTACTATGAAGTGAATTTGGCAGTCGCTGACACTTGGTCTATTGACCATAATATTATGTATACATACTAACCACATAATAATATTATGTATGTTGTTTGTAGATATATAGATATGTTAACTATATTATGATCTAAATTTTATTTATTTATTTATTCATCTTTCTTTACATAATATAAACAAATATATTGTACACTTGCGGGCTTATTGCCATTAGGCAATTTCTTCCAACTAACCAGAATTTTATTTTCGTAAAGATCTTTTTTTTTGTCATTCACAATTTTTATCCATTTTTTGATCGAGCATTGAGGTGCAAAAATACAGATAATTATTTGTTTTAATTTACCTTATTTTATCAAACAATACTTTGCATTTACTTTTACTACAGTATGCTTGAATAGCTTTGCCAATTTTATCAATAGATTAGCACGACTTAGTAAATAGAAGGCAAGTACCTAGGTATTTACTTCTTGCAAAAATTGCAGTTTTTCGGTTCTTATCGAATAAATATTGCATAATAAAATGCAGTTGTTATAAATGGCAAGTCGTGTTCGTTAAATTGTTAACACTTTAGTTACAATAGGTATTATGAAATAATGATCTACCGTTTACCATAGCAAAAGGACTATAGGGGAGAAAAATAATTTCATTTGGAAATGCAGATTAATTAGAGTGAAACTATTTTACGTAATTATGTAGTTTATTATTACGAATAACATAATTATTCGTTAAAAGAAACATTGTAACAAACTTATTAACTGCCATCCAATGTCAGGCAACATTCGACACTTACATTACATTGACACTTACATTACATCCAATGTCAGGCAACATTCGACACTTACATTACATTGATTATTATTCTTTTTCTAAAAAAGAATTTGGGTGCAAGAAAAAATATAATATTAGTTTTTACTTTATTTTAGGATTTACAGTTTGATATTTCAATTTTAACATGTTACAATACTAGAGCCAAATTAAGCATTCTATCAATCAGTATATATATATACATATATATATATATATATATATATATATATATATATATATATATATATATATATATATATATATATATATATATATATATATATATATATATATATATATATATATATATATATATATATATATATATATATATATAATAAATTTCGCCTTGTTAATAAATTTCCGTCGCGAGGGATAGTGCGCGCACGTCCGTTCGCGTCGGAAGCTTACCACCAAGTCTGATGTGATTCAGACGAAACGTCGGCAGACGACTGATTCTCTCGGGAATCAGAATTTGACGCGGGTTATCCCCAAAATACTTAATAATAACATATTTTGTACTCGCGAAAACCTTAGATTTAACATATATATATATATATATATATATATATATATATATATATATATATATATATATATATATATATATATATATATATATATATATATATATATATATATATATATATATATATATATATATATATATATATATATATATATATATATATATATATATATATATATATATATATATATATATATATATATATATATATATATATATATATATATATATATATATATATATATATATATATATATATATATATATATATATATATATATATATATATATATATATATATATATATATATATATATATATATATATATATATATATATATATATATATATATATATATATATATATATATATATATATATATATATATATATATATATATATATATATATATATATATATATATATATATATATATATATATATATATATATATATATATATATATATATATATATATATATATATATTATTTTGACAATAGATTACATATTTATCTATATATTATTGGTAGAAACATTTTATTGTTTACATAATACTTACATTACCTAATTATTTATTTTATTTTCATATATATATATATATATATATATATATATATATATATGCCATGCCATGGCGCAAAGTGATCACTTAAGCCAGCCGATGACAGGTCGTAAGCCCTGTAGGAATGTCTTGTGGTCTTCCTTGTCTTCATATTCAAATCTCTCTCCATCCCTCTATCTCTGCTTGAGATCTCTTCAAAGATACATACTTCTGTCTGTTGCATTCGCTTTCATATATATATATATATATATATATATATATATATATATATATATATATATATATATATATATATATATATATATATATATATATATATATATATATATATATATATATATATATATATATATATATATATATATATATATATATATATATATATATATATATATATATATATATATATATATATATATATATATATATATATATATATATATATATATATATATATATATATATCTTTATTCTATGCTATCAATATTAGTATATAAGGTCTTTGGTAGAATATAGGAGCGATAAATGATGCATTTATCTGTCCGAAGGTTGTATTCATATGAGGGATTATATAATTTAAAGTAGTGCTTGTTCGTGTGCTTCTGGATTGTTGTGTTTTCTGGTGATGTATTATGTTTATTATGAAAATAAGTTAGTATATGCTGGATATATATTTGTCTCGGGTCAAATACTTTAAAATCGTTGTAGAGGTTTTCCGTTGGGTAATCGAACGGTAAAAAATAATTAATTTCGGTAATTTACAAAGATATTTATAGTTTATTGCGGTAAACTCATACTAAACAGACTATATTATTGAGGTTTTCTAACTGCGCGAGGTAGTTTTATGCTGAATGTACCTACAATGGAAGGTGGTGATTCTATTCCAGTTAAGAACAAGATGATGCAAAGGTGTCTATTTGTTGTGAAAAAAAAAAATAACCACTGTTTTGCGGTTACCAGTCTGTGTGAAATGAGACCCGCGGGTTTTCTGAGGTTGCTTACTCCTGTAATAAAATGTAAACATATCTCAGTGTAAACGATAGTAGAAAGTAACAGAGAACACATGATAGTATCCGTGATGTTTTGCGGTCTTACTAGTTCATTATTATAATATATTTAAATACGAAGTAGATTAGTTATAAGCCATGTTAATAAATATACGAATCATATACCTAAGTATTTAAATATCTAATATCAAGTCAAGCATGTTGGAACTTCGCTATTCAGAGATGATAGTCAAATTGACATCAAGAAATCTGGCAAAAAAACACCAGACACGAGACAAAATTGTTTACTAAACTTATTCGAGAAAGGTCTGTAGTCTCTAATGGTCGGTATTGGACAATACCTTAGTTAGCAACAGAAGAATGTGACTATAACTTACCATCTTAACTTAAACCTATATACATTAAATACAACATAATAATTTTAGTGTGGATTATAGTAATAAAATTAGAATGTGGTTTAATATTATTTTCTTTCCTGACCTGTCCTCGAATTTTCTGACGAAGGATAGAATGGTTTGCTAATGTACAATTCAGCTTTTGTTACCTTTGTAATTTAGGTATCATGTAGAGGTTACATTCTTAACCATTAGATCAGGGTCTCTATCATATGGGCGCTGATGAAAAAGTATTATTAAATTATGTTTTCATTATTTATTTATTTATTGCTTAGATATTATATATTCACTCTATATTTTATGATAGTCATTTATTTATTTATTTATTTATTTTATTCATTTGAAATATGTAATATTTCAAAGGGTAGGAAATGGAGCGACCATATGGAAAGAATTGACTGCCAAAGGTTACTACTCTACCTTGCCCTACATATAAAACAGAAGGAAAAGGATGCCTGAAAGAACCAAAAATGTGGAAAAACAGCTGGGAGTCCACATCACAAACAGTCTAAGAAGAAGAAAAATATTTATATTATCTATATGTAAGATAAACAGACACTAATTATTGAAAATCAATAAACTAAGTATATTACATAATCAACAAAACGGTGGGTGCACTATAAAATAATATTTATTTATTTATTGGACCTAAGTTAACAGTAAGAACCCACCCTATACTACTTAATCCATTCTTCTATGTAAAAATCGTGATAGTTTGTAAGACGTGATTCGTTCAAACACTTCGACTATTGAACCATATAACTTAAATTTGATTCTTGGTTGGTTCAATTTAGATTTGTGAGACGATCAACATCTTAAGTATCCGATCGTGCACAATGGCGGGTATATAAGGCATTTTTTTCCAACCAACAAAAGCATCGTGAGGCCATAAATAGTGTAGTGGTAGGTACATTAAATTTATAACAAAAAAAACAACAGGAAAACAAACAGGTAACATTATTAAATATAAAATCACAGCAACAAAGAAATGAGGGAAATATGTAGAGGTTGTGGGAGGAGAGAGAGGACAGGAAAAGAGTGTCAATTAAGAGTTATTAGACAGGTATAGTTTAGTTATTGGTTTAGTCTTTTTTTAAGTTGAATCGATTGACACGTCGTAATATCATCACTTAAGGTGTGTCATAGTCTTGCTGATTGTACTTCAAAAGAGGAACTGAGAAAGGTAGAATGAATGGGAATAGGTAGTCTGGTACGATCAGGAGATCGAAGAGGCAGACCGTAATTTTAACAACAAAATAACAATTGTATTTAACCCAGTATGTATATCTACTGATTAGACAGTTAATAAGTATGAAAATGTAACTAAATATTTTTGTGAAATTTCATTCTTCGTTTTCGATAAAAAAAAATGCAGCACTCTACGACGTTGAACAATCCGACGCACATTTGAAACCTGCACTGCATGAACCAACCATCGCATCGCATCGCTTTGTTCATTACCGGTGTGCATCAGTGTTGTTATTTTGTACTCTTGCGCAATCTCCAACCAAACCAAATAATGAAAGTTTCCTCTGGTTTAGAGGTTTTTTGTTTTACATCAACTCGCTCGCTGTTACGGCAGACGGAGGCCGGTTTGAATTAATTTGGTTTAGTAACAGCCAACTACAGCTAACAAACAACGTTCTTGTTCCTACCGAAGCGATGCGATGGATGCCCGGATCGTCTCGCCCTAATTGTCAGCAAAACAAAATATTATTCTCTTCAATAATATTTCGTTCCATTCGGCATTTTAATATTACCTACATGTCGAATATTATTGTATAAATCATCATTGTATTCAATTATAAATTTATTAATCATTATATAAACTACCAAGTCAGATTCGAAATAGTGGGTTTTACTTAAAATTGCGACAAAGAACGAGAATGTAGAATCCAAATTCGATGTATAGTAAAATAATCAAGTTCAAAATGTTTCTATCGAATTCTATATTAGAATTATTTTGATTTCATTGCAAAGATACCACATAACTCTATAATCTTTCATATAAAAAACCGTGTGTTAAGTAAGAAAGAATGTGGGGTAATATTATCTTTCATACAATTCGCCTGTACAATAATACGTGTCATATAGATTGCAGACGCCTTTACAGAGTTTGATGATTATTTCTCATGAGTCCTATCATTAGAACTCGAAGAAACTTATGTGTGATCACCTATGAAGCACTTCCTTCCTATTAAAAAAGGAATACATAAAATTAGATCATATGGTAAAGAATTACTATCCCTGAAGTGAAAATTGAAGAATTTGATTATTCATGGATCCCATAATCTGATCTTGACCAAATTAAAATGGGACCTATATATGTATCGGAAGATACCTCCTTTCTAATGAAAAAAACAATAATTGAAATCGTTCAACGTTGTAAAAAGTTATCGCTGAACATATATAAAAAAATCACGTTGACTTGATAATCTCTTGGAAGTCGGTTAAAAATATGAATTATTTAATATTTATTTCTTTGTTTCAAATAATAGATTTTTTGACAACATTGTAAGGCTTCTATATCTAATATACTTGTTAACATCACAATTAAAATATAGGTTTATGGAATGACCTATTTATTGTTTTAAAACTTTTGTGATTTGAGTCAATGTACGAGGGTTGTCCGTAAAATAAGTTTCCCTGTTTGCAACGGGCGCGAGGATTGCTGATACCTGCGATCCGGCGACACTGGATCGTAGCTTGGTCTTCCCCGTCCACATCCTCACCCAACCGAACTCGCTGCGACGCTCAGGGTCAGTTTGGCAGCCGTAAAAGAATGGAGCTCCCGATCGCATCGCCCGCCAGGTGTGAAGTACGCTCCGTGATTCGTTTTTTGTGTGCCAAAGGCGTGTTGAAGTGGCCACCACATTTCTCTCGGACTACGAAGTCGGCGGTGAGGAGCTCTTGGACTCCATAGTCACTGGGGACAAGACTTGGGCCCACTACCTCACACCGGAAACAAAGGAACAATCCAAACAGTGGAAACATCCGCATTTTCATCAGAAAAACGCTCGTCCGCATACAGCCCGCGACACCACCGCGCTCATTGAGAAATTCGGATGAGAGATCATCCTATAAGTCCGGAATTGGTCCCAAGTGACTACCATCTCTATGTTTTGATGAAACACCTCGGTGGAACGCATTTTGCAAACGAAGAGGAGCTGAAAGAAGAGGTTCTGAGCTACCTTCAAGGCCTGGCGGGAGACTTCTATGACCAGGGAAACAAAAAGGTTGTGACCCGGATGAAAAAGTGCATCAAAGTCAACGGGAACTTTGTAGAAAAATATCTGAAATTCTAAGCTTTCCAATGATATATTGCTTGTTGTAAATTAAAATGGTTTTCACTGTGAAAAAAATAAGGAACCTTGTTTTAAGGACAACCTACGTATAATGTAAGTACCTATAGACAAATATTACACTATTACAATTATTTTTTCAAAGATGGATCCTTCGACAGTCAAACATAATGTAGGTACCCATAGATTTCCATATAATATACTAGATGTGGCAGTTAGCAAATTTTTTATGAGTCGAAGTGAGGCTTTTTTCCGCGGGACTTTTGGCAACAAGGTTGGCAGACCACATCGTTTTTCAGTTTTCAACAGTTTTCTAGGAAGTGTTGAAATGTATGGAAAAATGCAATATGTTGCAAACCAAAACGTCAAACGCGCGATATACCATGACTCACTTATTGCACGGAGTACCTACTCCATTCATTCATTCATACCATCACGGCATATCCCACAATGTGGGGTAACCAGCGAAAGGTGTGCGGGTGTGCAGTATAAAAGGGAGAACAACACATCTATGTATACCCACACACCAGTCTCGTTTCACCAAAAAAGGCACTACATTCAGAATGGGTGGTGAACCTCATTGCTGAACTATGTGAGATGTTATTGTTGCCTGTTGTATTTTCGATTAGGTACCCGGATATTACGGGACACTCGAAAACAATGATTTAAAAGAATGGAAGCACTATTCTAAGCCGGTGTCTCACAGCTGATTTCCAAATTTTTTAAAAATATTAAAAAAGACCGAAACACCCCAACTAGACAATTCAATCCTCTATAAAAATTATGAACATTGTATTAGCACATCTCAATTTTTTTTTAACAATTTTTATAAAAATTGAATTCAGTGACGACATTGCTTCACACAATCTGTTCTAGTATATTATATGAAAATCTATGAATGTATCTATTTTCTATGGTTTTATTTATGATGTGCTTGAGGAATGGAATCAGAAATAAGAAATCCTTCCTATAAGGTCGGAGATATGAAATGTATCGTAAAAGGTTGATCATGTTAAATGACTGTAAAATTTGTAAAAATGATTAACATGTGTGATATGCTTATATACGCGTATGATATTAATCGTTCCGGTACAGATCTTTGATAAACAATTAGTTAAAGGGAAAAAAATATTACACAATTTACTCTTAATACTTATTAATTTATTTGTATTCTTTATGTACAGCAAATGGACAAAGCGGGTTTATTGCCATAAGACAATCTCTTCCAAGCAATCCGAGCAACGCGAAGTCTCAAAAGGTCAAAAGTTAATTTGCTACAATAATATTTATTGCCTAAGTGAAAAATACAAACAAGAAAAAGCAATACTATCATAGCAATGAGGAAAGGAAGGAGAGAACTAGTGAACTAGGAGAGAACTACTGATGAGCAAGTCTTGCGGTCATGGTCTTAGTCTTGCGAGACTTTCAAGACCACGACCGCATGTGCCGCCGCAAGACCAAGAGTCTTGCAAGACCTAAAGCAAGAGTCTTGCGGTCTTGCAAAATATTAAAAAACTTTTCATTTTCAATTTAAAAGTAAGCAATTAACTACGTAATATTGACAGAATACTTTGAATTGATGTTTTTTTGTCATATTTCATTATAATTACTGAATTTTAATAGAAAAATAAAAAATATTTCTTTGGAAAAGTTGCAAGACTTGCAAAACCAATATCAATACTAGGTAGGTATGCAATGCCAAGACCAAAAACATGACTCGATCGAGTATACATGCAAGACCAAGTCTGAGACTCGTTTGTGTATGCAAGACCAAACCATGACTCGATCGTTTATGCAAATCCAAGACTAAGACTCAATCGAGTGTACAAGACCATGACGACATTTGTAATTGCAAGACCAAGACCATCCCGATATTGGTCTTGCAATCGCTCATCACTCGAGAGAACCGAATGATGCAGTAAGAATATTCAGGAACCAGTTGAAAAATTTAGATTTTTAGTTCCCTTTAAATATTTGTATAAAGATGACGTTACTTCATCGCTTAGGCCTATAACTTAACATTACTTCATCGCTTAGGCCTATAACTTAACATTACTGCATCGCTTAGGCCTATAACTTAACATTACTTCATCGCTTAGGCCTATAACTTAACATTACTTCATCGCTTAGGCCTATAACTTAACATTACTTCATCGCTTAGGTCTATAAAATCTAACATTTATGTAGTGGAGATTAACATTTATGTAGTGTGAATGGGGATAGCAAGTGTGGTATGTTCAACAGATTGAAGATATAGACCGTGACCGTGACAGGACAATAAAAAAGAAAAGCGACAAAATTAAATGTTATTTTTTTAATAATTAAATAATATTAACGTATGTTATACATCATAACTCAAATTCATACCCACCAGTAAATTGTAGAAAAATCTATTATAATTTGTTTAAATACTTCATACATCTATAATCTATAGATTTGAATGGAAGGAAGTGAACGTCTTCAATAATGGATACCAATTTTAATTAAATAATCTTGCACTATCTCACTACAACAATTGTATTGAAGTGTGGGGTAGAATATATTATTAGATTTTAGTTAATTGATTCCAAATCATAACCAACTAAATTTGATCATGTAATTCCTATACGATGAGAAAAATGTTTGGATTTATTTAATATCCAGAATTTGGTTTACAAAAAACAATTTCTCGACTTTCTTAAACTGAATTCTGGTTTTTAAATAAAGTAGGTATTCATTTTTCTCTGTGTAACATTATAACAGAATGAAATTTTAATAAAATAAACAAAAACAATATTTGAATTTTTATATAATATAAAAATATATAATTTGGTTATGATTCGTCTGAAATTAAATCATATTCAAAAAGGAGAGAAAATTAATTTATTACTGCACATTATATAATTTATTAATCATTAAATAGAAACTTGTTTCTACATACCTGTATGTTAGTGTTTTTGAAATTATAAACATTAAGTATGTACAAACCTAATGACTTTTATTCATAACTTACACTTCTTATTCCTCACTACCCCAAGGGGATATAGTGTGAATTCGCAATTTTTAAGGTTATTTTTTTATTGCAGATTATTAATTTAGTATTCAGAAAGAAAACTATGTACGGCGCGGCGAGTTTATTCTACTTTATCGATTATACATAGACTAAAGTTCTCATTCGATTCTTTTCAAATTTTGCAATTTTTTATATCTAATACTCGCCAAGACCCCATTATATTTTGAAGGATATTTGAATAGTGCTTCTTGATTTTTTAACTGTCAAATATTTCAATGTAAAAAGCTCAGGAAACTCAAAATTGTGATATTTTTATTTTCAAATTTCTAAAAAGCCACACCACTTTCATAAATTGGCTTTGAAGAAGTTTTCATAATGAAACATATATAAAAAAAATCAAACCAATTTTTCATGTAAAGCTGAAAATTTGCCATTCAAAATTTGATTACTCTGGGGAGTTAATTAGTAGTGAGGAGTATAGAGTTGGCCACAACCCATTCGTTTACGTATAATATACAATGTACAGTGTACACGGCCAAAGTCATTTTCTTTCCCAATTGTATGAATAAATGGCCTTCGTGACTCAGTTGGATAGGTATCTGACTTTTGTTCCAAAGGTCTCGGGTTCGATTCATGGTGGAGACACAGCTTTAATTATATTTTCAGTCTGGATCAGTGATACCTACGATTAATATCGTAAGTCTCCAGAATGTGGCAACTTGTTATTGGGTGCGTGTTTAATTAATATTTTACACAGTACCTGTAAGTTTTTCGAGCAGGAATAAATAAATAAATAAAAAAAACCGCAAAATGTCTATGTACAATAAATTGTTTTATTTTATTATATCAGTAATATTTTGAAGGTAGGTACTTTGGTTGTTTGTATCGTGGACCTTCACGAGACAATCAAACGAACTAAAGACATAAATCTTTTGCCGAATTCCAAGGGAAATGTTTTGACTTTCAAAAATGACATTCGAGGTTTCTAACCGCAAAGGCCACATTTGCTCATCTATTCAATTTAAAATCAGCTAAGAAAAGATTGCGAGCACGAAATATGTAGTAGCAAAATAATATTGAAGTTTGGCAGTGAAATTGTAGGTTTAATCGATTACATACATACATGATAGGCAGAAAAAACGAAAAGGCACATTTTTCTATCTTGACACGCATCCATCACATCATCAGCATTCAGGTTTGTCTGATATTCAAGCTTTTTAGGTACATATCCCACTTTCAGAATATCGTTTGCATGGCTATTCTTTGATCCTTTTATGGACGAACCCGACATCTTGTTTAAATAAACAAAAGGTATATATTATGTTATAATGTAAATTTTATCTCTTGTGTTTAAAATGCATACCTAAATAGATACATTTGGTGATTATTTATTTGAATTAGTCTTATATAAGCATAATATATTTTATACAACCATTAGTAACTATTGGTATTGTTTAATAAAATAATATCTTCTTTTATTTTTTTCCATAATTAGTAAAAGTTTTTCTTCGGGTCCCGGGATCATATTTTGATGAATTTATCAGATATCATTGCCCAATTGTCAATAATAGATTTTCTCTTTTTATAATAAAATAAATAAGAAAATGAAAATAAACTATTAAATACACAATAAATTGTAATATGAGCATTCTACATTAACTATAAAGTTTATATTGAATAACTCATTTCCAATTAGCTACGTGAGTTTTTTTTTAATTATATCTATCTATTCTCGTAAAAAAACAATAATAATTATATCTCGATTTAAACATTTTAGACATGCTAACGTTGAATAGATAAATGTTGTAATCCAATCGAGAAAAGGATGTTGATGAAACTTTAGCACCGAATCGCAACAACAAAATAATAAACCCTACACCAAATGCAATTAATACCATTGCCAAAAATTTTGCGACTAATTATTATTTTTTTACAATGGCTCAAATACCATAATATTTACTTGTCGATTTCACATTTCTGAGAAATGCCGCATACTCATATATTATTCATTTTGTTGATAATCATAGTTTTAAGTATACATACATGTCCCTCATGAGGTAGGCAGAGAGAACCGAACGCCACTTACTTCTATCTTACATACATTCATCGCCTCGTCAACATTCATATATCGTCTTATACATGTTCGTCTGTTGTTCACGCTACTAACATTTCCGTCTTTCAAAATACCGTTCACATGGACGTGCCATCCCTTCCTTGGGCGGCCCCGACCTCTCATTCCATTCCTGTCCGCAATGTATATTTTCTTCGTCAGGCGTTCCTCATTCATTCTTCCCATGTGGCCAAACCATCTCAGTGTGTTCACGTTCATTATATAAATAACATCTTTCTTTATCCTACATGCTTTCCTTATGTCCTCATTTCTGACCCTGTCATACATTGTTCTATTACAGATTCTTCTTAGCGATCTCATTTCAACTGCATTTATTCTACTTTCGTGCGACTTCTGCCATGTCCAGGTTTCACTTGCATGTTGGCACTAAGATAGCGTTATGAATGGTAACTTTAGCATCCTTTGATATGTTGCGGTAATTCATAACAAATAATTTAAATAAATTTCTTTCTTGCTGGAAATCGAACCCATAAGCACAGAGATCAATCGGCTTTTCAACTATACTATGGCGGCGCAAAGGGTTGACTTATCAAAACAAGATGGGTGGTGGCAAAGTGGTTAGCGCGCTGGGTTAGTAATTCAGTGGTCGTGAGTTCGAATCCTGCCACGACCGATTTCGTTCAAGCATTTAGGTATGCTTAGTTTAGGAATGTATGAGGATTAAAAAAATTGGTATTCGCTAAATATATATTTTTTTACTTAATATATTGTATGTAATTTACATCGACCGCCGTGGCATAATTGGTAAGCCGTTTGACTTCTGTGCGGGCGTCTTGAGTTTGATTCTTGTTTCTCTGGACTGGTAACACTAATTAGTTGAAAAAAAAAATGCCAGATGGCGAAAAACTCACCACTTGCGCAGGGAAGTGTTTAATAAAGTCATTTTATTTGCCATAGTAAAAAATTGTAAAAGTTGAAAAAAAAACTCAACAAATGGAAAAATTGAGATAGAAAACAAAATGAGAAGTAGCTAAGAAACTATGATGGGTGTGTACTTTATCTCTCAAAAATATCAAGGCTTACCTAATCTGATTATACATAATTTAAAATATCTATTGTTTTAGACGCGCCATATATATTTTTTTTGTTATATGATCATGCCTTTTATTATTCAAGTGTTATTCACATTATAAATCTATTGAAGCGATATAATATGTAAATATTCAACCATAGTCATGTGAACAGATTGTTATATGTTTTGAATTTTTAATATAAAAACTAAAATATATTATACAATTTTTCCTCATGATTTTAAAATAACAACATGCACCTATCCTACCTATTGTTATTTTTAGGTTCACATTTTTCATTCAATAAATGTTTGTATATATAACTATGGATTGCTATTAAGATTAATCACAATAAAATATTTAATTATTATCGGTTATGTACATAAAAAAAAAACAATAGTTTATTTTCTGATATGAAACGAAAAATTAAATAAATATTTCATACAAAATTAAACAAAATAAAATATTTAGAAGAATGAGATAACCAGCACATTATTGATGGGTGGTAGTGCAGCTGCTGTCTGGGATATTCTTTTCCCTTTCTACGGTTTCAATGGCGAGATTTTGATACAAAGCGCGTACAAACTCGGAAAGTGTTATGTTTATTTATAAACTCATAATTTAAAAAAATGGTAAAATTTTGCAGTGCGCATGGATGCCATAATGTTTGTTTTTCTAATTGTTGCTTTCGATTTCTTGGGTAGGTAAGTGATTTTCAGAAGTTTTATCTTTGTAGCTTTCTCGTTCATAACCTTCAATTTACGTGTGAAATGTCTATAGCGTATTGGTGGTGGCAGAGCGGTGAATGCGCTGGGTTAGTAATCCATTAATCACGAGTTTTTCGAATCCTGCCTTGTCGATTTCGCTCATCTATAGCACAAGCATTTATGTTTATAAAAAAAGAAAAAAGTAGTTAAATCA